>JAEOAE010002823.1:0-103156 GCA_036365155.1 Meriones psammophilus | reverse complement strand
ATGGGTAAAATCTGAATGAGAGGAAACTGAGGGTTTGGAGGTTTAGGATTGAGTGATCATTATCCTTCAGTGTACTATAGGTTAATTAAATAAATCCCAATCTCTGTGTGGTGACGGGTATATAGCTGGTTTACTGCTTAACTACAAGATATATAAATAGTAAATATTAATATTCTACAACAACATTATTTTGAAGTTCTTTAGCATATTGTTTTTATTAAGTATAGAAAGTCTTTGGCATAGAATATAAAGAAAGTTCTTCATATAAACCAGTGGTTCTCAACCATCCTAATACTGCAACCCTTTAAATATAGTTCCTCTGGTTGTGGTGACTTCCAACCAAAACATTATTTTCATTAATACTACATGATTGTAATTTTCCTATTGTTATGAATCATAATGTAAATGTCTGATAATTTACATGGTTTTAGGCAACAACTCTGAAAGTGTCTTTTGACATCAAAGGGGTTGGGATCCATAGGTTGAAAACCTCTTAAATAAAGGCATTATTGTTAATCAGAATCTTTTAGTAAAGCAATATACTTTTGCTAATTTTCCTTCAAAATTCTTTCTTTGTTTACTATTTCTTGTCACATGTGTTGGGTAGACATAGCCATTCATCCAGAAAATAAACAATTCTAAGTGCTAGAACAGAAAAGCTGAGTTCAGCTTTGTACTTTTCCAGGATAATTTGCTTCTCAGATTGATATTCCCTACTTCTGAATCCACAATGGTGTCCATGGAAGAGGGTGATGTGTTCCAGGATCTGAAAGCCATCCACTTTAGACTTCCTGTTTACAAGGGTGGAGACATATTACTCAGTGTTGTACTCAGCCACCATGGTTAGAGTCCATTTCTAATCAATGACAATAGAATCTAATGCATCAGGACATACTGTGGAAACTTGATAAGTAACTAAGGACTATTGGACTCTTTATATTATGTATAACATAACTTGTAATTTTTATCTCTTTAGACCCTATGCTCTCCCCTTGCATACTGTGAGAAGCCCATGGAGTCTTTGGATTTGTTATATCCCTGTCTCCATTTGTCCAATCTAAAGGAGCAGGTGTAAATGTCATGAGAGCAGAGTCTGAGCTCACTACTGCCGTTACAAGGAGACTGTAAAGTTTAGTGAAGATCAAAGGCATACGACAACTTGTTAGACACTGACAGGAGCAGAGCTCCTTGTCTGTCAAATTCTTGACCTTGGGATTAGGAACTTTGTGTATCCTCATAAGGTCTACCCATCTCATAGATGTTGTGTTAGCAATTAACAGAGGAGATCTGCATGTGCCTATCAGAAATTATTTAATGTTTTATAGCTGAGAAGTAGATGTATAAAATTACATATGTAATTCAAAATAGAAGGAAATGCATATTGGATAAATAAATATTTATTTTTCAATAATATTTAGGAGTTAATGGTAAAACATTAACATTAGATAAATAATTTGCTTTAGAGAATGCTATGAGTTGCCTTTTCACCCAGGTAATTAATGATACATATTTTTGAGAGATTGTGTCCATGTATATATTAGATTGGCCTAGAAGTTGGTATGTACCCCAGGCTGGCCTCAAACTCATGAGTCTCCTGCTTTTGTCTCTCCAGTTCTGGGAGTACAGATGTGAACCTCCACTCTTTGCCATGAAAATTTATTTATTTATTTTTCTCTTATACTTTACACATGATTCTGGCTTCATAATTTACTTCTTATATATACTTTCAGATTTCAATAATATGAAGTCCTGGCAAGTTCTGTGATTTCTCTTATCGCTATTGATTTTTCATTCATAATCAAACTTGTCTTTTCACCCTTTCCATAGCAACTATCACTGGCTGATGCAGTGTTCTATTGGCCCCTATAAAGTCAGTATGTAGATTAGGGTGGCTGTGTCCCCTTCAGGAGAGAAATACCTGTTCAGGATGTCAGAAGCCCATCTTAATCCAGTTTCAATACTGCTGATTTATAAATTACACAGGCATTTATGTTTCTTGAATAAAAACTCATAGCAGTGTTTGTCTACAGCAATGACCTTATGAAAAATCTGGTTTTCTTCCTCTGTCCTGTCTCCAGATTTAGAGCCCTCTTTCAATTTCCTGAAGTGATGGGGAGCATACTTGTTAGTTTCTGCTGTGTTTCCTTTGCTTTGATATTAAAATTGCTCTGATCTGAGTCTTAAATTAAAGTCCACCAGGATTTCCACAGAGTGAATTCTGGGCTGCTCTTTGCATCTTAGTCCTTTATTTATCTAAAAAAATAGAACTCACATGTCTGAGGCTCTGCCCTCTGTCTTCAGTATAGGAGTGGCTTTGGAGATGATTAATATTAAACACATTTAGCCTCAAGTTTTTTTTTTTTTTCACCTTTTCTTACTTTTACCTTTTCTTTCTTTTATGGCGAGTTTTCTTATTCTGTTTCTTTTGTTGTTGATGATGTGATTTCTTTTTTGAACATATCCTATCATTTCCCTAAGAATGTCAGTCTGAGATAGCTCTACTGATGTTTCTACAAAAGTCAATTGATTTAAATATGTCTTGGATATTAACCCAGGTTTGCTATTAGAGCCCCTAGTAATTTTCTATTTGAGAGCTGTAAGCCCATCTCTTTCAGTGATTGTTTATGTTCCCTGTAATAGTATTTTTGACTGTTGATTGACACCAGCTACACTCACAGACACTACACATGCATTTCCTTATGTATTTGCTGACTGCTTTGCATAGGCCTACAGCCCAGCCCATATGCTGAGAATTTATAAATCAGGCCTTTGCAGTGAGAACTAAACTGCATCAGAGAGCAGGGGGAGCAAGATGAAGTCACAGACCCAGGTCCTCCTATTCCTGCTGCTTTGGGTGTCTGGTGAGAAACTCAAAATATTATTTATAATCTTTGCAGAGTCACTTATTTGTGATAAGAAATTTAGAGAGGGTACCAGAGTATTATTACACACTGACAAAATGTTAGTACATGTTAAATACAAATTTCACATGTTTTTATAATCAGTATTTGTGTATATATGCATGTTCATTGTGTATTCCTGATTGCAGGTGCCTGTGCAGACATTGTGGTGACCCAGTCTCCATCCTCCCTGGCTGTGTCAGAGGGAGAGAAAGTCACCATCAGCTGCAGGTCCAGTCAGAGTCTTTTATACAGCAAAGACCAAAAGAACTACTTGGGCTGGTAGCAGCAGAAACCAGGGCAGTCCCCTAAGCCACTGATCTACTGGGCATCGACTCGGCACACTGGGGTCCCTGATCGCTTCACAGGGAGTGGATCTGGGACAGATTTCACTCTCACCATCAGCAGTGTGCAGGATGAAGACCTGGCAGTTTATTACTGTCTACAGACTTACAGTGATTCTCCCACAGTGGTTCAGCCTCCAACACAAACCTTGAGAGTCTCACCAGCTGCCTGCACCACACAGCCCTGGGCCTGCACACTTCCCTCTTCTGTGTGATAGCAGGTGTGTTTAAAAGTTAATGAAAATGTTTGCAGAGCCCAGTTCAAAATTGTGGGTTCAATGTCTCTTATGTCTTTTGGTATGAAAAACTTTTATTTTAAAATGCAAAAAAAGAACTCAGTATTATATTTCTATGTAATTATATTTCTTATGTATTATATTTCTTATGTAATAAATTATTTCATCTCTGATGCTTACAGATAAGAGAGTTATCTTTTTACAGTGTTGGAATTCTGATATCCAATATAATATTTTGACCTGATGTGATGATGATGAAAAACTTTATTTCAATTTGGAGGATCTAGGAAACAATATGTTTCTTGTTTTTTACTAGATTACAGAGTGCTTTTCTCCTTTCCTTCCTACTTTTCTTCCTTCCTTTGTTTCTTCTTTCTTTCCTTCCTTTTTTTTCCTTCCTGGTACTCATTCCTTGTGTTCATTATTTTACTTTCAATAAAATATTTTCCCTTTTATTACATTTTAGTTAATTACCTTCGTCGGCATGCATGTGAATGTGCATTAGTGTACCTTGTTTGCATATTCATTAGTGCACATATAATATGGCATGTTTGTGGAGGTCAGAGGACAATTTAGACATGACAGTTTCTTTTTCCATTTTGTTTCTGGGGATAAAACTCAGGTTTGACATCAGGCATGGTGGAAAGTGTCTTCGCCATATTAGTTATCCTGCTGTCCTTTAAGGTCTTTTATGAATGTTAATTCATTGAACACAATTTTAATGAAAGGCATGTCTTTCCAAAGTATTTTGACTATATCCACTAACCTTCATTTTGCCTTTCCTTTCCTGCTATTTCTTTTTTCCAGTTAGGAGACATTCAGGGAAACAGAATCAGGAGACATCTGGGCTTCCTGAAAGCATTTTAGTTTTTTTTTTTTTTTTAATTTAAAAAAAAAAATTAGGGTGTACACTAGAGGTAAATCTGAGGCAAACATTGTGGTTCTAGAATATCTTCCTGTACTAGACACAACTTTTTCTGTCCTGCTATTACTGTATCTCTCAAAACTCTGGCATGGTGTGAAAGAGGCCTTCACTGCCATCATTCCCTGGGTATTTACCTGCCCTGGTTGAAGAGATCTCCTATATGATCTTTATGAAGATATATGGCTAATGATTTCATAGTTCCTGAGAATGATTTTATACATTTCCTGTTCTAATTTAAACAAATGTTAGACTTTAAGAAGTGAGATAGTTGATAGAAAGTTACAGGCACATTAAAGAGCTCTGTGAGCCTCCAGATGCCAAGTACATAAATCTTAACACAGAGAGTTTATGCCTGAAACAGATTTATTTTCCAAAAAATGAACATTCTAGTGGGTCAGTGGGTCTCAGTTTGCACTAGGGCATCTGGAAATTATTGCTTTAAATCTTAGATGAACTTTTGGAATCAGAGATTAATAAAGAATCTCTTAATGCAAAGACATGTGAACAATTACCTGGCCATATATTAATCTGTGGACTTTCTTAACACATTATATGAATTTCTAATATTCTGTACCTACCATGAAACTATCAGAAAGCTATTTGTTTAGAATACCATGTAATCCTTATCTTGCTAATTGCTGTGAAGCAATTATTCTTCTGTGCTAAGGACTCTATGTTAAAGGGTATAACTAGATCTAAATTCATAGAATAAACCTTGAAGCTTGATGGAATTTTCTTCATCAATACTTTGTATATATATAAATAGGTATATACACATGTGTGTTGGGATCAGTAAGCAGGCATCTCTAAGGCTCCCCAGGGGAGCTGACAAGCTGCACATCAGCATCTGTGAGGCCACCTCCAGAATCAGAGATGACTTGACTACTTGCACCTCCTGCAACCACAAGTTAGTTCTGAGCGTGCGCTGGGTCACCTTCTAAGAGGACTTGCCACTGCTATTGTCTCTCCTTCCCACCTTGCTGAGACACAGTCTCTGTAATCAACCCCAAGCCCCCAGCCCTGCTTCCCCTAATAAAACCTCCTGTGTGGAACCTGTCTTATGGTGTGATTTATGAACGCTGTAGAACTCTGCTGCACCGTCCTAACAATGTGTTTGCATGTTAATGTGTCCATTTTTTTGTGTACATGTTACATAAATGCTTGTCAATTTGTCTGTATGTAAGGAGCTCCTTTTATGCTTCATCCATTGAATATCTGTATAAATATGTACAGAGCTATATGAGTGATCAATTCTTTATGTGTGTTTATGGGCTGATAAATGGATATGGTAAGGAGCAAGATTCTGCTGGAGGCAGTCTGGGTTTGCTGAAGTCTCTACATAGGAAATGCTAGTTAACATCACCACCATCATCATAAGTTTAATGTGGCTCAAGCCTCTGACAGCTGGTAGCAATTTGGGGGAAGCTTTCCAAACCCAGGCAATTAAGCTTTGACTGAGCCAGCCTCCAAAGGAGGACTCCACAATACAGAATCCACTGCATTCAGCCTGTTCTCAAAGACGGGATATGCTCTTCTGGACCCAGTACATAGTGATAAACTGTCCAGAATCCCTTCTTGGCTCCTGCAATCAAGTTCCTTGCTTCCAGCAAGTTTCTGTGCAAGTTAGCTTCATTGAAAGATGGGGGCTGAGATTCCTTTTAACAGTTCTAGTTGTTAATCCCTGCTGGAGCAGTTAGCACCAACAAGACTTTCCTTGGCCAAGGCCTCCTTTCCAAGCAATTAAAAGTTTCATGGCATAGGCTCTAGTACTTGGAAGTAAGTAAAATGAGTAGACAAGCCAGGGGCCCTTTGTCAGTCAAATTAAGACAGCCTGCTGTTAAAAAATTAAGCGCCCTTAGCTAAAGAGTGGTTCATGCAGCTTAAGAGCCAAAAAAAAAAAAAAAAAAAAAAAAAAAGCCATAGTTTCAGTTGGCAAAGCACCAGACCTCAAGTCTGGAGGTTCGGAAGTCAAATCCAAGGCTCCTCTCCTTTTCAGTTCTTGTGACCAGTAACCCCAAGTAGCAAGCTTCCTCCCTTTCCCCCTCTGAACCCCACACTCCCTCTCTCTTTCCAACATGTGCCCCTCCCCAACTCTACTGATAAAGGAGGTCCTCCCTCTGATCCTAGTCTATCAGGTCTCATCACTAGTGGCTGCATTGACTTCTTCCTCTGTGTCCTGGTAAGGCTGCTCCCTCTCAGGGGGAGGTAATCAAAGAACATGCCAATTAGTTTTTGTCAGAGACAGTCCCTGTCTCCATTACTATGAACCCACTTGGACACTGAACTGTTTGTTGTGTGCTACCTCTGTGCAGGGGTTCCAGGCCATCTCCATGAGTAGTCCTTGACTGCACTATCAGTCTCAGAAAAGACCCCTGTGTCCAGACTTTTCAGATCTGTTGCTCTTCTTGTGGAGCTTCTGTCCTTTCCAGATCTTAATATCTCCCACTTCTTTCATAATATTCCCTGCACTCTGCCCAAAGTTTGGCTATGAGTCTCAGCATCTGCCTCAATACACTGTAGTACAGAGCCTTTCAGAGGCCCTCTGTGGTAGGCTCCTTTCCTGTTCCCTGTTTTCTCCCTCCTCTGATGTCCTCTGATGTTAGCGGTTTACAGAGGAGATCTGCATGTGCTCATCAGAAATTATTTAACGTTTTATACCTGAGAAGTAGATGTATAAGCAAGCATGTCATAAGTTATAGGAATTTGCTGAGCTTGATTAAGTTTAGCTGTAGCTTGACAATGTTCTGCAAAATCTGACTTCCATAATAAATTATCTCCTCCTGATAAGCATGCTCTTGCTAACTGTTTCCAGTCCCCTGGGCAGAGAGCCTCAGTAGACATGGATTCCAGCAGAGCCAGGGTAAAAGGCGCTGTAGGACCATATTGGGAACATGTAGATTTTAATTCTCTTATCTGTTTAAAAGGTATAGGAGCATAGAAGTTTACCATATTACCTTGTCCATCGGGTTGCTCTAGAACTGGAAAACTATAAAACTCAGATACGCCTTCTCCATTCTGCCTGGCTTCTTGTAAAGAAGCTTGTAAAGCAGATACAGATGTTTGTACAGTGGACAAAGGAAATGTCCCTTGCCTTCTGGGCCATTGAAACTGTAGCATTCCCGGGAGGAGGGCCTAAGCCTTCCACCAAAGATGGAGTTGGAGTATGAGATTGAGCCTCATTTTTCCTAGTAGTTAATGCTCCAATTTTTTCTGTTTATTTCCTCCAAGCCATACCCAGTCTTTTAATTTCTTTTTTGCCAAGGCTTACACTTTTAACATGCATAGTCTGAATTGGAGGGTATCTCTCAGAATAGTGATCTGGTTCTTCTTCCAGCTCTGCAACCTCATTAGGTTGCAAGTCTTCCTCAAAGTCTCCTTCTAGCAAGAAATTATTGTCATCAGAAGGGCAATACAACTCCTCTGGAGGAGCTGATGGTATAATAACATTTTTCTTGAAGCCTGCCATCTTTCTAACCTCCTTCTCTGAGCCTGAAAGTTTAGCTTTCTCAGTTTCCTGTTGCTTATATAGACTACCTTTAATTAAGTTCCATAAAGAAAACATTAGGCTAATGCCTTGTCCCATTTTTTATTTTGGGATTTACTCACCGCTCCCTTCTATTTAATGCGAGCTCGCCAGCCAAACAGCGGTGTCCTTCACAGGTTCCTTGTATCTCAAGCCCCACGTTGGCCGCCAATCTGCCGGGGCCAGCCGGGCAGGGTCGAACAGTTCTTGAGTTGGGTGTGAGGAAAATTAATAAAATAAACACGCAGCACACAGGAAACTTTTTAAAGGTCCAGACTCGACAGCTTTTGCAAAAGGCAGACTCCTGCAACAAACAGCAAGTCTCAAGTGCTGCCTTATCCTCTGCCTCCAGCCTTCTGACCACTTTATTTATTTTGAGGAGTTACTTTGTAAGTAAAACATCTCAGAACAATAGGTTAATTTGCACAAGGAGCCTGGGGAAGAGGTGTAACCTCACAAGCTATCCCACCTGCTGTCACAAACAAAAGGAGATGGACTTGCAAGTTCTCCTCTGCCATTAGTAAAAGGCCTCCAAAAGCCATCTCTCCGCCGAGATTTAAATATCAAAGCAGGCCGCTGAGTCACGGCTCCCGACATGAGCTAAACTGCATCAGAGAGCAGGGGGAGCAAGATGAAGTCACAGACCCAGGTCCTCCACCCTGCTGCTTTGGGTGTCTGGGTGAGAAACTCAAAATATTATTTATAATCTTTGCAGAGTCACTTATTTGTGATAAGAAATTTAGAGAGGGTACCAGAGTATTATTACACTCTGACAAAATGTTAGTACATGTTAAATACAAATTTCACATGTTTTTATAATCAGTATTTGTGTATATATGCATGTTCATTGTGTATTCCTGATTGCAGGTGCCTGTGCAGACATTGTGGTGACCCAGTCTCCATCCTCCCTGGCTGTGTCAGGGGGAGAGAAAGTCACCATCAGCTGCAGGTCCAGTCAGAGTCTTTTATACAGCAAAGACCAAAAGAACTACTTGGGCTGGTACCAGCAGAAACCAGGGCAGTCCCCTAAGCCACTGATCTACTGGGCATCGACTCGGCACACTGGGGTCCCTGATCGCTTCACAGGGAGTGGATCTGGGACAGACTTTTCTCTCAGCATTAACAGTGTGCAGGCTGAAGCCCTGGCAGTTTATTACTGTCTACAGACTTACAGTGATTCTCCCACAGTGGTTCAGCCTCCAACACAAACCTTGAGAGTCTCATCAGATGCCTGCACCACACAGCCCTGGGCCTGCACACTTCCCTCTTCTGTGTGATAGCAGGTGTGTTTAAAAGTTAATGAAAATGTTTGCAGAGCCCAGTTCAAAATTGTGGGTTCAATGTCTCTTATGTCTTTTGGTATGAAAAACTTTTATTTTAAAATGCAACAAAAGAACTCAGTATTATATTTCTATGTAATTATATTTCTTATGTATTATATTTCTTATGTAATAAATTATTTCATCTCTGATGCTTACAGATAAGAGAGTTATCTTTTTACAGTGTTGGAATTCTGATATCCAATATAATATCTTGACCTGATGTGATGATGATGAAAAACTTTATTTCAATTTGGAGGATCTAGGAAACAATGTTTCTTGTTTTTTACTAGATTACAGAGTGCTTTTCTCCCTTCCTTCCTACTTTTCTTCCTTCCTTTGTTTCTTCTTTCTTCCCTTCCTTTTTTTTCCTTCCTGGTACTCATTCATTGTGTTCATTATTTTATTTTCAATAAAATATTTTTATTTTTATTACATTTTAGTTAATTACCTTCACGGCATGCATGCATGTGAATGTGTTAGTGTACCTTGTTTGCATATTCATTAGTGCACATATAATATGGCATGTTTGTGGAGGTCAGAGGACAATTTAGACATGACAGTTTCTTTTTCCATTTTGTTTCTGGGGATAAAACTCAGGTTTGACATCAGGCATGGTGGAAAGTGTCTTCGCCATATTAGTTATCCTGTTGTCCTTTAAGGTCTTTTATGAATGTTAATTCATTGAACACAATTTTAATGAAAGGCATGTCTTTCCAAAGTATTTTGACTATATCCACTAACCTTCATTTTTCCTTTCCTTTCCTGCTATTTCTTCTTTCCGGTTAGGAGACATTCAGGGAAAGGGAATCAGGAGACATCTGGGCTTCCTGAAAGCATCTTAGTTTTGTTTTTTGTTTTTTTGTTTTTATTCTTTAATTAAAAAAAAAATTTAGGTGTACACTAGAGGTAAATCTGAGGCAAACATTGTGGTTCTATAATATCTTCCTCTACTTGACACAACTTTTTCTGTCCTGCTATTACTGTATCTCTCAAAACTCTGGCATGGTGTGAAAGAGGCCTTCACTGCCATCATTCCCTGGGTGTTTACCTGCCCTGGTTGAGGAGATCTCCTATATGATATTTATGAAGATATACTGCTAATGATTTCATAGTTCCTGAGAATGATTTTATACATTTCCTGTTCTGATTTAAACAAATGTTAGACTTTAAGAAGTGAGATAGTTGATAGAAAGTTACAGGCACATTAAAGAGCTCCGTGAGCCTCCAGATGCCAAGTACATAAATCTTAACACAGATAGTTTATGCCTGAAACAGATTTATTTTCCAAAAAATGAACATTCTAGTGGGTCAGTGAGTCTCACTTTGCACTAGGGCATCTGGAAATTATTGCTTTAAATCTTAGATGAACTTTTGGAATCAGAGATTAATAAAGAATCTCTTAATGCAAAGACATGTGAACAATTACCTGGCCATATATTAATCTGTGGACTTTCTTAACACATTATATGAATTTCTAATATTCTGTACCTACCATGAAACTATCAGAAAGCAGTGTGTTTAGAATACCATGTAATCCCTTATCCTGCTAATTGCTGTGAAGCAATTATTCTTCTGTGCTAAGGACTCTATGTTAAAGGGTATAACTAGATCTAAATTCATAGAATAAACCTTGAAGCTCGATGGAATTTTCTTCATCAATACTTTGTATATATATAAATAGGTATATACACATGTGTGTTGGGATCAGTAAGCAGGCATCTCTAAGGCTCCCCAGGGGAGCTGACAAGCTGCACATCAGCATCTCTGAGGCCACCTCCAGAATCAGAGATGACTTGACTACTTGTACCACCTGCAACCACATGTTAGTTCTGAGCGTGCGCTGGGTCACCTTCTAAGAGGACTTGCCACTGCTATTGTCTCTCCTTCCCACCTTGCTGAGACACAGTCTCTGTAATCAACCCCAGGCCCCCAGCCCTGCTTCCCCTAATAAATCCTCCCGTGTGGAACCTGTTGTGTGGTGTGATTTATGATTTGTGTAGAACTCTGTTGCACCGTCCTAACAATGTGTTTGCATGTTAATGTGTCCATTTTTTGTGTACATGTTACATAAATGCTTGTCAATTTGTCTGTATGTAAGGAGCTCCTTTTATGCTTCATCCATTGAATATCTGTATAAATATGTACAGAGCTATATGAGTGATCAATTCTTTATGTGTGTTTATGGGCTGATAAATGGATATGGTAAGGAGCAAGATTCTGCAGGAGACAGTCTGGGTTTGCTGAAGTCTCTACATAGGAAATGCTAGTTAACATCACCACCATCATCATAAGTTTAATGTGGCTCAAGCCTCTGACAGCTGATAGCAATTTGGGGGAAGCTTTCCAAACCCAGGCAATTAAGCTTTGACTGAGCCAGCCTCCAAAGGAGGACTCCACAATACAGAATCCACTGCATTCAGCCTGTTCTGGACCAGTACATAGTGATAAACTGTCCAGAATCCCTTCTTGGCTCCTGCAATCAAGTTCCTTGCTTCCAGCAAGTTTCTGTGCAAGTTAGCTTCATTGAAAAATGGGGGCTGAGATTCCTTTTAACAGTTCTAGTTGTTTATCCATGCTGGAGCACCAACAAGACTTTCCTTGGCCAAGGCCTCCTTTCCAAGCAGTAAAAAGCTTCATGGCATAGGTTCTAGTATTTGGAAGTAAGTAAAATGAGTAGATAAGCCAGGGGCCCTTTGTCAGTGAAATTAGGACAGCCTGCTGTTAAAAAATTAAGAGCCCTTAGCTAAAGAGTGGTTCATGCAGCTTAAGAGGAAAAAAAAAAAGCCATAATTTCAGTTGGCAAGGCACCAGACCTCAAGTCTGGAGGTTCGGAAGTCAAATCCAAGGCTCCTCTCCTTTTCAGTTCTTATGACCAGTAACCCCAAGTAGCAAGCTTCCTCCCTCTCCCCCTCTGAACCCCACACTCCCTCTCTCTTTCCAACATGTGCCCCTCCCCAAGTCTACTGATAAAGGAGGTCCTCCCTCTGATCCTAGTCTATCAGGTCTCATCACTAGTGGCTGCATTGACTTCTTCCTCTGTGTCCTGGTAAGGCTGCTCCCTCTCAGGGGGAGGTAATCAAAGAACATGCCAATTAGTTTTTGTCAGAGACAGTCCCTGTCTCCATTACTATGAACCCACTTGGACACTGAACTGCTGTGTGCTACCTCTGTGCAGGGGTTCCAGGCCATCTCCATGAGTGGTCCTTGACTGCACTATCGGTCTCAGAAAAGACCCCTGTGCCCAGACTTTTCAGATCTGTTGCTCTTCTTGTGGAGCTTCTGTCCTTTCCAGATCTTAATATCTCCCACTTCTTTCATAATATTCCCTGCACTCTGCCCAAAGTTTGGCTATGAGTTTCAGCATCTGCCTCGATACCCTGTAGTACAGAGCCTTTCAGAGGCCCTCTGTGGTAGGCTCCTTTCCTGTTGCCTGTTTTCTCCCTCCTCTGATGTCCTCTGATGTTAGCGGTTTACAGAGGAGATCTGCATGTGCTCATCAGAAATTATTTAACATTTTAAACCTGAGAAGTAGATGTATAAAATTGTATATGTAATTCAAAATAGAGGGATATTCATACTGGATAAGTGAATATTTATTTTTCAATAATATTTGTGACTCAATGATGAAACATTAACATCAGATAAATACTTTGCTTTGGATAGATGATGACGTGAGCTGCCTTGAAAACAGGTTATTAATGATACACATTTTGGACAGATTGTCTCCATGTATAGATTAGATTGGTCTAGAAGTTGCTCTGTAACCCAGGCTGGCCTCAAAATCATGGGTCTCTTGCTTTTGTCTCCAGTTCTGGGAGTACAGATGTGAATCTCCACCCCTTGCCAAGATATTTCATGTATTTATTTTTCTATTTTACTTTACACATGATTCTGGCTTCATAATTTACTTCTCATATATATTAACTGTCTTAACTCCTCAATCAGGCCCACAGGGCAGGAACTTCAATGTCCCTAGTGCCCGTCTGTTTCCCAAAGTGGGTATGTGGGTGGGAGGGGGGTTCGATGCCTGGCTTCTGATTTAGAAGGACCCAGGATCTGGGGAACTGCAGATTCTCAAGGGTGCACTCACTTACAGGCAGGTAGGTCTCCTGGCAGAGATAGTGGTATCTGGGGCTCTCTGCTCTCTGGTTTGGCCCTGCTCCTTTGATGTGTTCCGCCAGTTCTGTGCTGCTGTCACTGCCAGGTTCTGAGGTCTTGCTGCAGCTGGAGATTTCAGGGTGGTCACTTCAGTAGGGATGGGGTAACCAGGCTCTCTGTTCTCTGGTTTGGCCCTGGTTAGTCTTAAACTGGAGGGCTGTGGTGCCCCGCCAGTTCAGTGCTGCTCAGCCGCCAAGTCCTTCTGTAACTGGAGACTGGGTTTCTAGTCCCAGTGCTTTCTGGGAAGTCCTGGGATCTCTTCGTTGTGCTCTCCAAGCTTGGGAGGCCAAGCACCTGGTGTGTCCAGGTTGTATGACGTTCCTGCCTGGTTTTGGTGAGTATATAGCATATTCTCTGTCACTGTGGGATTGGGCGGGCCGTACCGTCAGTGATGGCGATCCTGCAGAGCTAGTATGGTGTCTAGCAGATTCGCACCCTGGGAGGATGGTGCAGCTGCTGTGTGAATCTGGGACTCCGGGACAGGTACTGCTGGCTTTTTCCTGCCGCTAAAGTGCTTGGGGCTCCGTCTCAGCGGCTGTATACCCCAGGCAGTTAGGTCTGCGCTGAGAAAGATGAGTCTGCTGTGCCACTGTGCCAAGGAGGAAGGAGGTCTGGGGGAAGGGAGTGTTGCAAGAACAAAGGATCTTTTCTCTCCTTCCCCAAGCAAGTCTCCGGGTGACTGGAGACCAAAGTTTTCACCTCCTGTGATGTTCCCTGTTGTTCAGAAAGCCTCGCCGTGGTTTTCCTGGGTTGGGGGTCCTTCCATTCTCCAACTCAGAAGATCAGGTATCCCACAGCTCAGAAACTGTGTGTGCTAGTCACCATCTTGGCTCCGCCCCCCCCCCTGTAGTCATATTGTTGACTGTTGATTGACACCAGCTACACTCACAGACAATGCACAGGCATTTGCTTTTGTATTTGCTGAGTGCTTTGCATGGGCCCCCTACAGCCCATCCCACCTACTGAGAATTTATAAACCAGCCTTTGCAGTGAGAACTGAACTGCATTAGACAGCAAAGGGAGCAAGATGAAGTCACAGACCCAGGTCCTCATTTTCCTGCTGCTTTGGGTGTCTGGTGAGAAATTCAAAATATTATAATCTTTACAGAGTCACTTCTTTGTAGATAAGAAACTTAGAGTCTGCCAGGCTTAGTATTTCATATTTCAATAATAATACTCTGACATGATAGTACAAATATATTAAGTGACAAATTTCAACTGTTTTATAATCTGTGTTTGTATTTATATGCATAATCATTGTGTATTCCTGATTGCAGGTACCTGTGCAGACATCTTAATGACTCAGTCTCCAACCTCCCTTGCTGTGTCAGCAGGAGAGAAAGTCTCCATCAGCTGCAGGTCCAGTAAGAGTCTTTTATACAGCAGCAACCAAAAGAACTACTTGACCTGGTACCAGCAGAAACCAGGGCACTCCCCTAAGCTGCTGATCTACTTTGCATCCACTCGAGGCACTGGGGTCCCTGATCGCTTCACAGGCAGTGGATCTGGGACAGACTTTACTCTCAGCATTAACAGTGTGCAGGCTGAAGATCTGGCAGTTTATTACTGTCAACATTATTATAGTACTCCTCCCACAATGGTTCAGCCTCCAACACAAACCTCCTTGAGAGTCTCACCAGCTGTCTTCACCACACACAGCCCTGGCCCTCAACACTTCCTTCTTTTGCCTGATAGCAAGTATGCCTGAAAAAATGATGAATAGTTTGCCAAGCCCAGTACACATTATGGTTTCAGTGTCTCTTATGTCTTTTGGTATTAAAATCCTTTATATGAAAATGCAAAAAAGAACTCTATTATCATTCATTTCCTTCTGTAGAACTTGGGGGACATAAAGGAGGCCATTACATCACTGTAAGAAATCTGGAAGCTGATGTAGATGTTTTTAAACAGCAAACTGCTGTTGTAACACAAGAAGAATGACAAAGATAATCAGGATAACTAGTCTATAGAATTCCAGGGAGAGCAGATAGCCAAGAATTGACACAGAAGAAGAAGCAAAAAAAGAGTGATACAACACTTTTTAAAAATTGTGGAGAAGCCCCAGAAGAAGATGAGGCTGTTCAAGCAGAGCCCCAGTAGTAGAGAGGAAACATCTGCCAAAATGCTGAGGAGAGATGTTTTGTACTCAAATAGAGGAAATGCAAACTTCTGCCCTAGGCAACCATACCAGACACATATCTTTACTGGATTCCATACTTCAGAGGTTTTATAAGAAAACTTCAGAATAAGAAGTGTGCTATGGGGATTGATTTTAGAGAGAGAAAAAAAAGGCTGATGGTGAAATCTCAAGCATCAATATACCAATTTGAAAACTCCACAGAAGCATCAAGGATGACACATTGAACCCCTCAAAAAATTGCACCTCATCAGAAGGAAAGAAAGGAATTCCTTTTCCAAAGCTCATTAAAAATTACTGATATTCCAACCAAGAACTATGCATGGAGATAACCTAAAACCCCTGCACAGAGGTAGCCCATGGCAGTTCAGTATCCAAGGGGGTTCCATTGTAATAGGAACAGGGACTGTCTCTGACATGAACTGATTGACCTGCTCTTTAATTACCTCCCCCTGAGGGGGAAGCAGCATTACCAGGCCACAGAAGAAGACAATTCAGCCACTCCTGATGAGACCTAATTGACTAGGATCAGAAGGAAGGAAAAGAAGTCCTCCACTATCAGTGGACTTGGGGAGGGGCATGCATGCAGAGGGTGGAGGAAGGGAGGAATTGGGATGGGAGAAGGGAGAGAAACACAGGGGGATACAAAGTGAATAAAGTGTAATTAATAAAGAAAAAAAAAAGCATACTGATACAAAAAAAAAATCCTCTTCTAGGAGGACCCGGGGTAAGAAGTTCAATCCTCACTTAGTAAGATGAAGAGGAAGAATATTGGAAGAAGGAGAAAACAAGAAACAGGACAGGAGCCTACCACTGAGGGCCTCTGAAAGACTCTACCTAGCAGTGTATCAAAGCAGATGCTGAGGCTCATAACCAAATTTTGGGCAGAGTGCAGGGAATCATATGAAAGAAGAGGTAGTTAGTAAGACCTGGAGAGCACAGGAACTCCACAAGGGGAGGAACAAACCCAAAATATCTGGGCTCAGGGGTATTTTCTGAGACTGATACTCCAACCAAGGTCCATTCATGGATATAACCTAGAACCCCTGCTCAGATGTAGACCATGGCAGCTCAGTGTCCAAGTGGATTCCCTAGTAAGGGAAAGAGGGACTGTCTCTGACATGAACTCAGTGGCTGGCTCTTTGACCACCCCCATCCTTGAGGGAGGAACAGCCTTGCCAGGCCACAGAGGAGGAAATTGCAGCCAGTCCTGATGAGACATGATAAGCTAGGGTAGGATGGAAGGGGAGGAGGACCTTCATTATCAGTGGACTTGGAGTGGGGTATGGGAGGAGATGAGGGAGGGAGGGTGGTACTGGGAGAGAATGAAGGACTGGGCTACAGCTGGGATGCAAAGCAAATACAACGTAATTAATGTAAAAAATAAATATAAAAAGTTAAAAAATAAATAAAAACTGTTCTTTTCTAAAATGGACAAACTGAATTGCAAACTCATTACTTATGAAATATCTATAAAACTTTTCCTTTGAGCCTGTTATGTTTTTAGGAGAGAAGCAGCTGAAGTTCTGTAGGGTTTCTTGCAGAATCATTCTATGACCTTGTCTCAACTGTAAGTCAGTTGGGCACTGATCATGGACTTCCACATGGTTTCTGGTGACAGAATGGACAATGAACATCAACATGAAATCTTGGGACACTCCATGCCATGAGCCTCAGCATGGTCTCCTGTACAGAACACAGACACCAACACTGCCCTCTATCACAGCCGTGGCCACAGACACCGTCAGAGCCCTTGGCAGCAGCACAGTCCAAGAACATCAGTATGGCCTCAGGTGGCAGTACACAACACTCAAGATAATCTATGGACATCCTCATGGATTCAGGTGGAGGATCATCTTAATGACCTTCTGATGCAAAATTCCCAAATAAACAAGAAAGATATTATGGAAAAAAAAAAAAAAAAACCTCCCAAAATCAAGTTAATGAGCTGCAGTGTAAACAAGAATCCCTTCCAGTTTAATCAAGTTCAAGAAGAAATTCTACAGAAGCAGATCACTAAACTCTTGAAGAATTGAAAGAAGGAAAAACAAAACAGCCCCCTTCCAAAAACATATACAATAAATGAAACATTTCATGAGCATAAAAAGGAAAATTATTTAGGTGGAAATGAAGTATATATAAGCAAAGAGAAAGAAGGAATTTCAGGTTATTGTAAGACAAACATCGCAAGTAGTAGAAAATGAGCAAAACAAGGAAAAGTTGAGAAGTAGAAGAGACCTGTGCAGTGGTCTACACCACTGACCAAAAGTTCTCAAAGAGCTCCTATCACATCCCTTTCACACAGAAGAAGGTTCCATAGCTACTTCTGCTACAATTTTTATATGGATGGCAGAATTGGGAGTAGGCAGTTCCTTCCTGTCAGACAGGCACATCAGACTGACCCCTCCATTAGTATTATTCATCCTCAGCTTCAAGTTCCTGTGCTCTTGAGATTACCCATTCCACACAAACCTCACACTCCTACTTCATTCTCACACTCCTACTTTTCCTCTGCCCAAATGATTGCCAGACATCTACTGGCAACTGACTCCCCTAAATTGTCTAGGTGTTCTCAGACATCAAACACGCTAAACAAATCCTAAATACTACTTACCCAATTACAAGATGTAACCAAGGAAGCCATTTCATGACACTCTCTCTCTCTCTCCTTGTCACACACACACACAAACATTCATGATTAAACCCTCACTTGGGTCAAGGTCATCCAACAAAATCTCTCCTCAACTACTTAAATGCTTCCTACAGTTTTCTTTTTGCCTCTTCTTCAAATTCATTGCTTAATCACAGTCCGTCTCTCTGCCAATACCATAGTAACCAATTCCCTTTAGGAAGGATACTACATACTTATCAATATATAAATCCTAACCAAGTGGTTGGGACCAACATCTTGAAAACTCTTAATTAAACAAACCTGTTATTGTTAATCAGCATCCTTTAGTAAAGCAATAGTTTTTTGCTAATTTTCCTTCCATACAAAGTAAAAGGTGAGGAGTGATCGTCTGAAAGTCATCATCAACCCAAAAGACAGAAAATGTGCTCGTGAGCACTTAATCTGGAAATATGATCACGTGGTCTGATTCTAGGACCTCTGACAATCAGCTTCTCTCTCAGCAGTCTCAGCCTGAATGTGGAGCAGAAAATCAGATAAACCAGCACTGTCTCACCATGAAAGAAGGCGAAGCTGGTGACAGTGTACTTTTATACTCTTGGAGTTGGCATCAATTCCACATGAGTCCAAACCTTGAACGAAAGTCCCGGTCAAGTCTGAGGTAATGCTATTTTCTAACAATAACTTCCCTCCTCAGGAGCATCTGAATGGGTGTCATTAATAAGGGCATGTTTGGGTGGAAAATAAAGATGTTAACACAGACAGAACTCTAATTTGAAGCTATTTGACTATTCAAGAGGAATTCATCCCAGGCATTTATGTGAAATAGTATGTAAACTTCAAGGTATGAGTAGAGATCATTGTGTTTCTCTGAAGTTACAACAGTTCTGACCTTTGGATCTGGAATGCCCCTCAAAGTGCATGTGTTAAATTAGTGGCTCCCATTGGCCTAGCTTGGGGAAAGTGACTGGGTCAGAGAGGCAGAGCAGAAATCCACATTCTCATAGGTCCTTCTCCTACAGTGCAGCAAGGAATGTATGTTTTTTCCCCTGAGACATAGGTCTTCAACTCCCCACTGATTTTCTTTTTAAATGTCCTAGCCATTCTTTTTTTATCTATCTATCTATCTATCTATCTATCTATCTATCTATCTATCTATCTCTTATTGATTTTTTTTTAATTTACTGCAATGTATTCTCTTTGTATCCCAACTGAAACTCCCTCCCTCAGAAGGCCTCTGAAAGACTTTATACAAAAAGATATTAAAGTAGATGCTGAGACTCTTAACCAAACTTGGGGTAGAGTGCAGGGAATCTTATGAAAGAAGGGGGAGATTGAAAGACCTGGAGGGAATGGAGAACCTTTTTTGTCTTTTGATCAGCCTTCTTTTCCTCATGACTACAAAGGCTATCCTGCAGTTCCATTTCACTCAATAAACTGTAAGATATATCATTAGAACAGAATCACTTTTTAGAGGGCCATTCATTCTATGCTGCTTTTTTGAGAATGTGTGAGGACCTAAAGGATATTAAGTGAGCATCATTACTGACAAGAAAAGGCGCCACAACCAATGAGTGAAATGTTACAAGCAGAAGCATTACATATTTCTGGTCTGTAGGTAAAGTGACTATACTTATCAATGATACATATTTAAATCTTACTTTTATTTTTATTCACCTACCACAAAAATGATAAATGATTGAGGTAGGCTATATGCTAATTATATATGCATGCACACTTGTTTTGAAACATCACAGAGAATGTAACCTCATATATGTGACTATTTTATAGCAACAGGATTCTTTTTATTTCCAAATATAAAAAACATAATAGAAGAGGTTCATGCCATACCATTCCCTCATTGACATTTCATTGGCATGAGGACTACAGTGGATGGTATATTTGGCAGAATCTAGAATCATCTAGAAGATAAGCCTCTGGCCATACTTATGAGATATCTATATGGAGGTTAGCCTTTGGGAATGTCTGAGAGGGATCATCTTGATTAAGTGAATTCACATAGGAAAACCATTTCAACCCTGGGCAAGACTGTTCTCAGCATGTGGATATTGACCTCCATAAAATGGAGAGAGTGGCCTGAGCTCTAGCATTCTGCACACTCTCTTTCTCAGTTGGGTAGTGATATGAGCAGCTGCTTCATACTCCTTCCAGTTTGACTTCCACACTATAATAGGTTGTATGTTTGAACTGTGTTCACAAACAAAACATGTTCCCAAATTACTAACAAATGTTCCTTGTTTCATTTTTTTCAGTGTAGTTTATCACAATAAAAAGCGAAATTAGGGCCCATCCCTATCAACCTGAAATGGGTATCTTCACTAATCTGGTTCTTCAGGAAATGCAAGCTTGGCAGCTCTCCAGGATAGATGGAGAGGAATATTGGATTCTGTATCATTATGACATCCCCACTGAACCCTAAGCTAAGAAGAGAGAAAGGTTAAATTAAATACAAACACTGAGTTGTTCCTATGATTTTCTCTTACTGCTTCTATCAAATGAAAGAATTTTCATGTGTAAGTAACTTCCTTTCCACCTTAGATTCAAAGAAGCACAGACTTTACAAGGCACAAGGAACCTTTAGAAGTCATTTATTCATCCTCCTCTTTCCACTGTCCATCGCTTCCTGAGTCAGAGTCTTCAGCAGCACATAGGACTTTATTTTTCCATGGATCTCCCTCATTCTCCATCATGTCTATTTACTCAGTGGCATTGTTGGATTGAGATTTGTCTAATTTTTATGAGCCCTGGCTGCTCTTCAAAGGATCTAGGTTCAATTCCCATCAGACACGGTAGGTGACAACGATCCATAACTCTGGCACCAGGTACATACTTCGTGTACAGACATGTATCCAGACAAAATAATCACAGACATAAAAATGTCAAAAAGATCCTCACGTCATCTCTATTTGTCTACCAGTATGTTGTCCACAGTTGTTGAAGCTGAAGGGTCACTAATGGGTATTTCTTTCATACATCCAGGGACATGTGTCAAAGAACACTCAGTTCTGACAGGTTGCTTTGAGTTCTCTAACCTCACCCTCTCCTACTGACTCAGAGAATCTGTTCAGGCTCTCCTGAGAGAAGCAGTACCTGTGGGCTCTAAGCTCCTAAAGCAGAACAGTTTTTGTTCATGGTTGTCACTCTGTATAAGGATCTCCTATCTCTAGAATGCAGGAGTAAACTTCTATATCCTCAGTACCATGTTGTTGATCTTAACTAAGTACAATATGTCAATGTTTTGTCTGATTTATTGAAAATAATTCTATGTCTACTATTTCTTGTCACATATAAGGGATAGACATAGCCACTCTTCCAGAGAATAAAAGACTCTAAGTGCTGGAACAGAAAAGCTGAGTTCAGGATTGTACTGTCTCAGAATAATTTGCATCTGAGATTGATATTCCCTGGTCTTCCATCCACAGTGGTGTCCACGGAAGGGGGTACTGTGTCCCGGGAGCTGAAGGACATCAGCTTCAGAATCCTTATTACAAGGGTGAAATCATATTGATCAATATTTTGTTCAGCGAGCAGTGTTATAGTTCATTTCTGAACAATTGCAACATAATCTAATGCACCAGTACATACTGTGAATACTTGATAAGTGACTAAGGAATATTGGGCTTTTAATATTATGTATAATATAACAAAATTTTTATCTTCTTAGACCCTCTGCTCTCTGCTTGCTTACTGTGAGAAACCCATGAAGTCTTTGGAAATGTAAGATCCCTGTCTTCATTTGTCCAATCTGAAGGAGCAGCTATTAATGTCATGAGAACAGAGTCTGATCTCATGCTGCTATCACAAGGAGAAGTGTATATTTCAGTGAAGATGATAGGCATATGACAACTTGTTAGATATTGACAGGAGCATAGCTACTTGTCTGTCATAGCCTAGACCTTGCAATTAGGAACTTCCTGGATCCACATATGGTCTACCTATCTCCTAGGATGTTGTTTTAGTGGTTTACAGAAGAGATATGCATCTGCTTATCAGAAATTATTTAACATTTTATACCTGAAAAGTAGATGTATAAAATTATATATGTAATTCAAAATAGAAGGAAATGTATATTGGATAAATGATTATTTATTTTTCAATAATATTTGTGGCTTCATGGTGAAGTATTAACATCAGATAAATATTTTGTGTTGGGTAGATAATGCCATAAGTTGCCTTGTAAGCAGGTGATTAATGACTCACGTTTTTGAGAGACTGTCTCCATGTATAGATTAGATTGGCCCAGAAGTTGGTGTGTTCCCAAGGCTGGCCTCAAACTCCTGAGACTCCTGCATTTTTCTCTCCAGTTCTGGGAGTACAGATGTGGATCTCCACTCCTTGCCATGATATTTTATTTATTTATTTTTCTCTTATATTTTACACATAATTTTGACTTTAAAATTTACTTCTTAAATATTCTTTCAGAGTTCCATAATATAAAATCCTGGCAGACTCTGTAATTTCTCTTATCACTATTGATTTTTTTATACATTTACAAACTGTTTTTCACCATTTGTATAGCAACAATCTCTGATGTAGTGCTCTATTGGTCTCTACAGAATCATAATTTAGATTAAATTGGGTGTGCCCCTTCTGGAAAGACCTACCTGTTCATGAAGTCAGAAGCTCATCTTGATCCAATTTTGATACTGCTGATTTCTAAATTACACATGCATTTCAATTTCTTGAATAAAAAATACTCATGGCAGTTTTGGTCTACAGCAATGACTTCATGAAAAATCTTTTTTTTCCTCATTTATTTCTAGAGATATAGACCCCTCTTCAATTTCCTGAGGTTGTGGGGAAGATACTTGATAGTTTCTGCTGTGTCTCCTTTGCTTTGAGATTAAAGTTCCTCTGATCTCAGTCTTAAATTAATGTCTACCAGGATTTCCACAGAGTTAATTCTGGGTTACTCTACACAACTTAGTCCCTAGTTTATCTAAGAAACTACAAATGTCTGAGGTCCTATTCTCTGTCTTCAGTATAAAAATGGCTTTGGAGATGAGTAATATTGAACACATTTAGCCTCAATTCTCTGTTTTCCTTTCATTTTTTTCTTCTGTTTTCTTTTATGGCATGTTTTCTTACTCTGTTTCTTTTGTTGTTGTTGTTGTGATTTTTTTTGAACATATCCTATCATTTCCCTAAGTATGGCAATCTGAGATAGCTCTATTAATGTTTCTACAGAAGTCAGTTGATTTAAACATATCTTGGATTTTAACCCAGATCTGCTGCTAGAACACCTAGTACTTTTCTGTTTAAGAGCTGTAAGGCAAACTCTTTCAGTGATTGCTCATGCTCCCTGTCATAGTATTTTTGACTGTTGATTGACACCACCTATGCTCAATGCACAGCCATTTGTTTTTGTATTTTCTGACTGCTTTGCATGGGTCCCTTACAGCCCAACCCAGCTGCTGAGAATTTATAAATCAGCCTTTGCAGAGAACTGAACTGCATCAGACAGCAGGGGAAGCAAGATGAAGGTACAGACCCAAGTCCTCAAATCCCTGCTGGTTTGGGTGTCTGGTGAGAAAATAAAAATATTATAATCTTTGCAGTGTCACTTCTTTGTAGATAAGAAACTTCGAGTGTGCCAGTCTACAGGTCCAGTCAGAGTATTTTAAGCACTTTAAGCCAAAAGAACTACTTGTCATGGTACCAGGAGAAACCAGGGCAATCCCCTAAACTGATCTACTGGGCATCCACTGGGCTCACTGGGGTCCCTGATCGCTTCACAGGCAGTGGATCTGGGACAGATTTCACTGTCACCATCAACAGTGTGCAGGCTGAAGACCTGGCAGTTTATTAGTGTCAGCAGAGTAACAGCTATCCTCCCTCAGTGTTTCAGCCTCCAACACAAACCTCCTTGAGAGTCTCACCAGCTGTCTGCAACACACACAGCCCTGGCCCTGAACACTTCCTCTTTCTGTGTGACAGCAGGTGTGACTAAAAACATGATGAAAAAGTTCACAGAGCCCTACATTAAATTATGGGTTCCAAGATTCTTTTGTCTGCTTTAAATTCTTTTTATTAATTACAGTTTATTCACTGTGTTCACTCCCTCCCCCATCCCTTCTGTATCCCACCCTCCCTCCCCTCTTCTTCTACTATGTCTCTACCACCTTCTCCCAGGGGATCTGAGAAGTTGGACATCAGGCATCTGTGATGCCACTCCAAAATTTGCAGGGACTTTGACCACCTGCAAACCTGTACTTCTGCACATGTACTGGATCACCTTATAAAAGGATTTGCCCCTCCTTCTCTCTCTCTCTTTGTCTTTCTTCCTCTCTCTCTTTCTTGCCTTCCCCAGAGACAGTCGTTGTGACCCTGTCCCTCTTCCCCGAATAAAAACTCCCAAGTGGAAACTGTTAGTGGTGTGATTTATGAACCAGGGTAGAACTCCACTGCACTATCCTAACAATGTATTTGCAAGTAAATTTGTCCTAATAATTGTAAGATATAGAAGAGCTGATATAAAAAGTAAAGCCATACAGAACACATTGAATGAAATAAAAACAGAAAAATTGCATATATAGAGAAAAACTTGACAAACAAAAAAGGGCATTTATTTCCACAAATAGACATTGCTTGAAGGACTTCTCCATGTCAAATATTATATCTATAATGCAAAAAATTACAAAGTAAAATGTTCAAAGATATAACAGAAAAATGCCAACTCAACTCCAAAAGCAAATATAGCAGAATGACTTGTGAATTCTCATACAAAATCTTAAAGAGCAGAAAAGCATGGAACAATATATTTCATCCCAATTGTAGGTAATTGACAAATAATTAGGTATGTCAAGAAAAATTGTATATAAATTTGAGGGAATAATAAGGACATTACAAAAAAATCACCAACTATGGAAAAGACCATGACCATTAAGACAGCACTACAGAAGATACTATAAAAATACTATACATATAGAAAGAAGAAAGGGTGTTTGAAGTGTGAGAGCACAGAAAAATGGTGATGTCATGACCAGAATACATGGACACTGGGTAGCAGAAAAGACATATCAGTATCTTATTCAACCCTGCAAGACAGAAAACTCCAAAATAGTTGGGGAGTAGGGAGAAAGGAAACGAACAAATAACAAGAACCAAGAACCCCAAATTATTGAAATTGAAAACATGTCTTAATAACCTTATGTGAGTCCAAATCAGAAATAAAGTTGCATGTATTGTTGGACTAGACTAAAAACTGTGTTTGTTTTCTCAAGAAACAGACCAACTGGTAATTACATACAGATGCTGAGAGTCAAATGATGGAAGTAAATCTACCAAGAGAATGGGGACCACACCAAGCTGGCAAAGCTATTTTGATGTCAGCTACAGAAGAATACAAACTAAAGCTGAACCAAATTGATTAAGAAAGCAATATATGAAATGAGTCAACAAAAATACAAATGCATATACCCCACACTTTTGCATTTAATTTTATGAAAAATAAACAGGCATAGAAAAGACATAGGTCAGATATGTCCTGATGTAGCAGCAGGGTATGGCTGGATCCTTCCTTGGGCTCTCATAGGCCACAGTCAAGGTATTATCAAGGCTGCATTCTCATCTGCATACTCAAGAAAATTTTCTTGCAAGACCTGTGAGGATGTTGGTACAATCATGTTTCTTTCTTAGTCAAAGGCTGTGACTTTAAGGAAGTCCTGACTCAGTTACTCAGGATGTCATGAGAAGAAGCATAATCCTTCATGTCCAATGGTTTTCACAGTTGCGGACAGAGCATGCATTAAGAAAATCATCAAGGATGTGGAAGATTTCAAGACTACAATTAATCAGCCTTTTCCAGGATAAGTTGGCTGAACAATATCCAGAAACACAGAAAAATAAGTTCTAATTAAAATGTACAAAAACTAAGGAAATCAATCTGGTGCTTTCTCAGATAATTAGGAATAGTGCTGATTCAAACTCCAGCTGTATCACTCATAAGCATATCCAAAATATACTCAAGTATACAACAAGGACATTTGCTCAACCATGTTCATAGCATCTTTATTCATAATATCCAGAATCTGGAAACAACCCAGATGTCCCTCAGTAGAGGAATGGACACAGGAATTGTGGTACATTTATGCAATGGAATACTACTCAGCAATTAAAAACAAGGAAATCATGAAATTTGCAGGCAAATGGTGGGAACTAGAAAAACTCTTCCTCAGTGAGGTTTAGTATAACTTTCTTTGGGAATATATAGGATTTACCCTTGTTCATTCAAATGCTGATTTCTTTATCCAACTATTTGTTTTCAATCTAGACATTGCATTATGATGTTTATTCTAAGCATCACCTGTCTCAAGTTTGTGTAAACATGCCATTTGTTTTCTGTATTTTCAATTAAATGACCAGCCAATGCTGTGCAATGAAGAGAATAGGATGGGACATCCTGGTCTGGAAGGGAGGAGAAGGACATGAGTGGGAAGACTGATAGAGGAAACAGGACAGGACTTCAAACCACAAGGAGAGATGAACTAGACCTAAGCAATGACTAAAAGTATTTATAACAGGTAAAATCTGAATGGTAGGAAACTATGTGGGCTTGGAGGTTTAATATGGAGTAACTAATGCCCAGCATTGTGCTCTTAGATTAATTAAATAAATCCTAGTCTCTTTGTGGTGATTTGGATATACAGCAGGTTTAGAAATAACCACTGCTTAACTAAAAGAGAAATCAATAAAAAATATTAATAACCCACAATAAATGGTGCCCAACTAATGTACATATCCAAACCCTTTAAATCATATTTTAACATAATTAATCTCCCAGTCAAATAACCCAAACTTAAAACCTAAAAACCCATATGAAGTTGAGAATTTTTCTTTCAAGTTCTGTCAAGAATTGTGTTGGTATTTTGATGGGAACTGCATTGAATCTGTAGATTGCATTTGGTAAGATGGCCATTTTTACTATGTTAATCCTGCCAAGCCATGAGCATGGGAGATCTTTCCATATTCTGCTATCATCTAATTCTTTCTTCAGAGACTGGAAATTTTCATACTGTTCTGCCTAGTTCATGAACCCCAAAAGACAAGGAATAACTAGATTCTGCTGTAAATACATGAGGTTCTTTTTATTATAAATCATTACAAGCTGCAGATTAGGCCCACACCTGTCACCGCCAAAGGGGTGAGAGCCGAGTGCCCAGTGCTCAGGTTAGTTGGGTGATTCAAAGATTCTGGTCCCTCCCAGCATGCCCAAGGCAGGGGTGATTCCTACCTGGCAAGCATCTATTTGTCAAAATGATACATTTTGAATTGATTGAGTATAGGAAGGTCCCCAGACCAATAATGATCTGGTGTCCCTCCCTAGGGGATGGGCCAGTTTCCTAGCTACTGTATCTCTAGTGAGAGGGGAAAGAATGCAGTAAGGTGGTTCTTCTCCTCAGGGCATTTCTAGACTTCTGCACCCAGCTAGTTCAGGCCTTAAATATTAATAATAGCCGATTTTTAATCTTTTGGTCTTTCAATTAATTTTGACTTTCTTGGTTATCACACCCACTTTGTGGCTATTGTGAAGGATGTTGTTTCCCTAATTAGTTTCAGCCCTTTTGTCTTTTTGTAGCTACTGAGGTTTTTTTTTTTTTTTTTTTTTGATCTGATTTTGCCTGTTTTTGAAGGTGTTTATCAGCTGTAGGAGCTCCCCATGAACTGATTGGGGAGCAGCAGCCTTACCAGGCCACAGAGGAAGACAATGCAGCCACTGTTGATGAGACCTAATAGACTAGGATCAGAAGAAAGGAAAACAAGACCTCCCATATCAGT
The DNA here is from genome assembly GCA_036365155.1 of Meriones psammophilus. Lineage (NCBI taxonomy): Eukaryota > Metazoa > Chordata > Mammalia > Rodentia > Muridae > Meriones > Meriones psammophilus. The sequence goes on along the minus strand of JAEOAE010002823.1, from coordinate 75,184 downwards.
GGACTTGGGGAGGGGCATGCATGGAGAAGGGGGAGGAAGGGAGAAATTGGGAGAGGAGGAAGGAAGGAGCTACAGGGGAGGATACAAAGTGAATAAAGTATAATTAATAAAAGATTAAGAAATATTTGCTTTAAAAAATACATCGCATTAAAAAAAATCCTTAAAAACTCTCAGGCCAATTACTGTCTCTTTAAGAGAGACTCTTAAACAGATCCTGAAGCAAAAGACAGCCTACATGAGCAGACCTGAGACTTAACATAACAAAACTGGATGCCACTAAAGTCTAATATGAGGGTTACACAAGCCTAGCTTCCTTATCTTGTGGCTGGCTCAGCTCAGTACAGAGCAACAACAGCAGCCATGGCTGGAAAGAAAGGAACTGGAGGCAGATAGACATCTAGACAGAGCTTGGCCTCAAACTGCATCTGAATATATGCCTCAGATTGGTATAGCTGGGTCTTGAGGTAGCACTATTCCTAATTGTCTGAGAAAGCACCAGATTGATTTACAAAGTGGTTGTACAAGTTTACATTCCCACCAGCAATGGAGGAGGGTTCCCTTTTCTCCACAACCTCTCCAGCATGTGTTGTCACTTGAGTTTTTGATCTTAGCCATTCTGATGGGTGTAAGGTGAAATCTCGGGGTCGTTTTGATTTGCATTTCTCTAATGACTGAAGACATTGAGCATTTATTTAAGTGTTCCTCTGCCATTTGATATTCCTCTATTGAGAATTCTGTTTAGCTCTGTACCGCATTTTTAATTGGATTACTTAATTTGTTACTGTTTAACTACTCAAGTATATAACAAGAACATTTGCTCAACTATGTTTGTAGCTGTTTTATTTGTAATAGCCAGGAGCTGGAAACAACAGAGGTACCCCTCAGTTGAAGAATGGATGCAGAAAATTTTGTACATCTATACAATGGAATATTACAACAGTAAAACACAAGGATATCATGAAATTTGCAGGTAAATGGTGGGAACTGAAAAAGATCATCCTGAGTGATGTATCCCAGAAGCAGAAACACACAAAGGGTATATACTCGCTCATAAGTGGATATTAGACATAAACATACTAAAATCGGTACACCTAAAAAAACTCTAATCAAGAAGGAGGACTCTGGTGAAGATGCTTATTCCCCATTCAGAAAGGCAAAGAGGATGGACATCAGAAGAGGGATAAAACAGGGAACAGGACAGGAGCCTTCAACAGAGGGCCTCTGAAAGGCTCTACACTGCAGGGTATTAAAGCAGATGCTGAGACTTATAGCCAAACTTTGGTCAGAGTACAGGGAGTCCTATGAAAGAAGTGGGAGATAGTAAGATCTGGAGAGGACAGGAGCTCCACAAGGATAGCTACAGATCCAAAAAGTCTGGGCACAGGGTCTTTTCTGAGACTGATACTCCAGCCAAGGACCACTGATGGAGATGGCCTGGAGCCACTGCACAGAGGTAGCCTATGGCAATTCAGTATCTAAGTGGGTTCCACAGTAATGGGGACAGGGACTGTCCCCATTATTGGCCTGCTCTTTGATCACCTCCCCCTCAGGGGGGAGCCTTACCAGGCCAGAGAGGAAGAAAATGCAGCCACTCCTGATGAGACCTGATAGACTAGGATTAGAGGGAAGGGGAGGAGGACCTCCCTTATCAGTGGACTGGTAGAGGGACAAGGGTGGTGAAGAAGAAGGGTGTGATTGTGAGGGGAGGAGGGAGGGAAGTACAGGGGAATACACAGTGAATAAACTGTAATTAATAAAAATAAAAATAATTAAATAATAAAAATGTTAAAAATTACTAAATGATTGAGGTATGATATATGCTAACTATATATGCATACACACTTGTTTTGAAACATCACAGAGAATGTAACCGCATAAATTTGTCAATTTTATATCAACAGGTTTCTTTTATTTCCAAATGTCAATAAACATAATGGAGGAGATTCATGACATACCACTCCCTCACTGAAATTTCATTAGTATCAAATATACCATACATACAGTGGATGGTATATTTGGCATAATCTAGAATCATCTAGAAGATAAGCTTCTGGGCATACTTGTGAGATATCTATATGAAGGTTAGGCCCTGGGAATGTCTGAGAGGGATCATCTTGATTATTTGAATTGACCTAGGAAAACCATTATAACTCTGGGCAAGACTGTTCCCAGCATGTGGATATTGACCTCCATAAAATGGGAAAGTGGCCTGAGCTCTAGCATTCTGCACACTCTTCTTCTTAGTTGTGTATGTGATCTGAGCAGCTGCTGCATGCTTCTTCCAGTTTGTCCTCCACACTATACTAGGTTGTATGCTTGAACTGTGTTCCCAAACAAACCATGTTCCTAAAAAAAGAACAAAGTTTCCTTGACTTGCTTGTTTTTTTAATTTTATTTATTTATTTATTTATTTTTTTTATTATCAGTTACATTTTATTAACTCTGTATCCCAGCTGAATCCCGCTCCCTCATCCCTTCTAATCCCACCCTCCCTCCCTCATCTCCTCCCTACCCATTTCCAAGTCCACTGATAGGGAAGGACCTCCTCCCCTTTCATCTGACCCTGTTTTATCAATTATATTCAGGACTGGCTGCAAAGTCCTCCTCTGTGTCCTAGCAGTACTGCTCCTCCCTTAGGGAGTGGGGAGTTCAAAGACCCTGTCATTGAGTTCATGTCAAAAATAGTCCCTGTTCTCCTTACTAGGGAAACCCACTTGTTACTGAGCAACCACAGGCTACATCTGAGCAGAGGTTCCAGGTTATATCCATACATGGTCCTTGGTTGGAGAAACAGTCTCATATAAGATATATTGGATGTAGGGGAAAACGAGAAACAGGACAGTAGCCTCCCACAGAGGGCCTCTGAAAGACTCTACCTAGCAGTCTACCAAAGCTGATACTGAGACTCATAACCAAACCTTCAGTAGAATTCAGGGAATCATATGAAAGAAGGGGGAGTTAATATGACCTGGATAGGATAGGAGCTCCACAAGAACCTGCTTTTTCTGGTGTAGTTTACCACAACAAAAGAGAGATTAGGGCCCATCCCTATTAACCTGATAGTGGTGTCTTCACTAATGTGGTTCTTCAGGAAATGGAAGCTGGCCATATCTCCAGGCAAGGTGGAGAGGATAATTGGATTCTGCATCATTTTGACATTCCCACTGATCCCTGAGCTAAGAAGTGAGAAGGATAAGATTAAATACAAACACTGAGTTGTTCTCATGATTTTCTCTTTGTATTTCCATGTGTAAGTAATTTCCTTTCCACCTTACTTTCAATGAAACACAGACTTACCAGGCACAAGGAACCTGTAGAAGTCACTTACTCATCCTCTATGTTTCACTGCCCATCTCTTCCCAAGTCAGAGGCATCAGCAGCAGGTCTTTATTTTTTCATGGATCTCCCTCATTCTCCATCATGTCTATTTACTCAGAGGGCAGTTGTTGGGTAGAGTCTTGACTCCTTTTAAAGGATCTAGATTCAATTCTCAGCAGACATGGTACATGACAAAGATCCATAACTCCAGTTCCTGGGGATCTGATGCCCTCATCTGGCTTCTGCAGGCACCAAGTTCATAATCGTGCACAGCCATGGGTCCAGGCAAAATAGTCATAATCTTAACAATGTTAAAAAGAAGACCCTCTCACCATCTCTATTTGTCTACCAGTATGCCATCCACAGCTATTGAAGCTGAAGGGTTGTTAATAGATTTATCTTCACGACATCGAGAGGCAGGTGTCAAAGAACACTCAGCTCTCACAGGATGCTTTGAGTTCTCTAACCATATCCTCTCCTATTGACTCCAACAATCTGTGCAAGCTCTCCAGAGAGAAGCAGTACCTGTGGGCTCTAGGCTGCTAAAGCAGGACAGTTTTTGTTCATATCTGTCACTCTGTATAAGGCCCTCCTGTCTCTTGGATGCAGCAATAAACTTCTATATCATCAGGAACCATGCTGCTTATTTTAACTAAGAATAGTATGACAATTTTTATATGAGTTATTGAAAATCTTTCTATGTCTACTATTTCTTGTCACATATATGGGGTAGACATAGGCACTAATCCAGAGAATAAAAGATTCTATGTGTTGGAGCAGAAAAGCTGAGTTCAGCTTTGTACTGTACAAGGATAATATGCATCTCAGACTGATATTTCCTGGTTCTTCATTCATGGCGGTTCATGGAAGAGGGTGATATGTCCCAGGAGTTTAGGGGCTTCAGCGTCAGATGTCCTGATTTCAATTGTGGAGACATATTAATCAGTATTGTGTTCAGCCAGCAGGGTTATAGTACATTTCTAATCAATGCCAACATTATCTAATGTACCAGGACATATTGTGGAAACTTGATAAGTAACTAAGGACTGTTGGGCTCTTTTTATTATTCATAATATAACTTGAAATTCTTATGTTTTTAGACCCCATGGTCCTTCCTTGCATACTATGAGAAGCCCATGGAATTTTTGGATATGTAATATCCTGTCTCCATTAATCCAATTGGAAGGGGCAGCTGTAAACGTCATGAGAACACAGTCTGAGCTCACTGCTGCTGTCACAAGGAAAAGTGTAAAGTTTAGTGAATGCCAAAGGAATATGGAAACATGTGAGACAGTGACGGCAGGAGAGCTCCTTGTCTGTCATATTCTTGACCTTGAGATTAGGAACTTCCTGTATTCACATATGGTCTACTTCTATCCTGTGATGTAATGTTAATGGTTTACAGAGGAGATCTGCATGTGCTTCTCAGAAATTATTTAATATTTTACACCTGAAAAATAGATGTATAAAATATATATATATATATATATATATATATATATATATATAATAATTCAAAGGTGAAGGAAATGCATATTGGATAAATGAATATTTACTTTTCAATAATATTTGTGGCTTAATATTGAAACATTAACATCAGATAAATAATTTGCTTTGGGTAGATAGTGCCATGAACTGCCTTATAACCATGGTTAATGATACACATTGTTGAAAGATTTTCTCCATGAATAAATTAGATTGACCTAGATGTATGTATGTATCCCAGCTGGCCTCAATCTCATCTGTCTCCTGCTTTTGTCTCTCTAGTTCTTGGAGTACAGGTGTGAAACTCCACTCCTTTCCATGATATTTGATTAATTTATTTTTTCTTATACTTTACATATAATTCTGGCTTTATATTTACTTTTATAAACACTTTCTAAATTCAATAATATGAAATCCTGGCAGCTTCTGTGATTTCTCTTATCGCTATTAATTTTTTATTCTTAGGCACACTTTTTTACACACTTCAGGTGTCAACAATCGCTGATGTAGTGTTCTATTGGTATTTATAAAATTGTTAAGTAGATTAGGATGGCAGTGCCCCCTTCTGAAGAGACTTACCTGTTTTTGATGTCAGAAGTCCATCTTAATCCAGTTTCAATACTGCTAACTTCTAAATTACACTAGAATTTGTATTTCTTGAATAAAAATTCATGGCAGGGGGACCTAAGTTGGCAGTGCCAGGAGGACACCATGTCTGAGGACCAGGATAGCAGTGACAGCACAGCAACCAACAGATTGAACTCTGGGCCCTAAAACACCAGCAATTGTGATTCCCAGGTAAGAGGAAACCCCAAAGTATGGGAAGAAATCGGGTTCAGGTGACCCAGCTAAAACCAGGAAGAGTTCCCAGGTCCTGATATGCACTCAGTCACCTGCCCAGAGGCACATGCTTGTGTGTGCTGATCACCTTACCAGGGTGAATTGTGGGCACCAAAACACCTGAGACTGGGATTTCCAGTGGAGAGAACACTCCCATGGTGAAGGAAGCAATTGGTACAAACTTCAGTTCACCCAGTCAATCCCTGGAAAAGTCCCAGAGTCCAACAGGCCCTCAGCTCTGAGCCCAGAGACCTGCTGATTGCCCAACTCTCTTTTCCTGAAAGAACAGTGGGCCCCAGAGCACCAGAGGCCAGGTTTCCCTGTCGGGAGGAAACCCCACAGTAAATGAAACAGAAGGTCCCAACTCAGAACACTCAGCTGACCCCCACACTTCACACACACACAGAAAAAATTCTCAGGAAAAGTCCTGGGTTCCTGCAGGCACCAAACGCCAGTTTGTAGCCACCACTTTCCTGCACCTGCATGCTCTACACACTACTCCAGATGGAACTGTGGACACCAAAACACTACAGACTGGTCTCCTGGTCAGGAGGAAACCCCACAGTCGGGGGAAACATCAGGTCAGACCTCAGAACACCCAGCTCCAGAAAAGTTTCTTGGTTCCCACAGGCTCCAGACTCTAGCCTCCTTCTGCATGAATGAGAGCTATGGTCACCTGCTACTGATTGCTGCTTGGTTCCTGGGCAGAGAGCTCCAACATCAGACCTGCAGAAGCTTGGGATCCCTGAGATCAGCCTCCAGATACTGCTCCAAGGTACAACCAGTTATCCCTAAGTAAACTGACCAAACCCCGGGGACTGCAAGGTTCTTCAAGAGTTCTCTGCCTAGAAAACAGTGTAAGAACAGCAGCAGCATCTCAATAAATTCAGAGCAAGAAACATAGCAGCAGGGCAGCTGTCTCCAGTTCTTCTCCAGTGAGAGGAGAGCCCCAATGAATAACAAAGACCACAGTTACCACTCAGATATATATGCCTGAGGTGAACTGTGGCAATTCCTGAGAAACACTGGCCATTTGGTGACCTTACCCAAAATGAAGAGGCCTCCTTCAGAAAAAAATCCCCATGTTCCTGCCAAGGGGATTCTCTCCACCTCAGGATTCCAGGAAGCACCAGAAACTAACAGTCAATACCTAAGTTAGCTCAATGGGTAGAGGCCAGTCTAAAAGCTTAACCAACAAAAGACAGAGCATTATGGCATCTCAAGAACCCAGTTATCTAGGGGCAAGCAGCACTGGACACCCCAACATAAATGAAATTCAAGGAGATGACCTTAAATCTATGCTTATGAAGATATGCTTATGAAGAGGATAGTAGAGGAAACAAATAAAATGTGTAAAGAAATAGAGGAAGATAAAGACAAACAGATTATGGCCATCTGTAAAGTAATACAGGAAGATGCAACCAAGTAATTTGTGGCCTTTAGGAAGGAAATAATTAAATCACTGAAAGAAATAAAAGAAACATAGGAATGTTCAAACAAACAACTGAAGGAATTGGAGGAAAAACAGGAAAATGCAGTAAGACAGGTGAAGGAAATCAACAAAACTGCTCAAGATCTGAAGATAGAACTGGAAAAATTAAAGAAAACACAAACGGAGGAAATTGTGGAAAGGAAGAACTTAGGGAAGAAAACAGGAACTACAGAGGTAAGCATAACCAATAGACTACAAGAGACAGAAGAAAGAATCTCAGGTGTGGAAGATACAATGGAAGAAATCAATGTATCCATCAAAGAAAAGGATAAATCTAAAAAATTTCTGACAAAGACCATCCAAGAAATCCAAGACAACATGAAAAGAGAAAACCTAATAATAGGAAGTGAGGAACAAGAAGATTCCCTACTCCAAGGCCCAGAAAACATTTTTAACAAAATCATAGAAGAAAATTTCCCCCAATTTAAAGGAGAGGCCTATAAGCATACAAGAGGTCTACAGAATACTTAATAAATTAGATGAGAAAATAAAATCCTCCTGCCACACAATAATCAAAAAACAGTAAGTAAACAGAACAACAACAACAACAAATACTAAAAGCTGCAAGAATAAAGGTCAAGTAATATATAATGGCAAACCCATCATACCTGACTTCTCAACAGAGAGTATGAAAGCCAGAAGTGCCTAGACAGATATCATGCAGACCCTAAGAAAACACAAAGGTCAGCCCAGGCAAACACCCAACAAACACTCAGTCATCATAGATGGAGAAAACAAGAGATTCAACATCAAAAACAAATTTAAACAATACCTGCCTACAAATCTAGCATTACAGAAGATATAAGAAGGAAAAATACAACCAAGGAAAGCTAACTACATTCAGGAAAACACAGGAAATTAATAACTTCACTATAGCAAAACTAAAATTAGCCAAGCACATAAACACACTACCACAACCACCAGCAATATCAAAGCATCTAACAGCCACTGGTCTTTGATCTCCCTCAACAACAATGGACTCAACTCTCCAATAAAAAAACACAGACTAACAGAATGGATAAGTATATGAGACCAGACCCAAAAAATGTGTTGCATACAAGAAACATACCTAAGTAACAAAGAAAAACATCACCCGAATGTTAAAGGGTTAGAAGACAGTTTGCCAAGAAAAATGGACTGACGAAGCAAACAGGAGTAGTAGCCATTCTAATATCAAATAAAATAGATTTTCAACCAAAATTAATCAAAAGAGATGGGGAAGTTCTTTTCATACTCATCAAAAGAAAGTTCTACCAGGAAAACATTGCATTTCTGAACATCTATGCCTCAAATATAAGAGCATGCATATTTGTAAAAGAAACATTAATCAAACTGAAACAACACATAGATCTCCAACATTTAATGGTGGGAGATATCAACACCCCACTCTCAACAAAGGACAGGTCAACAAAACAGAAATTAAAAAAAGAAACAATGATTCTGACACAGGTCATGAATCAAATGGACTTAATAGATATCTAAAGAACCTTTCACCCAAACATAAAAGAATTTACCTTCTTCTCAGCACCTCATGGAACCTTCTCCATTATAGACCATATAGTTGGTCAAAAAGCAAGCCTCAACAGATACAAGAAGATTAAAATAATCCCTTGTATTCTATCTGACCACCATGGACTAAAGCTGGACCTCAACAACAACAGAAATAGCAAAAAGTATACACACACATGGAAACTGAACAACCTGCTACTAAATGACAGCTAGGTCGGGGGAGAAATAAAGAAAGAAATTAAAGACTTCCTAACATTCAATGAAAATAAAAGCACAACATACTGAAACTTATGGGACACAATGACAGCAGTGCTAAGAGGAAAATGCATAGCACTAAGTGCCTTCAAGAAGAAATTTGAAACATCTCATACAAGCAGCCTAAAGGCTAACATGAAAGCTCCCCCACCCCCCCAAAAAAAAAGCAGACATACTCAAGAGGAATAGATGGTGGGAAACAATCAAGCTCAGGGCTGAAATCAATAAATTAGAAACAAATAAAATAATTCAAGAAATATCAATGAAACCAAGAGCTGGTTCCTTGAGAAAATCAACAAACCCTTAGCCAAACTAACTAAAAGGCAGAGAAACACCATCCAAATAAAGAAAATCAGAAATGAAAAGGGGGCCATAACAACAGACACTGAGGAAATCCAAACAATCATTACGTCTTATTCAAATGCTTATACTCCACAAAATTTGAAAATCTAAATGAAAATGACAATTTTCTTGATCAATTCCACTTTCCAAAGCTGAATTAAGACCAGGTAAATCAATTAAATAGTCCTATATGCCCTAAGGAAGTAGAAGCTGTCATCAAATTCTCCCATCCAAAACTAGCTGAGGGTCAGATGGTTTCAGAGCATCTGAATTCTACCAGACCTTTAAAGAAGTGCTAATACTAATACTCTTTAAATTATTCCACAAAATAAAGCAGAAGGAGCATTACTAAACCCATTCTATGAAACCACAGTCACATTGATACCTAAATCTCACAAAGAGCCAACAAAGAAAGAGAATTTCAAGGCAATCTGTCCTTTGAACATGGGTGCAAAAATATTCATTAAAATTCTCGCAACCTAAATTCAAGAACACATCAAAGATATTATCTACTATCTCCAAGCTAGTATGCAGGGGTGGTTCAGTATACAGAAATCCATCGATGTAATCTACCATATAAACAAAGTGAAAGAAAAAACACACACATGATAATATCCTTCAAAGCTGAAATAGCATTTGATAAAATCCAACACTCACTTATGTTTAAAGTGTTGGAGAGATCAGGGATACAAGGCACTTACCTAAACATAATAAATGCAATGTACAGCAAGTCTATAGCTAACATTAAAATAAATAGAAACTAAAATCAATCCCACTGAAATCAGGGACAAGGGAAGGATGCCCACTCTCTCCATACCTCTTCAACAGAGTTCTTGAAGTCCTTGCTAGAGCAATATCCTTAGAGATGTAGGGGATTCAGTTCAGAAAGGAAGAAGTCAAAGCATCACTGTTTGCAGATGATATGATAATATACTTGAGTGTGACCTCAAAAATTCTACAAGGAAATCCTACAGCTGATGAACACCATCAGTAAAGTGGCTGGAAACAAAATCAACTAAAAAAAAAAATCAGTAGCCCTCAGGTACACAAGAGACAAATGGGCTGAGAAAGAATTTAGGGAAACAACACCCTTCACAATAGCCACAAAGGAAATAAAGTACCTTGGTGTGGCTCTAACCAAGCAGGTCAAAGACTTGTATGAAAATAAACTCTCAGTCTCTGAAGAAAGAAATAGAAGAAGATATCAGAAGATGGAAAGATCTCCCATTATCACGCTTTTCAGGATTAACATAGTTAAAATTGCCATCTTACCAAAAGCAATTTACAATTTCAATGCATTTCCCATTGAATTACCAACAAAATTCTTTACAGACCTTGAAAAAAAAATTCTCAACTTCATATGGAATAACAAGAAACTCAGATTCACTAAAAAACAAAATTCCTCTACAATAAAAGATCTTCTGGAGGTATCTATATTCCTGATATAAAGCTGTACTATAGAGGAACAGTAATAAAAAGCACATGGTACTGGCATAGAAACAGAATGGAGGATCAATGGAATCAAATAGAGGACTCAGAAATAAATCCACACACTTATGGACACCTGATTTTTGACAAAGATGCCAAAACTATACAATGGAAAAAAAAATCGTCAACAAATAGTGCTGGTCTAACTGGATGGCTATATGTAGAATAATGGAAATAGATCCACAGATATCCCCCTGCACTAAACTGAAGTCCAAATGGATCAAAGATCTCAATATAAAAGCAGACACACTAAACCTTTTAGAAGAAAAAGGGGGAAAAGCCTTGAGCTCATTTGCACAGGAGACAACTTCCTGAACAGAACACCAACAGCACAGGCTCCAAAAGCAACAATTAATAAATGGGACCTCATGAAACTGAAAAGCTTCAATAAAGCAAAAGACACTGTTGCCTGAACAAAATGACAGCCTACAGATTGGGAAAGGATATTCACCTATCCTATATCAGACAAAAGGCTAAAATCCAGAATATATAAAGAATGTAAGAAGTTAAACAGCAATAAATCAAGTAATCCAATTAAAAATGAGGTACATAGTTAAACAGAGAATTCTCTGTAAAGGAATATAGAATGGCAAAGAAACACTTAAATGTTCAACAAAGTTAGTCAGCAGGGAGGTGCAAATCAAAATGACTCTTAGATATCATCTTTCACCCCAGAATGGCTAAGATCAAAAACTCAAGTGACCACACATGCTGAAGAGGATGTGGAGAAAGAGAAACCTTATACCATTGCCAGTGGGAATGTAAACTTTTACAACCACTTTGGAAATCAATCTGGTGCTTTTCCAATTAGGAATAGTGCTACCTCAAGATTCACCTTTACCAGTCCTAGGCATATATTCAAAAGATACTCAAGTATACAACAAGGACAATTGCTCAACCATATTCGTAGCAGCTTTATTTGTAATAGCCAGAAGATGGAAACAACCCAGATGTATCTCAGTTGAGGAATGTATACAGAAATTGTGGTACATTTACACAATGGAATAATACTCAGCAATTCAAAACAAGGAAGTTATGAAATATGCAGGGAAATGCAAGGATCTAGAAAAGATCATCCTGAGTGCGGTATCGTAGAAACAGAAAGACACACATGGTATATACTCACTTATATACATATAATATAATATAGGATATTACATATAATATATATAATATAGGATATGCATAATATAATATAGGATATCACATATAATATAGGATAATCATACTAAAATCTGTACACTTAAAGCTAATCAGGAAGAGAGATCCTGGGTAAGATGCTCAATCTTCATTCAGAAAGGCAATAGCCAACATCAAACCCAATGGAGAGAAATTTAAATCATTCCCACTGAAATCAGGGACAAGGCAAGGTTGTCCACTCTCTCCACATCTTTTCAACATTGTTCTTGAAGTCCTAGCTAGAGCAATAAGACAATTGAAGGAGATCAAGTGGATACAAATTGAAAAGAAAGAAGTCAAATTATCACTATTTGCAGATGATATGATAGTATACGTGAGTGACCCCAAAAACTCTACCAGGGAACTCCTACAGCTGATTAACACCTTCAGCAAAGTGGCAGGATACAAAATTAACTCAAAAAAATCAGTAGCCTTCCTGTATACAAAGGACAAAAGGGCCGAGAAAGAAATTAGGGAAATAACACCCTTTACAATAGCCACAAAAGACATAAAGTGCCTTGGTGTGAACCTAACCAAGCAAGTCAAAGACTTGTAGGAAAAAAATTTCCAGTCTCTGAAGAAAGAATTAGAAGATATCAGAAGATGGAAAGATCTCCCATGCTCATGGCTTGGCAGGATTAACATAGTAAAAATGGCCATCTTACCAAAAGCAATCTACAGATTCAATGCAATTCCCATCAAATTACCAACACAATTCTTTACAGACCTTGAAAGAAAAATGCTCACCTTCATATGGAACAAGAAACCCAGAATTGCTAAAACAATTCTCTACAGTAAAAGATCTTCAGGATGTATCTCCATCCCTGATCTCAAGCTGTACTATACAGCAACAATACTAAAAACTGCCTGGTACTGGCATAGAAACTGACTGATGAATCAATGGAATCTAATAGAAGATCCTGTAATAAACCCACACACTTATGGACCCCTTATCTTTGGCAAAGATGCCAAAACCATACAATGTAAAAAGATGGCATCTTCAACAGAAGGTGGTGGTCTAACTGGATGTCTACATGTAGAATAATGCAAATGGATACATGCTTATCACCCTGCAAAAAACTAAACTCCAAGTGGATCAAAGACCTCAGTGTAAAACCAGACACACTAATCCTGTTAGAAGAAAAAGTGGGGAAGAGCCTGGAACTCATTGGCACAGGAGACAACTTCCTGAACAGAACACCAACAGCACAGTCTCTAAAGAACAAAAATCAATAAATGGGACCTCATGAAACTGAAAAGCTTCTGCAAAGCAAAGGGCACTGTTGTCAGAACAAAACCACAGCCTAAAGACTGGGAAATGATCTTCACCAACCCTATATCTGACAGATGGCTGATTTCCATAATATATAAAGAACTAAAGAAGTTAAACAACAGGAAAGCAAGTAATGCAATTAAAAATGGGAAATAGAGCTAAACATATATTGTTTGCTTTGACTGCATAGTTTGCCATTATTTATAGTTGCTTTTATGATTTCCTTTTTATTAGTTATTCAGATGAAGTGATTTTTATGGTTTTGCTTTGGTTTCCATCTCACTGTCAAAAGAGAAAAGTCAACCAGCCACAAAAGGATCATATAAGAACCCTAGCCATCTTCAGAAGAACACATGATTTTGATATCCTGCAAATTTCCTTACCTTTACTCACATCTATTCATTTAGAAGAGATTGGACAATGTATATTCTTCTGCTCCATATTGTGAGGCTGAGGATGGTGTAGCTGAAGGCACCATTTAAGGCTTTGCCTGAAAGAAACTGTGTTTCCCACAAGGCATAGAACTTATCAGTAACTTGTTGATCTATTTTTATTTCTCTCACAAAGTTCAGAAAATATTTTATGATGTTCCAAAGACATGATGGCAGTTGGACCTCTAAGTAGAGAGATTTTCATTTTAGGTTAAAGCAATCTATGAGGAGATTGTGTGCCTTTTCCACAATAATAAATGATGACCACTGCAGCCTCCAATCTGCTGATTTTGTGCATAAAATATGCATGTTTCTTAACCCATTGCCATGAAGGCTGTCAAGTCCCTAGTTTCCAGTTTTGAAATGTATAAATTAGTATCTGTAGCACATGCCTGGCTTAGATGTTGGAAGTGCGATATCACCTGTGAAATGTTCAATGCAACATCAGGCAAATACGTATATAAGCTTGGTTTACAAGACAAACATTAGTATATAAATCATAAGAATATTATTTTAATACATTTTATATAGTGTAATTTTACAATTCATTTAAGATGAAAGAAAATCATGTTAATGACATGGGTGTGCTTGCTTATTTTTACAAAAGAAGTTCACTTTGTCTCATATTTGATTTTATACTGTGTAGCACTTCAACATATATCAGAGTAGATAGGTATTGTGAATGTATAGTCAACAATCCCCAGGTTCCTGCTTCAACTAACATACTGCAGAAAATGGCAGAAATATGCTTAGGGACATTACAGGAAAATTTGGAAATTTTGTTCTTTCTCTATGCATGTCTTCCCACATGCACATATTCCCACATTAGGAAGGCTGAGAACCACTGTTCTAGGATCTTCTCATATCATCTTACTCCTTCTATGTGACCATCTTCATCAGAGCCCAGCTCCTTCTTGTCAGCTCTCTCTCTCAAGATCTAGGTCTAAATCCACAGGCACATCTGCATTTGAACTAAACACACTTGGACAGCAGCAGTGTCCCACAGCTCCCACAGTACCCATTCACCTCAGTTTTTGCCTCTAATAAGAGGGAGGCCAAGGTTACAGAGCATCAGCAACCCTAGGAACTGGGTATAAAGCCTCATTTTAAGAAGCTGAACTAAGCATTCCAGAGGAGTTAAAGCAAGGTTGCAGCTGAACTTTTATCTCACACCTGCAAGGGAGACTCAGGCAACAATATGCAAATCTGCTGGTGGGTGAGGTGAGAGAGCTAGACAAAGGGAGGAAGCCCATGGGGTGAGGAGAGTGATATGGCTATCATTTACTTTTTTGATGGAAGATAAATAAACATAATATCCATGGTGTGTGAAGCAGTCTGCAGAAGACCATGGACAATGTCTGAGTGTCTGAGATCTTTGGAGAATACAGAGTACACACAGCCATACCATCTTATGACAGTGCCAAAGGAACAAAGTTATGTGTGTGTGTGTGTGTGTGTGTGTGTGTGTGTGTGTGTGTGCATGTACTGTACAAAGGCCTTGGCTCCCCTCAGTCTGTAACTACAAGAAGCAAGTCTTTTCAGCAACTAGAGCTATCCATCAATTTGCAGATGGTAACCAATAGTCAGAGTTGCCTGGGAGTTTCCATGGGGACCCTCTGGCTAACAACTCATTTAAATGTCACCCATTCCTGGCAGTGGAGGTTTTACTTGGAAGAGAAAGATGTCTAGGTGAGGTTTCGTGTTTGTTATGTTTGGTGATTCCATTTAGATATTTTAATATACATATACATGGTAAGAAGTGACTGCTGAAGTAGGTTTCTATATGACCCCTCAAATGGCCCTTAGTGCAAGCTAAATCTTCCTTTGTTCTCTCTCTTGCCTTCCTATTTCCTTACCACATAATCTCATTGAACATGTAGGAATAATACTGGTGCCTCACTAGAGCCTGAACACTTTCTGACTACTGTTCATTGTGAAAGGTGAAAGATACTCTGCATTCTATAAGAGGAGAAAAGTAACCACCAACCCAATTATAAACCCTGTGGTCTAGGATGATTCTGGGACTAACCAATTTTATTCTATTTGGATTTAAGGCCCACTCCAGGATATGGAGCCCATGCAAGACACTGTTCAGGTGGTCAATAACCTGAGAGTAGATAGGCCATAGGCTTTGGGGAAACCCAGATAGTATAGTTTTGCTAAAAGAACACAGCAAAGAAATGATTCCTAATGACATTCTTTCATACCCATAGATCAGATTCTTGCCCATCCCTCACCAGAGAAGCTTCTTCCTGAAGTAAATGGGAACTAATATAGAGACTTAGAAGTAGACAAAGTAGAACGAGTGAGAGACCTTGGAGAATTGTGTCTTCATTAAAAAGAGTGTCTTCATTAAACAGGATGTCTCAGGGATCCCTGCGGATGAGGAGGCAGACAGATCCAGAGAGCCAGAAGAGATGGATGACATCAAGGAAACAGTGTCTTCCAGACACAGCAGGACCACTGCACATATGTACTCACAGAGACTGTGGTAGTGTATACTGGTCTAGTACAAGTCTAAGCTAGATGGGCTTCCAGTGGTGAGAAGGGGAAATGGACATGGGCTCCTATCTGTAACAAAGTGGAGGACACAATTTTTAGGCATTGTGTCTCTGCATTGATTATCTGGACTAGGCTTTATTTGATAGCCAAGGCTGGACTCTAACTCATAATCCTCCTGCTTCTGTCTCACCAGCTCTGAGAGCATATATGTGAATCTCCAATCCTTGTTATAATATTTTATTTATTTTCTGTACTTTTACATAACACTGGGCCTATAAGTTACTTCATACTCTGAATCTTTCAAGGCCTTATATTTATGTTACTATTATTGATTTTCATTCACGTTCTAACTTTTTTTTCTTTGGATGGCAACATTCTCTGATATTATATTCAGTTGATCTTTATAATATTATTACTTTATTTTAAAAAGATTGCTGTTGCTTTTGTAAAATTTTTTTTTTAAAGTTTTATTTACTATATCGGCAAGACCAACTCAACCCAGTTTAATTACTGCTAATTTCTAAATTACCCTAGAACATGAATTTCTGAAATTAATCACTCTAGGCAGTGTTGGCATAAAGGGCTGATTTCATGATAAATCTGGTTTCTTCCATTCTCTCAATTATAGAGCCCTCTTTCAATTCCACAAAATTGTGGCTAAAATACATTTTAGTTTCTGTTGAGTTTACTTTTGCTGTGTGATTATGGTTTCTCTGGTCACAGGATTATATTAATGTCTCTTAGAATTTTTAAAGAATGAATTCTTGGCCTCTCCATGACTATCCTAGAAACAGAAGCCCACATGTCTGAGACACTGTTCATTGTCCTCAGTATGAGTGGCTTTGTAGAGGGGAGACAATGAACAAATTTAGCTCACATTTACTGTTTCCTCAATTGGCTCCTTTTTCACCTCAACCCTTAAATTTCTTTTATTGCATGTTTCCCTATTAAATGTTTCTTTTGTTGTTGTCGTGATATCTTTTTTTATTTTTATTTTAATTTTTTTCTTGATTAGGGCAAATTGAATTTTTTTTATTATTTACACTTTATTTACTTTGTATCTCCCCTGTAGTTCCCAACCTCCTCCCTCCCAATCCTTCCCTTCCTCTGCTTTCTCCAGGCATGCCTCTCCCCAAGTCCACTGGTAGGGGAGGTCTTCTTTTCCTTCCTTCTGACCCTACTCTGTTTGTTCTCATCAAGAGTGGCTGCAGTGTCTTCCTCTGTGGCCTGGTAAGGCTGCTCCCCTCTCAGGGGGAGGTGATCCAAGAGCAGGCCAATCAGTTCATGTCAGAGACAGTCCCTGTTCCCATTAATATGGAACCCACTAGGAGACTGAACTGTCATGGGCTACATCTGTGCAGGGGTTCAAGGTTATCTCCATGCATGCTACTTGGTTGGATTATCAGTCTCAGGAAGACCCATGTGCCCAGATTTTTTGGATCTGTTGCTCTCCTTGTGGAGCTCCTGTCCCCTCCAGGTCTTACTAATTCTTACTTCTTTCAAAAGATTCCCTGCAATCTCCTCTAAGGTCGGCCATAAGTCTCAGCATCTGCTTTGATAGTCTGCAGGGCAGAGCTTTTCAGAGGTCCTCTGTGGTAAGCTCCTAACTTGTTCCCTGTTTTCTCCTTCTGATGTCCATCCTCTTTGCCTTTCTGGATGGGGACTGAACATTTTAGCCAGAGTCCTCCCTCTAGATTAGTTTCTTTTTTTTTTTTTTTTTTTTTTTTTTTTTTTTTCAATGCAGTTTATTCAGGAACCTTGAACAATCTGGACCCTGGGGAAAGCCAGCCCACAGCTTAAATAGCCTCTGGGTAACCAACCCAGGCATGCCACGTGGGCAATGCAGATAGGTCCACAAACATGGAAGCAAGCCAGATCCTCAGCCTTAGCCAAATGTGGAATTGTTCGTGACAGAGAGCACTCACCATCGGGAAGTTGGAAGGCAGAAACCAGCTCCATCTTTAAGCCGTGGCATTTCGCAGCTCTCTACAGTTCCCCCTTTTTGTTTTAGATGAATCAGGAAGAGTAGAGGTCTGATCTCTGATATTAGAAATAAATTGGGACTTTGTACTGATGTTCATTTAGGTGTCATCCACCCAAAGAGCATCAGACCCGTCCAATACCTTTTTCTCAGAGGCGGGACCTGGGGCATCAACCCGCATGCAATCAGACATGCTCTTCTCTGGGTCCAAAGCGGCTGACCCTGAGTGCAGTTAGTTTCTGTAGGTGTACAGATTTTAGTAGGTTTATTCTATATTATATGTCTATATGAGTGAGTATATGCCATGTGTGTCTTTCTGCTTCTGGGATAGCTCATTCAGGATGATCTTTTCCAGTTCCCACCATTTACCTGCAAATTTCATATTTCCTTGTTTTTTATTGCTGAGTAGTATTCCATTGTGTAGATATACCATACTTTTTGTATCCCTTCTTCAGTTGAGAGGCAACTTGGTTGTTTCCACCTTCTGACTATTACAAATAAAGCTGCTACAAACATGGTTGAGCAAATACCCTTATTGTGTACTTGAGCCTCTTTTGGATATATGCTTAGAAGTGGTATGCCTGGATCTTGAGGAAGCACTATTCCTAGTTGTCTGAGAAAGCACCAGATTGATTTCCAGAGTGGTTGTACAAGTTTACATTCCCACCAGCAGTGGAGGAGGGTTCCCCATTCTCCACAACATCTCCAGCATGTGCTGTCACTTGAGTTTTTTATCCTATCTATTCTGATGGGTGAAATCTCAGAGTCATTTTGATTTGCATTTCCCTCATGACTAATCACTTTCAGCATTTCTTTAAGTGTTTCTCTGCCATTTGATATTCATCTATTGAGAATTCTCTGTTTATTTCTGTTTCTCATTTTTTTAATTGGAATATTTAGTTTGTTGCTTTTTTTAAATTTTTAGTTCTTTCTATGTACTGGATATTAGCCTTCTGTCAGATAAAGGGTTGGTGAAGATCCTTTCCCAATCTGTAGGTACTCGTTTTCTTTTGAGACAGTGTCCTTTGCTTTACAGAAGCTTTTCAGTTTCATAAGGTCCCATTTATTAATTGTTGCTCTTTGAGCCTGTACTGTTGGTGTTCTGTTCAGAAAGTTGTCTCTTGTGCCAATGAATTCCATGCTCTTTCCCACTTTTTCTTCTAACAGGTTTAGTGTGTCTGGTTTTATATTGAGGTCTTTGACACATTTGGAACTTAGTTTTGTGCCGGGTGATAAATATATGGATCTATTATCCATTCTATGGTTTTAGCATTTTTGTCAAAAATCAGGTGTCCTTACATGTGTGGTTTTATTTCTGTGTCTTCTATTCGGTTCCATTGATTCACCAGTCTGTTTCTATGCCATACCATTCAGTTTTTATTACTGTTGCTCTATAGTTCAGCTTGAGATCAGGGATGGACATACCTCCAGAAAATCTTTTATTGTAGAGGATTGTTTTAGCAATTCTGGGTTTCTTGTTATTCCATATGAAGTTGAGAATTTTTCTTTCAATGTCTGTAAAGAATTTTGTTGGTAATTTGATGGGAATTGTATTGAATCTGTAGATTGCTTTTTGTAAGATGACCATTTTTACTATGTCAATCCTGCCAAGCCATGAGCATGGGATATCTTTCCATCTTCTGATATCTTCTTCTACTTCTTTCTTCAGAGACCTGAATTTTTTTTCATACAAATCTTTTACTTTCATGTTTAAGGTCACACCAAGGTACTTTATGTCTCTTGTGGATATTGTGAAGGGTATTGTTTCCCTAATTTCTTTCTCAGCCATTTGTCTTTTGAATACTGAAGGGCTACTGATATTTTTGAGTTAATTTTGTATCCAGCGACTTTGCTGAAGGTGTTTATCAACTGTAAGTGTTCCCTGGTAGAATTTTTGGAGTCACCTAAGTACACTATCATATCTTCTGCAAATAGTGATATTTGACTTCTTCCTTTCTGATTTGTATCTCCTTGATCTGCTTTCATTGTCTTTTTGCTTTAGCAAGGACTTCTAGAACTATGTTGAAGAGATATGGAGAGAGTGGGCAGCCTTGCTTTGTCTCTGATTTCAGTGGGATTGATTTAAGTTTCTGTCCATTTTGTTTGATGTCAGCTATAGGTTTGCTGTTTTTAGCCTTTACTATGTTTAGGTATGTGCCTTGTATCCCTGATCTCTCCAAGACTTTAAACATGAATGAATGTTAGATTTTGTCAAATGCTTTTTCAGCATATAAGGAAATTATCATATTGTTTTTTTTTTTTTTTGTTTGTTAATATGGTGGACCACATTGATAAATTCCAGTATATTGAACCACCCCTGCATACCTGGCTTGAAGCCTGCTTGGTCATATTGGATAATATCTTTGATGTGTTCTTGTATTGCATTTGCAAGTATTTTGTTGAGTATTTTCACATCAATGTTCATAAGGGAGATTGTCCTGAAATTCTCTTTCCTTGTTGGGTCTTTGTGAGGTTTTGGTACCAAGGTGACTGTGGCTTCATAGAATGAGTTGGTAGTGTTCATTCTCTTTCTATTTTGTGAAATAGTTTGATGAGTATTGGTGTTAGCTCTTCTTTGAAGGTCTGGTAGAATTCTGTGCTGAAACCATCTGGTCCTGGGCTTGCTTTTTTTTTTTTTTTTTTTTTTTTTTTGATGGGAGACTTTTGATGACAGCTTCTATTTCCTTAGGGGATATAGAACTATTTAATTGATTTACTTGTTCTTAATTTATCTTTGGTAAGTGGAATCGATCAAGAAAATTGTCCATTTCATTTAGATTTTCAAATTTTGTGGCATATAGACTTTGGAAGTATGGCCTAATGATTGTTTGGATTGTTGATTTCGATAGTGTCTCTTTTCCTTTCAGTTAGTTTGGGTAAGGGTTTGTCTATCTTGTTGATTTTCTCAAAGAAACAGCTCTTGGTTTCATTGATTCTTTGAATTTTTTTTTTAATTTATTGATTTCAGCCCTGAGTTTGATTATTTCCAGCCATCTACTCCTCTTTGATGTGTCTGCTTCTTTCTTTTCTAGGGCTTTTATGTGAGCCATTAAGTTGCTTGCATGAGATGTTTCAAATTTCTTCTTGAAGGCACTTAGTGCTATGAACTTTCCTCTTAGCACTGCTTTCATTGTGTTCCATAAGTTTGAGTATGTTGTGTCTTCATTTTCTTTGAATTCTAGGAAGACTTTAATTTCTTCCTTCATTTCTTCCCTGACCCAGCTGTCATTGAATAGCAAGTTGTTCAGTTTCCATGTGTGTGTAGGCTTTTTGTTATTTCTGTTGTTGTTGAGATCCAGCTTTAGTCCATGGTTGTCAGATAGGGTACATGGGATTATTTCAATTTTTTTGTATCTGTTGAGACTTGTTTTGTGACCATCTATATGGTCTAATTTGGAGAAGGTTCCATGAGGTGTTGAGAAGAAGGAAAAATCTTTTGTGTTTGGGTGAAAGTTTCTGTAGATATCTATTAGGTCCTTTTAATTCATGACCTCTGTTAGAGTTATTGTTTCTTTGTTTAATTTCTGGTTTGTTGTCCTGTCTTTTCTTGAGAGTGTGGTGTTGAAGTCTCCCACTATTAATGTGTGGGGATTTATGTGTCCTTTCAGTTTTATCAATGTTTCTTTTACAAATGTGGTTACCCTTGTATTTGGGGCATAGATGTTCAAGATTGTGATGTCTTCCTGGTGGCATTTTTTCTTGATGAGTATGAAGTATCCTTCCCCATCTCCTTTTGATTGATTTTGGTTGAAAGTCTATATCATCAGATACTAGAATGGGGAAAAAAAAGGTCATCAAGAGTGAGATAACCCAGAAGCACAAAGAAAACTTTAATAAAAGTTCAGTTCTGAGGGAAGAAAGTGCTCCTGCACCCCACATACTTTTAGGCAGATCTGTGACATGGAAGCCCAGAATAATGGAACATGATGACTCTGTTGGTAAAATGATCTTTTGAAATGTATACACCTTACCCTAGTTCATTCAAATGCTGATTTCTCCCCCACACACTCTCTGGTTGCAATCCAGATATTGCATTATGATACTTATTCTAAGCATCCGGTATCACCTTTATGTAAACAGACCAAAATAAAGCAACTAACTACAATGTTGTGCAATGGGAGGAGCCAGAGGACAGGAAAGAGAGGAGGAGCAAGACAGCAGGAAATGAGTGGGAAGAGAAGGAGCGAGAGAAGAACTTGGGGACCAGAGCTGGAGGACAGATCTTAGAATGATGTGGAGAGATAGACTGGACCTAATATATGACTAAAAGCAAGTATAATGGGTGAAATCTAAATGTTAGGAAATTATGACTGCATGGAGGTTTAGGAGGGTGTAACTATTGCCCAACATTGTGTTCTAGGTTAATTAAATAAACCCAGTCTTTGTGTGGTGATTTGGTTACACAGCTGTTTAGTACTAACAGCAGCATTACCAGAAGATAAATCCATAGTAAATATTAATAACCACTTACAACATGACTACACAATGCCAGCTAGGAAATCATTGTGATACACTTAAAATATCTAGGGAATTCTTTACTAATCCTAACTGCCACCGGATAACACAAGTCTAGGTGTCCTTTGAGCAGTAAGTCAAGCTGTTCTGAGCTGATTTGCATGTTGAGACATTAGCCACAGTGAAGACTGTTCAAAGCATCTTTATAGTAACTTTCCAGTGCCCAAGAAACAGCCTTCAGTCCAGCTCTCAGAGATGGGGTAAGAGGCTCGCCTGCAGTGGGTACTGCCTCTGTGGGTGTCAGGTAAGAAATTGCAATTTTGCAAACATCCCCTGTGGCCATTGCCATTTTCTATGCCTTGATGTCCTGATTATAAAAAGTATGGCATGTAGGCAGTACAGGCATAGGTACCTCTGTGATGAACAAATATGTAATGGAAAGATGAGAAAGATAAAAAAAATAAATAAAAAACAAACAAAAAACAACAGAGTGTTACCTGCACTGTGGAGAGAGGTAGAATTGGAGCTTTGATGACAGTGAAGACCAGGCTGATGTGAGTGGTCTGCACTGCCTCCTATGCTATAGTGATGTTTGGACCCAAGAAACCACTAAGGGCCATGTCTGGGTCTATGGTCCTACTGTAGCCTGGTTCTTTGTTTATGTCTGTAGCCCTTGTTGCCACCAAAGGCAGTATAGATGTCTGTGGTCTCCTATGGGGCTCATTATCAGCTTCAAAATTTCATGAGAAATACCATGTTAACAGTAAAGGTTTAAAGAAAAAAAAAAATCATTCACTTGGCAACAAGCCAAAGAAATAATAAGTGTCCTATGTGTTCTCTGTCCCATTATCAGCTGGGAGTAACCCTAGGGGTACCAAAAGAAATAAAATCTGGCAGATGGATGTGTTTCATTTTGGAGAATTTGGAAGAAAAAGATATGTCCACCATACCATAGATACTAATTGCATAATTACAGATTTGTTAGAAATAATGGCTATTATGGGGATACCTGCAAAAATAAGGCTGAAAATGCCCTGAATATGCACCAGTAAGATGAAGCAATTCTTTGCATATTATAATATAAAGCACACTACTGGTATATCACACAATCCTACAGGACAGGCAGTTGAAAAAGACCTAATTGTACTTTAAAAAAAGATGCTTATTAAACAAAAAGGGAGAGTAAAGACCCCCAGGGATAGGCTGAATAATGCTGTGTTAACTTTAAGATTTCTTAATGTTGGTGGAAATGGAACAACAGCAGCTGAGAGACACTGCGTTATAAACAAAACAAAACAAAACAAACAAACAAACAGAAAACTGTAGGACTAGAACAACCCATTTAAGGGCATATTGACAGCAGAATGGAAACCTGCAATTCTTTTGAGATGGTGATATGGTCATACTTATGTATCTACAGGGAATGAAAAAATTAAAGTGACCAACAAAACTTACAAAAACTATGTTTGACCAGGAAAGGCCTCCTACTACCTGATACTTGAATATCTTAACATTGTAAATGAATCTTGTTGGCTACCTGGTCTTTTTTGAGATGGTGATATGGTCATACTTCTACAGGGAATGAAAAAATTATAGTGACCAACAAAACTTATGATTCAAAAAGGCCTACCTGAAATATCTTAACATTGTAAATGAATCTTGTTGGCTACCTGGTCCTCATGATTCAAAAATGTACCTATAATATTATCTTTTTTTGTGTCTTTTTAATTTTTATTTTTTATTATTTTTATTTTTATTATTACTTACATTTTATTAACTCTGTATCCCAGCTGTATCCTGCTTTGTCATTCATCCCAAACCCTCCCTCCATCCCTCATCTCTCCCTGCCCATTTCCAAGTCCACTGATTAGGGAAGACCTCCTCCCCTTTCATCTGACCCTGTTTTATCAGGTATGGCCTATCAGGACTGCTCCTCACTTTTAAAGTTTGTTTATTTTCTTTTTTTTTAGTTTGTTTATTTTCAAAGCAAAAGACCAGATAACAATGAAGGTTAAATGAGTAGCCCAGGTGATTTCAGCCTCACATACTGCCTCAGTTAATGTTGCCTTAAAAATCAACACCCAGGTCAACTTCAAAAGGGCTAGCTGAAGTGATCAATACCACAGAGACTGGACAGAAAACAGGCAGACTAGACAGAACACTCAGAGACTGAACAAAAACCAGAGACATGTCAGAGAAAGATACAGCTAACTTTTTCAGCACTTGGCCAATACCCAAAGTTTTTAAGTGTCCCCAAAAAGATGTTTTCCACCCAGACAACAAAATATAATATTAAGAACATGACGCCTCCATTCCCAAAAGGTAGGGTGGGGTAGTGTTGGTTGTTTGGTGGGTTATGGATTGATCATGGTAAGGGGGAAGAAAAAGTAAAGGTTAAAATCAGAGATATCTTTCTTTTTCTCTTCTATCATTCTTTTCTTTTATCTTTTTTCTTAGCCAATGTTACAGAAAAAGAAAGAAAACGGGTGGGAGGGATATAGGATTATAGGTTAAAAGGTAGATTATTGAATTTTCTACTGTAAATTTCCTACTGGTATGGACTGTAGTACATTGATGGAAATTTAAGGTTGTTTTGTTCAACTTTTGCTTAATGTATTCTATGTATACAGCTCATTTGAAAATGTGGTGTAAAACTCTGATCTTATGAGAACTATTGCGAACTGTTCCGGATGATTAGCAATGCAAGTTAGTAGTTAGCAACCTATAAATAGTCTTACTTGTAGTCTTGTTAGATACTATTTTAGTTAATTACAGAAATAAGCTTTATTTAGTTTCCTGTATATATTTTCAAGGTTAAGTGTCAGAAGCCCATCTTAATCCAATTTTCAATGCTGCTAATTTCTAAATTATACTAGCATTTGTATTTCTTGAACAAAAGCTCATTATTGGTCTACAGCAATGACTTCATGAAAAATCTGTTTTTCCTTTTTCATTTATCGAGGTTTAAAACCCTCTTTCAATTTCCTGAATTTTTAGGGAGGATAGTTGTTAGTTTCTGCTAGGTTTCCTATGCTTTGAGATTAAAGTTCCTCTGATATCAGTCGTAAATTAATATCCACCAGGATATCCAGAAAGTAAATAGGCTGCTCTTTGAATCTTAGTCTCTTGTTTATCTAGAAACTAGAGCCCAAATGTCTGAGGCCCTGTTCTCTATCTTCAGTATAAGAGTGGCTTTGGAGATGAGTAATACTGAACACATTTAACCTCAATTTTTTTTTCCTTCATCATTTCTTTCCTCTATTATTTCTTTTATGCATGCTTTCTTACTGTGTTTCTTTCACTGTGTGTGTGTGTGTGTGTGTGTGTGTGTGTGTTTGTGTGCATGTGTTATTTTTTTAACACATCTATCATTTTCCTAAGACTGTCAGTCTGAGATAGCTCTACGAATGTTTCTACAGAAGTCAATTGATTTAAATATGTCTTGGATTTTAACACATATCTGCTGTTAGAGCACATAGTACTTTTCTGTTTGAGAGCTCTAAGGCCTTCTTTTTCAGTGATTGCTCATGCTCCCTGTGATAGTATTTTTGACTGTTGATTGACACCAGCTACACTCACAGACACTGCACAGGCATTTGCTTTTGTATTTGCTGACTGCTTTGCATGGGCCCCCTACAGCCCAGCCCAGGTGCTGAGAATTTATAAACCAGCCTTTGTAGTGAGAACTGAACTGCATCAGACAGCAGGGGGAGCAAGATGAAGTCACAGACCCAGGTCCTCATATCCCTGCTGCTATGGGTGTCTGGTGAGAAACTCAAAATATTATTATCTTTGCAGAGTCACTTCTTTGTAGATAAGAAATTTAGAGAATGCCAGTCTCTATGATTCTTACATTATAATATTCTGATAAAATGATAGTAAATGACTAATTTCAACTGTTTTACAATCTCTGTTTATATCTATATGCATGTTCATTGTGTATTCCTGATTGCAGGTGCCTGTGCAGATATCATGATGACTCAGTCTCCATCCTTTCTGGCTGTGTCAGCAGGTGAGAAAGTCACTATCAGCTGCAGGTCCAGTCAGAGTCTTTTATCCAGCAAAGACCAAAAGAACTACTTGGCCTGGTACCAGCAGAAACCAGGGCAATCCCCTAAGCTGCTGATCTACTATGCATCCACTCAGCACACTGGGGTCCCCGATCGCTTCACAGGCAGTGGATCTGGGACAGAGTTCACTCTCACCATCAGCAGTGTGCAGGCTGAAGACCTGGCAGTCTATTACTGTATGCAGCATTATAGTACTCCTCACACAGTGCTTCAGCCTCCAACACAAACCTCCTTGAGAGTCTCACCAGCTGCCTGCATCACACACAGCCATGGCTGTGCACACTTCCCCTTCATCATGATAGCAGATGTGGCTGAAAACATGATGAAAAAGTTTGCAGATCCTATTACAAAATTATGGGTTCAACAATTCTGACGTCTTTTTCTAAGAGAAACCTTTATATGAAAATGCAAAAAGGACTCAGTATTATCTTTTTATTTCTTCTGAAACACATTACTACAAACTGTGCTGCTTTATATTATCTTTTTACAGTGTTGCAGTTCTGATATCCTATATAATGATGATGGTGGAAAACTTTATTTCAATTTGGGGGCTCTAGGAAAGAGTACGTTTCTTGGTTTTTGTAGATTATAGAGTGTTTGTCTTCTTTCCTTTCTTCCTTTCTTCCTTCATTGGTGGTGACCCTATCTGCTGCTAATGATTTTACTTTCCATAAACTCTTAAAATTTGTATTTTATTTTAGTTAATTTCCTTTGCTGTATGCATGTGATCATGCATTAGTGTGTCTGTGTGTGCATATTTATAGGTGCACATTATCCAAGGCATGATTGTGGAGGTCAGAAGACAATTTAGACTTGACTCTTTCCATTTTGTTTCTGGGGTTCAAACTCAGGTTTGACATCAGGTTTGGTGGAAAGTGTCTTTGCCATATGAATTATCTTGCTTCCACTTAAAGTCTCTTGTGGGTGTTAATTTACTGAACAGAATTTCATGAAAGCCATGTCTTTCCAATATATCATGTATTTTGACCATATGTACTAACCTTCATTTTGCTTTCCCTTTCTTGCTATTTCTTCTTTCCTGTCAGAAGGCACTCAGGGTAAGGGATTCAGAGGACATCTGGGATTTCTGGAAGCATCTTAGGTTTTACTTTTTTCCCCAAGGTCTCCAGTAGAGGTAAATCTGAGGCAGAGATTGTGCCTCTGTATTTTCATCCTCTAACTGACACCCTGTTTTGCTGTGCTGCTGTTACTGTATTTCTCTAAACTCTGGAATGGTTTGAAAGAGGCTTCACTGCCATCTTTCCCTGGGTATTTACCCTTCCTAGTTGAGGAGGATATTTTTTAAGATGTACTGCTGTTCTTGTGAAACAATGATTTCATGGTGCCTCATGAAGATTTTTTTTATTATTATTATTATTTATTATTTTTTTTTTCAATGCAGTTTATTCAGGAACCTTGAACAATCATATGACCCTGGGGAAAGCCAGCCCACAGCTTAAATAGCCTCTGGATAGCCAGCCCAGGCGTGCCACGTGGGCAATGCAGATAGGTCCACATATATGGAAGCAAGCCAGATCCTCAGCCTTAGCCAAATGTGGAATTGTTCGTGACAGAGAGCACTCACCATCGGGAAGGTGGAAGGCGGAAACCAGCTCCATCTTTAAGGCATAGCATTCCGCAGCTCTCTACAGTTCCCCCTTTTGTTTTTGACGATCAGGCAAGAGTAAAGGTCTGATCTCTGATGTTAGAAATAAATTGGGACTCTGTACCGATGTTCATTTAGGTGTCATCCACCCAAAGAGCATCAGACCCGTCCAATACCTTTTTCTCAGAGGCGGGACCTGGGGCATCAACCCGCATGCAATCAGACATGCTCTTCTCTGGGTCCAAAGCGGCTGACCCTGAGTGCAGTGCTTCGCCTCACATCCTGAGCGTAACATTTTAGCTTTTTATGGTATTCAACCATGCTTGGGGAGAATGTCCTGCTTCAATGGCTGTAAAGGCCTGAATGATCATGGCTGCATTACGCTGTTGTGAGACTCTAATCTTGCATATATACCACAGGCAAACCAAGGAGACCAGCACCAGAAGGCCTGCTAACGCTCCCATGCCCGCCCATTCCTTCAGATGATTCATGGCTGCAGCAATCCATGATGATAATCCTGTGGCTAGTCCTGTGTCCACTCTGGTAGAATTTACTGTGACAATGGCCACTCTCAGCTGCTCCATCGTAGTATCGAATTCTCCAGTCCAGTTACCTAAAATATAGCTCGACAATTGTTTAGACAGATTTGCAGCACAGGAAAAATTCTCATGTTATATGCTAGTGACTCAAAGTCCAGCATATTTTCATTGACAGCCAAGTTGAGTGTTTGGCCATAGGGTATCAATTTGCTTCTGCACGAGGTCAATCCTCTGATTGAACACCATCAAGCTTCCTTTTAGTTGAGCATTAATTCCTTTATGTACAACTAAGGCATGAGCTACATTGGCTAAATGATTATTCAGGGTCTGAGCAGTCTGCCCAGTATGACTCATGGCTAATGCCCCGGTGGTAGCTCCAACAGCCGCCAATGAGATGGTAGTAACAATGGTGGCTGTAGTTCCAAGATCCCTTTTCTGTCTGAAGAGAGTCATAGCGTGAGGGGCATCAACGGGCACAGGTACCCAGCGAGGCATGTGAGTAACCAGGGCATACCTAAATTCACTAGCATTCCAGCATTGGGCAAAAAAGCAAGTATCATCACCACAATTACTTGGCTCTATCTGGCTAATAATGAATAAAAAAAAAAAAATGGGGGATATAAACAAACAGGTGTGGGCTTATAGGAAATATTATGAGAAGCCTTAACCCCCTCGTTGGAACATCCTGCATCAGTTCTAGAACTAGCAGTGGTGGTGTCCGAGGTCTGAGTAGGTTCAGGAGACCATTGCCCCCAGGGGCGAGACGTGCTCCATGCCAATTGACTAACTCCATGTTTTCCTCCACTTTTGGAAGTCATTTAAGGTTCTTAAATTATTTTTTTCCCTTTTTTTTTTTTTTGAAATTTTTCATCAATTACACTTTATTCATTTTGCATCCCCCCATAAGCCCCTCCCTCCTCCCCTCCCAATCCCACCCGCCTCCTCCCTCTGCTTGCATGCCACTCCCCAAGTCCACTAATAGGGGAGGTTCTCCTCTCCTTTCTGATCTTAGTCTGTCAGTTCACATCAAAAGTGGCTGTATTGTCCTCTACTATGGCCTGGTAAGGCTGCTCCCCCCCCAGAGGGAGGTGATCAAAGAGCAGGCCAATCAGATATGTCAGAGGCAGTCCCTCTTCACATTACTATGTAACCCAATTGGACTCTGAACTGCCCTGGGCTACATCTGTGCTGGGGTTCTGGGTTATCTCCATGAATAGTCCTTGGTTGGAGTATGAGTCTCTGGGGAGTTCCCTGTATTCAAATTTTCTTGTTCTGTTGCTCTCCTTGTGGAGACCCTGTCCTCTCCAGCTCTTACTATTTCCCAGTTCTTACCTGAAATTCCATTCACTCTGCCCAACAGTTGCCCATCAGGCTCAGCATCTGCTTTGATAGTCTGAAGGGCAGAGGCTTTCAGAGGCCCTCTGTGGTAGGTTCCTAGGTTGTTTCCTGTTTTCTTCTTCTTCTGATGTCCATCCTCTTTGCCTTTCCGGATGGGGATTGGGCATTTTAGTTAGGGTCCTCTCTCTTGCTTAGTTTCTTTAGATGCACAGGTTTTAGTGGGTTTGTCCTATGTTGTATGTCTATATGAGTGAGTATATACCATGTGTGTCTTTTTGCTTCTGGGACAACTCACTCAGGATGATCCTTTCCAGATTGCACCATTTACCTGCAAATTTCATGATTTCCTTCTTTTTCATTGCTGAGTAATATTCCATTGTGTAGATGTACCACAATTTCTGCATCCATTCTTCAGTTGAGGGGCATCTGGGTTGTTTCCAGCTTCTGGCTATTACAAATAAAGCTGCTACAAACATGGTTGAGCAAATGTCATTTTTGTGTACTTGAGCCTCTTTTGGATATATGCCCAGGAGTGGTATGGCTGGATCTTGGGGAAGCGCTATTCCTAGTTGTCTGAGAAAGCGCCAGATTGATTTCCAGAGTGGTTGTACAAGTTTACACTCCCACCAGCAGTGGAGAAGGGTTCCCCTTTCTCCACAACCTCTCCAGCATGTGTTGTCACTTGAGTTTTTGATCTTGGCCATTCTCATGGGTGTAAGGTGAAATCTCAGGGTTGTTTTGATTTGCATTTCCCTAATGGCTAGTGAGGTTGAGCATTTCTTTAAGTGCTTCTCTGCCATTCGGTATTCCTCTACAGAGGAATTCTCTGTTTAGCTCTGTTCCCCATTTTTTAAGTGGATTACTTGGTTTGCTGCTTTTCAGCTTCTTTAGTCCTTTATATATACTGGATATGAGTCCTCTGTCAGATAAAGGGTTGGTGAAAATTTTTTCCCAGTCTGTAGGTGGTCGCTTTGTTTTGATGACAGTGTCCTTTGCTTTACAGAAGCTTTTCAGTTTCATGAGGTCCCATTTATTGACTGTTGCTCTTAGAGCATGTGCTGTTGGTGTTCTGTTCAGGAAGTTTTCCCCTGTACCAATGAGTTCTAGGGTATTTCCCACTTTTTTTTCCAGCCGATTTAATGTGTCTGGTTTTATGTTGAGGTCTTTGATCCACTTGGACTTCAGTTTTGTGCAGGGTGACAAGTATGGATCTATTTTCATTTTTCTACATGTAGACATCCAGTTAGACCAGCACCATTTGTTGAAGATGCTATCTTTTTTCCATTGTATGGTTTTGGCATCTTTGTCAAAGATCAGGTGTCCATAAGTATGTGGGTTTATTTCTGGGTCCTCTGTTCGGTTCCATTGATCCACCATTCTGTTTCTATGCCAGTACCATGCAGTTTTTAAAACTGTTGCTCTATAGTACAACTTAAGATCAGGGATGGAGATACCTCCAGAAGATCTTTTATTGTAGAGGATTATTTTAGCAATTCTGGGTTTCTTGTTATTCCATATGAAGTTGAGAATTTTTCTTTCCAGGTCTGTAAAGAATTGTGTTGGTAATTTGATGGGCATTGCATTGAATCTGTAGATTGCTTTTGGTAAGATGGCCATTTTTACTATGTTAATCTTGCCAAGCCATGAGCATGGGAGATCTTTCCATCTTCTCATATCTTCTTCTAATTCTTTCTTCAGAGATTTGAAATTTTTTTTTCATACAAGTCTTTGACTTCCTTGGTTAGGGTTACTCCGAGGTACCTTATGTCATTTGTGGCTATTGTGAAGGGTGTTGTTTCCCTAATTTCTTTCTCAGTCCTTTTGTCTTTTGTATACAGGAGGGCTACTGATTTTTTTGAGTTAATTTTGTATCCGCCACTTTGCTGAAGGTGTATATCAGCTGTAGGAGTTCCTGGTAGAGTTTTTGGGGTCACTCACATATACTATCATATCATCTGCAAATAGTGATAATTTGACTTGTTCCTTTCCAATTTGTATCCCCTGATCTCCTTCAACTGTCTTATTGCTCTAGCAAGGACTTCCAGCACTATGTTGAAGAGATATGGAGAGAGTGGGCAGCCTTGTCTTGTCCCTGATTTCAGTGGGATTGCTTTAAGTTTCTCTCCGTTCAGTTTGATGTTGGCTATAGGCTTGCTGTATATCGCCTTTTACTATGTTTAGATATGTGCCTTGTATCCCTGATCTCTCAATACTTTGAACATGAATGGATGTTGGATTTTGTCAAAGGCTTTTTCAGCATCTAGGAGATTATCATGTGTTTTTTTTTTTTCAGTTTGTTAATATGGTGGATCACATTGATGGATTTCCGTATATTGAACCACACCTGCATTCCTGGGATGAAGCCTACTTGGTCATAGTGGATAATATCTTTGATGTGTTCTTGAATTCGGTTTGCAAGTATTTTGTTGAGTATTTTTGCATCAATGTTCATAAGGGAGATTGGCCGAAATTCTCTTTCTTAGTTGAGTCTTTGTGAGGTTTAGGTACCAAGGTGACTGTGGCTTCATAGAATGAATTTGGTAATATCCCTTCTGTTTCTATTTTGTGGAATAGTTTGAAGAGAATTGGTGTTAGCTCTTCTCTGAAGGTCTGGTAGAATTCTTTGAAGCCATCTGGTCCTGGGCTTTTTTGGATGGGAGACTTTTTGATGACCGCTTCTATTTCTTTGGGGGATATAGGACTATTTAGTTGATTTACCTGGTCCTGATTCAGCTTTGGTAAGTCAAATCGATCAAGAAAATTGTCCATTTCATTTAGATTTTCAAATTTTGTGGCATATAGACTTTTGAAGTAAGTCCTAATGATTGTTTGGATTTCCTCAGTGTCTGTAGTTATATCCCCCTTTTCATTTCTGATTTTGTTGATTTGGGTGGTGTCTCTCTGCCTTTTAGTTAGCCTGGCTAAGGGTTTGTCGATCTTGTTGATTTTCTCAAAGAACCAGCTTTTGGTTTCATTGATTCTTTGAATTGTTTTATTTGTTTCCAATTGATTGATTTCAGCCCTGAGTTTGATTATTTCCAGCCGTCTACTCCTTCTTGGTGTGTCTGCTTCTTCTTTTCTAGGGTTTTTAAGTGAGCCATTAGAGTGCTTGAATGAGCTGTCTCAAATTTCTTCTTGAAGGCACTTAGTGCTATGAACTTTCCTCTTAGCACTGCTTTCATTGTGTCCCACAAGTTCGGGTATGTTGTGTCTTCATTTTCATTGATTTCTAGAAAGACTTTAATTTCTTTCTTTATTTCTTCCCTGACCCAGCTGTCATTTAGTAACAAGTTGTTCAGTTTCCATGTGTGTGTAGGCTTTTTGTATTTCTGTTATTGTTGAGGTCCAGCTTTATTCCATGGTGATCAGACAAGATACATGGGATTATTTCAATCTTCTTGTATCTGTTGAGGCTTGCTTTGTGACCCACTATATGGTCTATTTTGGAGAGAAGGTTCCATGAGGTGCTGAGAAGAAGGTAAATTCTATTGTGTTTGGGTGTAAAGTTCTGTAAATGTCTGTTAGGTCCATTTGATTCATGACCTCTGTCAGAGACATTGCTTCTTTGTTTAATTTCTGTTTTGTTGACCTGTCCTTTGTTGAGAGTGGGGTGTTGAAGTCTCCCACTATTAATGTGTGGGGATCTATATGTGCTTTAAATTTTATCAATGTTTCTTTCACAAATGTGGGTGCCCTTGTATTTGGGGCATAGATGTTCAGGATTGTGATGTCTTCCTGGTGGAATTTTCCCTTGATGAGTATGAAGTGTCCTTCCCCATCTCTTTTGATTTATTTTGGTTGAAAGTCTATTTTATCAGATATTAGAATGGCTACTCCTGCTTGCTTCTTGGGTCCGTTTGCTTGGAAAGTCGTCTTCCAACCCTTTACTCTCAGGTAATGTCTATCTTTGTGTCTTAGGTGTGTTTCTTGTATGCAACAGATTGCTGGGTTTTGTTTACGTATCCATTCTGTTAATCTGTGTCTTTTTATTGGAGAGTTGAGTCCATTGATGTTGAGAGAGATTAATGACCAGTGGCTGTTAGATGTCTTGATTTTGATGTTGGCTGTGGTCATCAGGTTGTGTGCTTGGTTACTTTTTGTTTTACTGAAGTGAGGTTATTTATTTCCTGTGTTTTCTTGAATGTAGCTAGCTTTCTTGGGTTGTATTTTCCCTTCCAGTGTCTTCTGTAATGCTGGATTTGTTTGTAGGTATTGTTGAAATTTGTTTTGTCATTGAATATCTTGTTTTCTCTATCAATGAGGACTGAGAGTTTTTCATGGTAGAGTAGCCTGGGCTGACATCTGTGTTCTCTTAGGGTCTGCATGATATCCGTCCAGGCCCTTCTGGCTTTCATAGTCTCTGTTGAAAAGTCAGATGTGATTCTAATGGGTTTGCCATTATATGTTACTTGGCCTTTTTCCCTTGCAGCTTTTAGTATTTTTTCTTTGTTCTGTATACTTACAGTTTTGATTATTATGTGGCGGGAGGATTTTCTTTTCTGGTCAAATTTGTTGGGTGTTCTGTAGGCCTCATGTATTCTAATTGGCCTGTCCTTTAGCTTGGGGAAATTTTCTTCAATGATTTTGTTGAAAATATTTTCTGGGCCTTGGAGAAGGGAGTCTTCTTTTTCCTCTATACCTATTATTCTTAGGTTTTGTCTTTTCATATTGTCTTGCATTTCTTGGACCATCTGTGTCAGGAATTTTCAGATTTAACATTTTTTTGACAGATACATCAATTTCTTCCATTGTATCTTCTACACCTGAGATTCTTTCTTCCATCTCTTGTAGTTTGTTGGTTATGCTTACCTCTGTAGTTCCTGTTTTCTTCCCTAGATTCTTCCTTTCCATTATTTCTTCCATTTGTGTTTTTCTTTAATTTTTTCCAATTCTATCTTCAGGTCTTGAGTTGTTTTGTTTACTTCCTTCACCTGTCTGATTGTACTTTCCTGTTTTCTTTTTAGTTCCTTCAACTCTGTTTCTATCATTTCATTCAGTGTTTTAAGCATTTCCTTTCTAAGGGCCATAAACTGTTTCGCTGCAGCTTCCTCTATTTCTTTATGGATGGCGATATTCTGTTTGAGTTTATCTTCCTCTATTTCTTTACAATTTTATTTGTTTCCTCTGTTATCATCTTCCTGAGCATACTTGTTAGGTCATCTTCTTGGGTTTCAGTTATGGTGGGGTGTCCAGGGCTACTTGCCCCTGGGTAACTGGGTTCTGGAGATGCCATATTGCTCTGTCTTTTGTTGCTTGAGCTTTTACGCTGGCCTCTACCCATTGTGTTATCTTAGGTGTTTGGGGTTATTTTCTGGTGGTTCCTGGGGATCCTGTGGTGGAGAGAATCCCCTTTGCAGAAAGCTGGTTTTTCCTGAAGGATGTCTTCTCAGCTTTTTGGGTTTAGTCCCTGGATGGCTGGTGTTTTTTCAGGAGTTGCTCACCTCAGGGATATAGACCTGAGTGGTAACTGTGGTCTTTGTTAGTCGAGAGGGTTCTCCTCTCACCCAGGGAAGTCCTGAGGGCAGCTGCCCTGTTTCTGGGTTTCTTGTTGTAAATTTAATGATCAGCTGCTGTGACCCAGTTGGACATCAGGCGCGCCTCAACTGTTTGTGCCTGTGTCTGGAGCACAGCTGAGTGCTGGCACCTTGGCCCCACTAGACTGCTAGACTTTTTCTAGGGAAGGATTGTGTGATTTAGGTCAGTACAGTTTCCTTCCTTCCCCGTGGATTCTCTGGAGACATGGACTCCCAGTGTCTTTTTTGCCCTGGTGCACACTGCTCAGTGTCTGCCAGCTGGCTGGCCCCAGAAACTGCCTGTGCCTGGAGCACAGCTGTGTGATGGCGGCTCAGTCTCTGCCAGCTGTCTGGTGCGCAGAAACTGCCTGTATCTGCCTTTGCGGCTTTTGCGAGCCTGAACGCCTTCCTAAGCTGGGTAATTTTCCGGGGACCTTTTCAGGTTGGGGGTGAGCTGAGTGCTCTGAGATCAGACCCGCTGTTTCTATCTCCCGCAGCGAATCAGGCGCACAGGCAGGCAGGGCTCTGTGCCGGAACCTGGGTCCCTGGCTCTGGCTCCGGGCTGGCTCCTGGGGTGCCCATGGAACCCGCCCGAGTCTTTTCCAGGGGATGTCTGGGTGACCTAAGGCCGGTCCCAATCGTTTCCTGTACCCTGGGGTTATCTCTCGATTGAAAATTCCAGTCTCTGATAGTGTGGTGCACAGGGTTCAGTCTGGGACCAGAGACACTGGCTTGTGGCTTTGGGCTGGCGGCCGGCAGCCAAGCGTCTGGCGGAACCGGGATCTCTTCCTTGGTTTAGCTGGGTGAGTTAAAAGCTGATTGAATCCCCCACCGTGGGGTATCCTCTCACCTGGGAGACACAATGACTGTGTTTTATGGCCGAGAGTTCTGATTGCTGGTCACTGTGCTGATCCTGCTGTGCTGCTGCTCAGAATGAGAGTCCTCCTGGCGCCGCCATCTTGCCCCCTCCCGCCTCATGAAGATTTTATACATTTCCTGTTTTGATTTAAACAAATGTTAGAAGTTAAGAAAGTTGATAGATAGTTGATAGAAAGTTCAATAAAAGCCTCTGTGTGCCTCCAGATGCCAAGTCAATACATTTCACCAGAGAGATGTTGGGCATGAGACAGAGTTATTGTCCCAAAAGGAAACATTATTTTTGGGTCAATGGGTTTCAGTGTGCATTAGCACATCTAGAAATTATTGTTTTAAACCTTAAATGAACTTGTGAAACCAGAGATAGTTAAAGAAATTCGATACTACGATGGAGCAGCTGAGAGTGGCCATTGTCACAGTAAATTCTACCAGAGTGGACGCAGGACTAGCCACAGGATTATCATCATGGATTGCTGCAGCCATGAATCATCTGAAGGAATGGGTGGGCATGGGAGCATTAGCAGGCCTTCTGCTGTTGGTCTCCTTGGTTTGCCTGTGGTGTATATGCAATATTAGAGTCTCACAACAGCATAATGCAGCCATGATCATTCAGGCCTTTACAGACATTGAAGCAGGACAGTCTCGCCAAGCATGGGAGCTAAAATGTTATGCTCAGGATGTGAGGCTAAGCACTGCACTCAGGGTCAGCCGCTTTCGACCCAGAGAAGAGCATGTCTGATTGCATGCAGGATGATGCCCCAGGTCCCGCCTCTGAGAAAAAGGTATTGGACGGGTCTGATGCTCTTTGGGTGGATGGCACCTAAATGAACATCAGTACAAAGTCCCAATTTATTTCTAATATCAGAGATCAGACCTCTACTCTTGCCTAATGCGTCTAAAACAAAAAGGGGGAACTGTAGAGAGCTGTGTAATGCCGCGCCTTAAAGATGGAGCTGGTTTCTGCCTTCCACCTTCCCGATGGTGAGTGCTCTCTGTCACAAACAACTCCATATTTGGCTAAGGCTGAGGATCTGGCTTGCTTCCATGTATGTGGAACTATCTGCATTGCCCACATGGCACGCTGGGTTTGGCTACCCAGAGGCTATTTAAGCTGTGGGCTGGCATTCCCCAGGGTCAGAAGATTGTTCAAGGTTCCTGAATAAACTGCATTGAAAAAAAAAATCTCTTAATGCAAAGACAGATAAACAATTATCTGACTAATCCTGATGCATGGGCTTTGTTAAGATATCACATGAATTATTATTATTCTGTACCTACCATGTAACTTTCAGAATGCCATAGTTTTTATTTTTTATTTTAATTTTTATTAATTATACTTTATTCACTTTGAATTTCCCCATGAACTCCTCCCTCCTCCCCTCCTAATGCCACCTTCCCTCCTCATTCTCCACGCATGCCCCTCCCCAAATCCACTGATAGGGGAGGTCCTCCTCTCCTTCCTTTTGATCTTAGTCTATCAGATCACATCAGGAGTGGCTGCATTGTCAGCTCTGTGGCCTGGTAAGGTTGTTCCCCCCTCAGGGGGAGTTGATCAAAGAGCAGGCTAATCAGTTCATGTCAGAGGCAGTCACTTTTCCCA
The DNA here is from genome assembly GCA_036365155.1 of Meriones psammophilus. Lineage (NCBI taxonomy): Eukaryota > Metazoa > Chordata > Mammalia > Rodentia > Muridae > Meriones > Meriones psammophilus. Next base: position 37,092 of record JAEOAE010002823.1, on the reverse strand, counting down.
TTTATATGGAAACAACTTGGACACGGAACTGCCATGGGCTACATCTGTGCAGGGGTTCTAGGTTATCTCCATGCATGGTACTTGGTTAGAGTATGAGTCTCTAGAAAGACCCTGTGCTCATATTTTTTTTGGTTCTATTGTTCTCCTGTGGAGCTCCTGTTTCCTCCAGATCTTACTGTTTCCCAGTTCTTTCATAAGATTCCGTGAACTCTGCCCAAAGTTTGGCCATAGTCTCAGCATCTGCTTTGATAGTCTGCAGGGCAGAGACTTTCAGTGGCCCTCTGTGGCAGGTTCTAACTTGTTTCCTGTTTTCTTCTTCTTCTGATGCCCATCCTCTTTCCATTCCAGGATGGGGATGGAGCATTTTAGCCAGAGTCCTCCTTCTTGATTAGTTTCTTTAGGTGTATAAATTTTGGTAGGTTTATGCTATATTATATGTCTATATGAGTTAGTATAAGCAGTGTGTGTCTTTCTGCTTTTGGGACAGCTCACTGTGGATGATCTTTTCCATTTCCCACCATTTACCTGCAAATTTCATGATTTCCTCGTTTTTCATTGCTCTGTAATATTCCATTCTATATATATATACTACAATTTCTGTATCCATTCTTTGCTTGAGGGGCATCTGGGCTGTTTCCAGCTTCTGGCTATTACAAATAAAGCCACTACAAATGTGATTGAGCAAATGTCCTTATTGTGTACTTGACTGTCTTTTGGATATATACCTAGGAGTGGTATAGCTGGATCTTGAGGAAGCACTATTCCTAGTTGTCTGAGAAAGCACCAGATTGATTTCCAGAGTGGTTGTACAAGTTTACACTCCCACCAGCAGTGGAGAAGGGTACCCCTTTCTCCACAACCTCTCCAGCATGTGTTGTCACTTGAGTTTTTGATCTTGGCCATTCTGATTGGTGTAAGGTGAAATCTCAGGGTTGTTTTGATTTGAATTTCCCTAATGGCTAATGAGGTTGAGCATTTCATTAAGTGTTTCTCTGCCATTCGATATTCCTCTACAGAGAATTCTCTGTTTAGCGCTGTTCCCCATTTTTTAATTGGATTACTTGGTTTTTTGCTTTTCAGCCTCTTTAGTTCTTTATGTATACGGGATATTAGCCCTCTGTCAGATAGAGGGTTGGTGAATATTCTTTCCCCATCTGTAGGCATTCGTTTTGTTTTGATGACATTATCCTTTGCTTTACTGAAGCTTTTCGGTTTTATGAGTTCCCATTTAGAGATAGTTGCTCTTAGAGCCTGTGCTGTTGGTATTCTGTTCAGGAAGTTGTCTCCTGTACCAATGAGTTCTAGGGTCTTCCCCACTTTTTCTTCTAAATGATTTAATGTGTCTGGCTTTATGTTGAGGTCTTTAATCCACTTGGACTTTAGTTTTGTGCAGGGTGATAAGTATGGATCTATTTCCATTTTTCTACATGTAGATATCCAGTTAGCCCAGCACTGTTTGTTGAAAATGCTATGTTTTTTCCATTGTATGGTTTTGGCATCTCTGTCAAAGATCAGGTGGCCAGGTGTGTTGGTTTATTTCTGGGTCTTCTGTTCAGTTCCATTGATCCACCATTCTGTTTCTATGCCAGAATCATGCATTTTTTATTACTGTTTCTCCATAGTACAGCTTAAGATCAGGGATGGAGATGCCTCCAGAGATGGTGAGATGTTTGTTTTTTTTTTTTTTTTTTTTTTTTTTTTTTTTTTTTTTTTTTTTTTTTTTTTGTAGAGGATTGTTTTAGCAATTCTGGGTTACTTGTTATTCCATATGAAGTTGAGAATTTTTCTTCCAAGGTCTGTGAAGAATTATGTTGGTAATTTGATGGGAATTGCTTTGAATCTGTAGATTGCTTTTGGTAAGATGTCCATTTTTACTATGTTAATCCTGCCAAGCCATAAGCATGGGAGATCTTTCCATCTTCTGATATCTTCTAATTCTTTCTTCAGAGACTTGAAATTTTTCTCATACAAGTCTTTGACATGCTTGGTTAGGGTTACACCAAGGAAATTTTTGTCTTTTGTGGCTAATGTGAAGGGTGTTTTTTCCCTAATTTCTTTCTCAGTCCTTCTGTCTTTTATATACAGGAGAGCTACTGATATTTTTTTTAGTTAGTTTTGTATCTGGCCACCTTGTTGAAGGTTTTTGTCACATATAGGAGTTGCCTTGTAAAATTTTTGGGGTCACTTAGGTATACTATCATCTCATCTACAAATAGTGACATTTTGACTTTTTCCTTTCCAATTTGCATCCCCTTGATCTATTTCAATTGTCTTATTGCTCTAGCAAGGACTTCCAGAACTATGTTGAAAAGATATGGAGAGAGCGGGCAGCCTTGCCTAATCTCTGATTTCAGTGGGATTGCTTTAAGTTTCTTAGTTTGATGTTGGCTATAGTCTTGCTGCATATTGCATTTATCATGTTTAGGTATGTGACTTGTATCCCTGATCTCTCCAGTACTTTAAACATGAATGGATGTTGGATTTTGTCAAATGCTTTTTCAGCATCTAAGGAGATGATCATGTTTTTTTTTTTTGTTTTTTGTTTTCTTTCAGTTTGTTATTATGGTGGACCACATTGATGGATTTCAGTATATTGAACAACCCCTGCATACCTGGGATGTGTCTTACTTGGTCGTATTGGATGATATGTTTGATGTGTTCTTGTATTCAGTTTGCAAGTATTTTGAGGAGTATTTTTGTATCAATGTTCATAAGGGATATTGGCCTCAAATTCCCTTTCTTTGTTGGGTCTTTGTGAGGTTTAGGTACCAAGGTGACTGTGGCTTCATAGAATGAGTTGGTAGTGTTCCTTCTCTTTCTATTTTGTGAAATAGTTTGATGAATATTGGTGTTAGCGCTTCTTTGAACGTCTGGTAGAATTCTGCACTGAAACCATCTGGTCCAGGGCTTTTTTTTTTTTTTTTTTCTATGGGAGATTTTTGATGACCACTTCTATTTCCTTGGGGGATGTAGGAGTATTTAATTGATTTACCTGATTTTTATTCAGCTTTGGTGAGTGGAATCAATCAAGAAAATTGTCCATTTCATTTAGATTTTCAAATTTTGTGGCATATAGGCTTTTGAAGTAAGTCCTAATGATTGGATTTCCTCAGTGTCTGTAGTTATATCCCCCTTTTCATTTCTGATTTAGTTGATTTAGATGGTGTCTCTCTGCCTTTTAGTTAGCTTGGCTAAGGGTTTGTCTATCTTGTTGATTTTCTCAAAGAACAGGCTCTTGGTTTCATTGATTCCTTGAATTGTTTTATTTGTTTCTAATTTATTGATTTCAGCACTGAGTTTGATTATTTCCAGCTGTCTACTCCTTTTTCTTGGGTCTGCTTCTTCTTTTTCTAGGGTTTTTAGGTGAGCCATTAAGTTGCTTGAATGTGCTGTCTCGAATTTCTTCTTGAAGGCTCTTAGTGCTATGAACTTTCTTTTAGCACCACTTTCATTGTGTCCCACAAGTTTGGGTATGTTGTGTCTTCATTTTCATTGAGTTCTAGGAAGACTTTAATTTCTTCCTTTATTTCTTCCCTAACCCAGCTGTTATTTAATAGCAAGTTGTTCAGTTTCCATGTGTTCGTAGGCTTATTGCTATTTCTATTGTTGTTGAGGTCCAGCTTTATTCCATGGTGTTCAGACAGGATATAGGGGATAATTTCAATCTTCTTGTATCTGTTGAGGCGTGCTTTGTGACCAGCCATATGGTCTATTTTGGAGAAGGTTCCATGAGATGCTGAGAAGAAGCAAACTATTTTGTGTTTGGGTTTGAGGTTCTGTTAGATGTAAGGTGTAAGATCTGTAAGGTGTACATTTGTTAGATGTAAGATGTTAGATGTAAGATGTTCTGTTAGGTGTAAGATGTCTGTTAGGTCCATTTCATTCATGATGTCTGTTAGAGACATTATTTCTTTGTTCAATGTCTGTTTTATTGACCTGTCCTTTGTTGAGAGTCGGGTATTGAAGTCTCTCACTATTAATGTGTGGGGATCTATGTGTGGTTTAAGTTTTATCAATGTTTCTTTTAAAAATGTGGGTGCTCTTGTATTTGGGCCATAGATATTCAGGATTGTGATGTCTTCCTGGTGGAATTTTCCTTTGATGAGTATGAAGTGTCCTTCCCCATCTCTTTTTGATTAATTTTGGTTGACAGTCTATTTTATCAGATATTTGAATGGATACTCTTGCTTGCTTCTTGGGTCCAAATGCTTGGAAAGCAGTCTTCCAGCCCTTTACCCTCAGGTTATGTCTATCTCTGTGACTTAGGTGTGTTTCTTGTATGCAACAGATTGTTGGGTGTTGCTTACTCATCCATTCTGTTAGTCTGTTTCTTTTTATTTGAGAATTCAGTCCATTGATGTTTAGAGATATTAATGACCAGTGGCTGTTATATCCTTTGATTTTTATTTTATTTTATTTTTTTTCAATGCAGTTTATTCAGGAGCCTTGAACAATCATCTGACCCTGGGGAAAGCCAGCCCACTTTAATAGCCTCTGGGCAGCCAACCTCAGCCTGCCACGTGGGCAATGCAGATAGGTCCACATACATGGAAGCAAGCCAGATCCTCAGCCTTTGTTTTTGTGACAGAGAGCACTCACCATCAGGAAGGTGGAAGGTGGAAACCAGCTCCATCTTTCAGGAGCGGCATTACGCAGCTCTCTACAGTCCCCCTTTTTGTTTTGGACATCAGGCAAGAGTAGAGGTCTGATCTCTGATATTAGAAATAAATTGGGACTTTGTACTGATGTTCATTTAGGTGTCATCCACCCAAAGAGCATCAGACCCGTTTGATACCTTTTTCTCAGAGGCAGGACCTGGGGCATCAACCCGCATTCAGACATGCTCTTCTCTGGGTCCAAGTATTGACCCTGAGTGCAGTGTTCTCGCATCCTGAGCGTAATATTTTGGCTTTTTATGGTAGCCAACCATGCAGACTGTCCTTGGCTGTAAAGGCCTGAATGGTCATGGCTGCATTACGCTGTTGTGAGACTCTAATCTTGCATATATACCACAGGCAAACCAAGGTGACCAACACCAGAAGGCCTGCTAACGCTCCCCTGCCCGCCCATTCCTTCAGATGATTCATGGCTGCAGCAATCCATGATGATAATCCTGTGGCTAGTCCTGTGTCCACTCTGGTAGAATTTACCATGACAATGGCCACTCTCAGCTTCCAATTACCATTGACAATTGTTTAGATAGATTTGCAGCACAGGGAAAGATCTCATGCTTGACACAAAGTTACGTTCATTGACAGCAAATTGAGCGATTTGCCATATCAATTTGCTCCTGCACGACAAACCTCTGATTGAACACCATCAAACCTCCTTTTAGTTGAGCATTAATTCCTTTTTTGTATATCTAAGGCAGAGCTACATTGGCTAAAAGGTTATTCAGGGTCTGAGCAGTCTGCCCAGTATGACTCGTGGCTAATGCCATGGTGGTAGCTCAACAGCCGCCAATGAGATAGCAGTAACAATGGCAGCTGTAATTCCAAGATCCCTTTTCTGTCTGAAGAGAGTCATAGCGTGAGGGCATCAACGGGCACAGGCACCCAGTGAGGCATGTGAGTAACCAGCTAGTAAATTTACTAGCATTACAGCATTAGGCGAAAAAGCAAGTATCATTACCACAATTACTTGGCTCTATCTGGCTAATAATGAATAAAATGGGGATGTAAACAAACAGGTGTGGGCTTATAGGAAGTATTATGAGAAGCCTTAACCCCTCGTTGGAACATCCTTGGTCAGTTCTAGAACTATCAGTGGTGGTGTCCGAGGTCTGAGTAGGTTCAGCAGACCATTGCCCCCCAGGGGCGAGGCGTGCTCCATGTAAATTGCCTAACTGCATGTTTTCCTCCACTTTTGAAAGTCATTTAAGGTTCTTAAATTATTTTTTTCCCTTTTTTAAAAATTTTTCATCAATTACACATTATTCATTCTGCATCCCCCCATGGCCCCTCCTCCCCTCCCAATCCCATCCTCCCTCCTCCCTCTGCATGCATGCCACTCCCAAGTCCACTGATAGGGGAGGTTCTCCTTTTCTGATCTTAGTCCATCAGTTCACATCAAAAGTGGCTGCATTGTCCTCTACTATGGCCTGGTAAGGCTGCTCCCCCAGAGGGATGATCAAAGAGCAGGCCAATCAGATTATGTTTGGCAGTCCCTCTTCACATTACTATGTAACCCAATTGGACTCTGAACTGCCCTGGGCTACATCTGTGCAGGGGTTCTGGGTTATCTCTATGAATAGTCCTTGGTTGGAGTATGAGTCTCTGGGAAGTTCCCTGTGTTCAAATTTTCTTGTTCTGTTGCTCTCCTTGTGGAGACCCTGTCCTTCCAGCTCTTACTCTTTCCCAGTTCTTACATAAGATTCCATTCACTCTGCCCAACAGTTGCCCATCAGGCTTAGCTTCTGCTTTGATAGTCTGTAGGGCAGAGGCTTTCAGAAACCCTCTGTGGTAGGTTCCTAGGTTGTTTCCTGTTTTCTTCTTCTTCTGATGTCCATCCTCTTTGCCTTTCTGGATGGGGATTAGATATTTTTATGCACTTTTTAATGGGTTTGTCCTATGTTGTATTTTATGAGTGATTATATACCATTGTGTCTTTTTGCTTCTGGGACAACTCACTCAGGATGATCCTTTCCAGATCCCACCATTTACCTACAAATTTCATGATTTCCTTATTTTTCATTGCTGAGTAATATTCCATTGTGTAGATGAACCACATTTTCTGCATCCATTCTTCAGTTGAGGGGCATCTGGGCTGTTTCAGCTCCTGGCTATTACAAATAAAGCTGCTATGAACATGGTTGAGCAAATTTCCTTTTTGTGTGCTTGAGCCTCTTTTGGATATATGCCTAGGAGTGGTATGGCTGGATCTTGAGGTACTATTCCTAGTTGTCTGAGAAAACGCCAGATTGATTTCCAGAGTGGCTGTACCAGTTTACATTCCCACCAGCAGTGGAGAAGGGTTCCTCTTTCTCCACAACCTCTCCAGCATGTGTTGTCACTTGAGTTTTTGATCTTGGCCATTCTCATGGGTGTAAGGTGAAATCTCAGGGTTGTTTTGATTTGCATTTCCCTAATGGCTAGTGAGGTTGAGCATTTCTTTAAGTGCTTCTCTGCCATTCAGTATTCCTCTACAAAGAATTCTCTATTTAACTCTGTTCCCCATTTTTTAAGTGGGTTACTTGGTTTGCTGCTTTTCAGCTTCTTTAGTTCTTTATATATATTTGATATGAGTCCTTTGTCAGATAAAGGGTTGGTGAAGATTCTCCCTGTCCAGAGAGGACCCCACAGAGAACTTTTTCAGGCCGATCCGTGGGCTGGAGTCCCAGTCGCGGGAAGCAGGGTTGGGTCTGATTGCAGGTCACCCAGTCTCTCCCAGAAAGTCTCTGCCGCCATCACAGCCGAGCTCCTGCCCTGCACAGAGAGCTTTGCGCTCAGCTCAGCGGTACAGACGAGCTGTGCCCCCCAGTACAACAGAGACTGGGAACCCCTGTCCAGAGAGGACCCCACAGAGAAGGAAGAAACCGTGCTGCGGGAGTCACCTAGGGAAAGTCTAGCAGACTGCAGATTGCAAACAGACAGAACTGAGTGCCCCAAGACACTACAGCAGTACTCACCCGCCACAGATTACCGCAGCTGATCACTAAATTTACAGCAAGAAACCCAGAAGGAGGGCAGCTGACCCCAGGACTTCTCCCGGTGAGAGGAGAGCCCTCTTGACTAATCAGGACCACAGGTACCACCCAGGTCTCTAGGCCTGAGGTGAGCTGTAGCAACTCCTGAAAAACAGCGGACATCCAGGGACTATACCCAAAAGGCTGGGAAGGCTTCCTTCAGGAAAAAACATCTTCCTGCCAAAGGGATTCTCTCCACTACAAGAGTCCAGGAACAACCAGAAACTAAATTCAAACAACTGAGATAGCCCAATGGGTAGAGGACAGCGTAAAAGTTCAACCAACAGAAGCCAGAGCATTATGGCATCTCCAGAACCCAGTTATCCAGGGGCAAATAGCCCTAGACACCCCAGCATAAATGAAATTCAAGGAGACGACCTAACATCTATGCTCAAGCAGATGATAACAGAGGAAACAAATAAAATACGAAAAGAATTAGAGGAAGATAAAAACAAACATATCATGGCTATCTGTAAAGAAATATATCCTTTTATTTTGTTGTTGGCTGTGGTCATAAGTTTGTGTGCTTTCTTGATTTTGTTTTACTGTAGTGAAGTTAATTATTTCCTGTGTTTTCTTGAAAGTAGCTAGTTTTCTTGGGTTATATTTTTCCTTCTAGCATCTTCTGTAACATTGGATTTGTGTGTGGGTATTGTTGAAATTTGTTTTTGTCATTGAATATCTTGTTTTTTCCATCTATGACAACTGAGAGTTTGTTGGGTATAGTAGCCTGGGCTGACATCTGTGTTCCCTTAGGGCCTGCATGTTATCCATCCAGGCTCTTCTGGCTTTTATAGTCTCTGTTGAGAAGTCAGGTGTGATTCTGATGGGGTAACCATTGTATGTTGCTTGGTCTAAAACCTAGCAGCTTTTAGTATTTTTTCTTTGTTCTGTATACTTACTGTTTTGATTATTATGCGGCAGGAGGATTTTCTTTTCTGGTCTAATTTATTGGGTGTTCTGTAGGTCTCTTGTATTCTTACTGGCCTGTCCTTTAAGTTGGGGAAATTTTCTTCAAGGATTTTGCTGAAAATATTTTCTGGGCCTTGGAGGAGGGAATCTTTTATTTATTTATTTTATTTTTTTTTTTCTTCTCAATGCAGTTTAATCAGGAACCTTGAACAATCTTCTGACCCTAGGGAAAGCCAGCCCACAACTTAAATAGCCTCTGGGTAGCCAACCCCAGCGTGCCTCATGGGCAATGCAGATAGGTCCACATACATGGAAGCAAGCCAGATCCTCAGCCTTAGCCAAATATGGAGTTGTTTGTGACAGAGAGCACTCACCATCGGGAAGGTGGAAAGCAGAAACCAGCTCCATCTTTAAGGCGCGGCATTCCACAGCTCTCTACAGTTCCCCATTTTTGTTTTAGACACATTAGGCAAGAGTAGAGGTCTGATCTCTGATATTAGAAATAAATTGGGAATTTGTACCAATGTTCATTTAGGTGTCATCCACCCAAAGAGCATCTGACCTGTCCCATACCTTTTTCTCAGAGGCGGGACCTGGGGCATCATCCCGCATGCAATCAGACATTCTCTTCTCTGGGTCGAAAGTGGCTGACCCTGAGTGCAGTGCTTAGCCTCGCATCCTGAGCATAACATTTTAGCTCCCATGCTTGGGGAGACTGTCCTGCTTCAATGGCTGTAAAGGCCTGAATGATCATGGCTGCATTATGCTGTTGTGAGACTCTAATATTGCATATACACCACAGGCAAACCAAGGAGACCAACACGAGAAGGCCTGCTAATGCTCCCATGCCTGCCCATTCCTTCAGGTGATTCATGGCTGCAGCAATCCATGGTGATAATCCTGTGGCTAGTCCTTCGTCCACTCTGGTAGAATTTACCGTGACAATGGCCACTCTCAGTTGCTCCATCATAGTATCGAATTCTTCAGTCCAATTACCTAAAATATTGTTTAGACAGATTTGTAGCATGGGAAAGATTCTCATGTTGTATGTTAGTGACACAAAGTCCAGCATACTTCCGTTGACAGCCAAGTTGAGCGATTTGCCATAGGGTATCAATTTGCTCCTGCAAGAGGTCAATCCTCTGATTGAATACCATCAAGTCTCCTTTTAGTTGAGCATTAATTCCTTTTTGTACATCTAGAGCATGAGCTACATTGGCTAAAAGATTATTTAGGGTCTGAGCAGTCTTCATAGTATGACTCATGGGTAATGCTGCAGTGGTAGCTTCAACAGCTGCCAATGTGATGGCAGTAACAATGGCGGCTGTAATTCCAAGATCCCTTTTCTGTCTGAAGAGAGTCATAGCATGAGGGGCATCAATGGGCACAGGCACCCAGGGAGGCATGTGAGTAACCAGGGCATACTTAAATTCGCTAGCATTCCGGCATTGGGCAAGAAAGCAACTATCATTACCACAATTACTTGGCTCTATCTGGCTATCAATGAATAAAAATGGGGGTTATAAACAAACAGCTGTGGACTTATAGGAAATATTATGAGAAGCCTTAACCCCCTCGTTGGAACATCCTGCATCAGTTCTAGAACTAGCAGTGGTGGTGTCTGAGGTCTGGGTAGGTTCAGGAGACCATTCCCCCCAGGGGCGAGACGTGCTCCATGTATATTGATTAACTCCATGTTTTCCTCCACTTTTGAAAGTCATTTAAGGTTCTTAGATTATATTTTCTTTTTTCTTTTTAATTTTTCGTCAATTACACTTTATTCATTCTGCATCCCCCCATAAGCCCCTTCCTCCTCCCCTCCCAATCCCACCCTCCCTCCTGCCTCTGCATGCATGCCACTCCCCAAGTCCACTGATAGGGGAGGTTCTCCTCTCCTTTCTGATCTTAGTCCATCAGTTCACATCAGAAGTGGCTGCATTGTCCTCTACTATGGCCTGGTAAGGCTGTTCCCCCCCAGGGGGAGGTGATCAAAGAGCAGGTCAATCAGATTATTTATTTTTTTCGTCTATTCTTATTATTTTTAGGTTTTGTCTTTTTATGTTGTCTTGAATTTCTTGGATGATCTGTGTCAGGAATTTTTTAGATTTAAAATTTTCTTTGATGGACACATCGATTTCTTCCATTGTATCTTGCACACCTGAGTTTCTTCCATCTCTTGTAGTCTATTGGTTATACTTACCTCTGTAGTTCCTGTTTTCTTCCCTCAGTTCTTTGTCACCACAATTTCCTCCATTTGTGTTTTCTTTAATTTTTCCAATTCTATCTTCAGATCCTGAGCTCTTTTGTTGATTTCCTTCACCTGTCTGACTGTATTTTCCTGTTTTTCCTTCAATTCCTTCAGCTATTTAGTGTGAACAATCCTCTGTTTCTTTTATTTCTTTCATTGATTTGAGTATTTCCTCTCTAAAAGCCACAAACTCTTTGTCTTCAACTTCCTTTATATCTTTACAGATGGCCATAATTTGTTTGTCTTTATCTTCCTCTATTTCTTTAAGGATGGCCATAATCTTTTTGACTTTATCTTTCTCTAGGTCTTTAAGTATTTTATTTGTTTCCTTTCTTATCCTCTTCATAAGCATAGATGTTAGGACATCTTCTTGAATTTCAATTATGCTGGGATGTCCAGGGTTCCTTGCCCCTGGATAACTGGTTTCTGGAGATGCTATATTGCTCTGTCTTTTGTTGGTTGAGCTTTTACGCTGGCCTCTACCCATTTGGCTATCTTGGGTTTGGGGTATTAGTTTCTGGTGGTTTCTGAAATCCTGTGGGAGAGAGAATCCCCTTGGCAGAAAGATGGTTTTTCCTGAAGGAAGCCTCCTCAGCTTTTTGGGTATGGTCATTGAACAGCTGGTGTTTTTCAGGAATTGCCACAGCTCACCCCAGGCATACAGACCTGAATGTTAACTGTGATCTTTGTTAGTCAATAGGGTTCTCCTCTCACCCGGAGAAGTCCTGGAGACAGCTATCCTGCTTCTAGGTTTCTTGCTTTAAATTTAGTGAGATGCTGCTTTAACCTGTGTGTCCCATGGTTTGGTCAGTTTTGTTATGGATAACTGGTTGCCCCTTGCAGCAGTATCTGGGGGTTGATCTAAGGGATCTCAGGCTTCTGTAGGTCTGAGGTTGGGGCTCTGTGCCCCAATACCAAGCAGTAATAAGTGGCAGGTGAGTACTGCTTTCATGGGAGCAGCAGGCTAGTTGGTGCACAGCAGCTCCTTGGGTTGGCAGGTACGCTGGGCTGTGGGACCTTCTCCAGGCATATACTGGGTCAACTAAGTCCATCCCTGTTTTCTTCCTTCCTTGTGGGTTTTTCTCCTGACAGGGACTCCCAGTCTCTGATGCCCTGAGGCACACAGTTCTGTCTGTGACAGAGAGGAGAGTTGGGTGCACAGCAAGTCTCTGTGCTTGCAGCTGGAGCTCAGTTCAGTGTTGGTGGCATGCACCTGCCATTCTGCAGGAACGTTTTCAGGGAAAGACTGGGTGACCCGAGGTCAATCCCGATTCCTTCCTTTCCTGTGGGTTTTTCTCACAACTGGGAGTCCTATTCTCTGGTGTTTTTATGGCCACTGTTCAGCCTGGGAAGGTGATCAGGACACGCAGGCGTGTTGCTCTGGTCTGGCGACCTAGTGCCTGTGCGACCAGGGATCTCTTCTGGGATCTGGCTGGGTGACCTGAAAGTGGACTGGATTGATTCCCACACCATGGGGTTTCCTCTCACCTGGGAAACATGATCACTGTTGTTTTAGGGCCCAGAGTTCAGTCTCTTGGTTGCTGTATGGAAAATGTTGTCCTGCTTCTCAGAAGTAGTGTTCTCCTGGTGCTGCCATCTTGTCGAATCAATGGAATGCCATATTTATAAATTACCATGTAATCCATGATCCTGCTAATTGCCGTGAGGCAATTATTCTGAGGTAAGGACTCTATGTTAAAGGGTATAAATAGAACTGAACTATGTTAAAGGGTATAAATATAACATTTATTCATTGAATAAATGTTAAAGCCCACTGGAATTATCTTGATCAATAATCTGTAAATATATATAAATATATGTAAATATGTGTAAACCTATGTGTTTTGGGCTTGTTAAGGAGACATCATTATGGCCTTCCCACAGGGGACCTGACTAGCATATATCAAGTATCTGTGAGACCACCTCCAGAATGGTGGCCAGTTATGACCACCTGTGGACCACCTGCAACCACTTGTTATTTCTCCCATGTGCTGTTGCTAGGTCCCCTTATAGGAGGACTTGCCTCTATCTCTCTCTTTCTCTCTGTGTTTCCTGCTATGCCCAGAGAAGGTCTTTTTTGACTCTGCCCCTCTTCCCCTAATAAAAACTCTCAAGTGGAACCTGTTCATGGTGTGATTTATGAATTCACTGTAGAACTCAACTGCATTATCCAAACAGCATATTTGCATGTAAATGGGTCCACCTGATTTTTGTATATAAGTTACATGAATGCATGCCCATTTTTCTGTAAGTATCTTCTTTTTTGTTTTGTTCACTGGTGTGTGTATAAATATATATAGTGCTATATGTGTGATCATTGGGCTAATACAATGGAAATGGCTACACAGCTAGTTGGGAACAAGATTTCCCCAAGGGCAGCCTGGATTTGATGCAGTCTCTACAGTGAAGTTGCTAGTTAAGATCAACTCCATCATCATAGGTATAATGAAACCCAAGCCTCTGCCAACTGGCAGGCATTTGCCCCTTCCTTTTCAAACATAGGCAATTAAGCTTTGATTGAGCCAACCTCCTAGGGAGGACTCCATGGTATAGAATCCACAGTGTTGAGGCTTTTCTTAAAGATCTGATATACAATTCCTGACTCAATACATAGTGATAAACTATCCAGAATCCCTTATTGGCCCCTGAAGTCAAGTTCCTGGCTTCCAGCAAGTTGCTGTGAAAGCTAGCTTCATTGAAAGAAGGGGCCTGAGATTCCTTTTTCCAGTTCTACTTGTTTCTTCTTGGTGGAGCAGATAGCTCCAACAAAGCTTCCCCTAGGCCAAGCCCTCCTTTCCAAGCAAACAAAAGCTTCAAGGCCCAGGCTCTAGCATTGGCAAGTAAGTAAACTGAGTAGTCAAACAAGGGGCCCTTTGTCAGTCAAATTAGGGCTGCCTGCTGTTAAAAAATAGGAGCCTTTAGATGAAAAGTGGCTCCTGCAGCTTAAGAGCCAAAATTGCCAAAATGTCAGTTGACAAGGCAGCAGACCTTAAGTCTGGAGATTCAGGGTTCAATTCCAAGGCTCCTCTCCTTTTCAGTTCTTGTGACCAGTAGCCCCAGGTAGCAAAGCTACCAGCCTTAAGATTTAAAGTTTAAATATAAAAAGAGACTCTATGCCTTTATATATCCTGATGAAGAAGTTATTTAACATCTAATTTGGAGGTATGGCAGGAAACAAGTGTGTTACAGACTATGTAATATTGCTGGAGATCTCCAGATATATTTAAACTGAGTGGTTCTCTGAGTGATTCAGGGCAGGGAACCCTTTAGAGAAGGTCAGTAAATTTATAAAAACCCCAAATTAACCAAGAGTGATACTTAAACCAACAGATATGAATCATACTACAGAAACACAAGCTCATAAAAAGTCAAGTCAGAAATAATGCCTCCAAAAGATCATAATTCCCCAAGAATTTAACTCAAAGATACTGAAATAGGTAAAATTTTGGGTGAAGATTTCAAGTATGTACTCATAAAATGACAAATTACCACAAAAGTTTCAAAAATTTTCATTCAGTCAAAGCTGGGAGGAAGGCTAGTGATATTTAGGTAAAAATAAGCAAGATGGATAAAACAATCAGAAACATGGCAGAAAAAGTGAGCTAGAGAGAAAAACTCAATTGAAATGCTGGGAAATAAAATTTCAATGTCTCATATACAACAGAAGGATAAAGAAATCACCACAACAAGAAAAAAAAAAAGACAGGAGAAAAATTATTTTGGATCAAGTTTGAAGCAGAAGAAACAGAGCATTGAAACCTCAATAATTTGGCTATATATATATATATATATATATATATATATATATATATATGTGTGTGTGTGTGTGTGTGTGTGTGTGTGTTGTATGTGTCTGACTATACTGCCAAAGAATTTTAACATATGATGAAGAGAGCAGTCCTAAGAAATGTAAGACATAGAAGAGCTGAGATAAAACCCAAAGCCATATGGAACATATTGAATGAAATGAAAACATTGCTGCTGCTTCGTTCTGCTGCTGCATTTGCTGTTTACTAATTTGCTGGTTACCTAGATTTCTGAATTTCTGGAGGACTGGTGTTGGTATTGCTTTCCCCCAAATATTCTAAGACCCTACTCAGCTGAAAGTAGCAGAGAAAAGTGTGTCCCCCGCTCCCACTAAACTTCTTTCTCTTCTACCCTATGGTGAGTAGTTGGAAATGAGGTGGAAGCATTTAATAACCTTAAACAATGTAGGTTTGTTAAAAAAAAAAAAAAAAAAAAAACAAGTTAGCAAAAACTAAACAGAGAAATACTGGAGCTAAGAGACATAATAAGCCAAATGAAACTAATAGATATTTATAGAACCTTTCACCAAAATATGAAAGGTTATGCTTTCTACTCTGTACCTCATGGAGCATTCTTCAAAACTGCACACATACTTAAACACAGAGCAAGTCTCAACAGTTACAAGAAAGTTGAAATAACTTTTTGCATCCTATACAACCACTAGGGAGTGAATCTGGATATAAACAACAGAAACAACAAAAATATGCAAACTCATGGAAACTGAACTGTTTTTCACAGAATGCAAACTAAGCAAAGATGTAAATAAGTAGAGACAGTAGAGACTGTCTGTAATTCAAAGAAAGGGAATCCACACTATACCCCAATTTATGGAATATTGTAAAAGCAGTGCTAAGAAGAAAGTTCATAGAACTTAATGCCAATATAAATGTTGGAGAGGTTTCATATTATTTACACCTGAAATAATATGTTTCAATTTATAGTACACCTGAAAACTGTAGAACCCAAAGAAATAACCACAGCCAAGAAGACGATAATGCAAGAAATAATCAAAATGGGGACTCGATTCAATAAACTAGAATAGCAGTATTCAAGTGGTTACCACATAATAGGACCAGGGACCGTCAATGACATGAACTCATGGGCTGGCTCTTTGATCACCTTCACCTGAGGGGAGAGTAGCCTTACCAGTCCACAGAGGAAGATAAAGAATTCATTCCTGATGAGACATGATACACTAGGGTGAGGTGGAAGGGGAGGAGGACCTCCTCTGTCATTGAACTGGGGGAGGGATATAGGAATAAAAGAGAGAGGGAGGGAGGGCCTGGGAGAGAATAGAGGAGGGTGCTACAGCTGAGATACAAAGTGAATAAACTGTAACTAATAAGAAATGAAAAACAAACAAACAAAAAAGAGCAGTGCAGGGAGAAGAAGAGGAACAGTGTAGTGATGGATATTAGTGGGAGAATTGTGTGTGGATGTTTATGGGGACAGTTTTACAGAAACAGGAGGCAGAAAGAAAAAAACCCAGAGAATGAGAATGAGCCACAAGATTAGAACATATTGCCAGAGTTAGTTTGAGGCCAAGCAGAGCAATTCAGTCAGAAGCCTAGAGAGAAACCAGATTGAATCAGTCATCTTGGAGAGGAGTTTGGGCCAAAACAGCTAAGTTGAACAAGCCAGCAAGAGTTCAGAAACAGCCAGAAAACCATGAGCCTATTGAGCAGTAGGTCTCTGAGGCTGAAATATTGTATGTACGCCTAGGTTAGCAGATTGAGGGTGGAAGCTGAAGCCTTCAAGTCTGGGCTTGCAGAATATCAGTTTGTACAGAGGCTAGAAGCTTCCAGGCCTAGGCTAGGGACAGCTACAACACAGAAAGAAATGCTCTGGGCTCATCCCAAGCCCTGTGTTTGCACAGATTGGGTAAGGCTCTCATCTCATCCCCACTTCTTAGGAAATAAACACATTTTCATCTGGCCCAGAAGTTTTACAAACATCCATGCATTGTTTATGTAAATTATTGGGGGAAAATATCCAGAACTAAAATCCAAGAGCTACAGGAAAAAAATAAAATAAAATAGAAATAGAGAATATTACAAAAACTCAATGTAATTAAGAGTGGATTGTTTAAGAAAATCAGCAAGACAGACAAAGACAAAGACATATCAAAACTAACAAAAATAAACAAACAAAAAAAGAGAGACTGTCCAATTTAACAAAATCATAAATAAATATGGGGACCTAACAAAAGACACCAAAGAACTCTGGAGAGTCATAAGAACATATTTTTAAAACATACTTTAACAAACTGGAAAATCTAAGACCCACTAACACAGTGGGAGTGGTCATTCCACTGGGTTTTATTAGTTGTCCATCTCTTACCTGTTATTCTTCTAGTGGGTGTAAACAAGAATTTAGGATCTACATTTTATTATCACAAGGTATATTATTCCCAAGGTTTTTGAAAGGGTTACATAATGCAGACTAGGTTAAGTTTTAAAATATTAAACTCAATGCTTTTAACTTAAAAACATTTCTTGGAGGTAAGATAAAAAGAATTAACAGAAAAAAAAAATAAGGGATTCTACCTAATAAACTTACAGGCAAACACATCTCAGTTAACACAGAGGTTTAAAAACATTATAGAGTAGGAGAGCTGACCATTTAGTTAGATGTGATTTACTCTATACACTTCACACATTACTTTGAAATCCTGAAGGATATTATTTTTCTTAAGTAAAGAAAAACTTTGGCAAAGAATAGTTGAGAACCACTAGTTTATTTGAAGAACGTTTTTTACTTCCTAATACTGTAACCCTTTAAGTATAGTTCCTCAGGTTGTGGTGACTTCCAACCATAACATTGTTTTCTTAAACTTCCTGACTGTAATGTTCCTATTGTTTTGAATCATAATGTAAGTATCTGATAATTCAGATGGTCTCAGGCAACCCCTGTGAAAGCGTCTTTGGACCTCAAAGGGGTTGGAATCCACAGTTTGAAAACCTCTTAAATAAACCCATTATTGTTAATCAGAATCTTTTAGTAAAGCAAGAGTTTCTACTAATTTTCCTTCAGAAATCTTTCTGTGTCTACTAATTCTTGTCATATCTATTGGGTCATAATAGCCACTCGTACAGAGAATAAAAGATTCTTAGTGCTGGATCAGAAAAGCTCTGTTCAGTCTCATACTGTCTCAGGATAATTTGCATCTCAGACTGATATTCCCTGGTCATCCATCCACAGTGGTGTTCATGGAAGAGGGTGCTGTGTTCCAGGAGCTGAAGGCTATCAGCTTCAGACTTCCTGATTACAAAGCTGAAGGCATATTAATCAGGAATGTATTCAGCCAGAAGGTGTATAGTCCATTTCTAATTAATGCTGCCTTATAATCAGTTGATTAATGATACACATTTTTGAAAGATTGTCTCCATGTATAGATTAGATTGGCCCAAAATTTGGCATTTACTCCAGGCTTGCCTCAAACTCGTGAGTCTCTTGTTTTTGTCACTCTAGTTCTGGGAGTACAGATGTGAATCTCACTCCTTCCCATGATATTTCATGTATTTATTTTTTTCTTGTACATTACACATAATTCTGACTTCATAATTTACATCTTATATATACTTTCAGATTTCAGAAAATGAAGTCCTGGCAGGTTCTGTGATTTCTCTTATTGCTATTGATTTTTCATTCTTAGCCAAACCAGTTTTTCACCATTGAGATAACAACAAGTGCTGATGTACTGTTCAATTGGTGTCGATAAAGTTGTTATGTACATTATTGTGGCTGTGCCCACTTCTGGAGAGACTTACCTGTTCATGATGTCAGAAGCACCTCTTAATCCAGTTTGAATACTGCTAATTTCTAAATTACATTAGCATTTGAATTTCTTTCTTTCTTTTTTTTTTTTTTTAGTATTCCATTTTTTATTTATCAGTTACATTTTATTAACTCTGTATCCCAGCCGTGTCCTGATCCCTCATTCCCTCCCAGTCCCTCCCCTCCCTCATCTCCACCGTGCCCCTTTCCAAGTCCACTGATAGGGGGACCTCCTCCCCATTCATCTGATCCTGTTTTATCAGGTATCTTCAGGACTGGCTGCAAAGCCCTCCTCTGTGGCCTAACAGGACTGCTTCTCCTTGTGGGGGTGGGGAGACCAAAGAGCCAGTCATTGAGTTCCTGTTAGAAATAGTCCTTGTTCCCCTCACTTTGGGAAAACAATTGGTTACTGAGCTACCACAGGCTACATCTGAGCGGAGGTTCTAGGTTATATCCATACATGGTCCTTGGTTGAATGTCAGTCTCAGAAAAGACCCTGTGCCCAGATTGTCTCTTGTTTTTGTCACTCTAGTTCTGGGAGTACAGATGTGAATCTCACTCCTTCCCATGATATTTCATGTATTTATTTTTTTCTTGTACATTACACATAATTCTGACTTCATAATTTACATCTTATATATACTTTCAGATTTCAGAAAATGAAGTCCTGGCAGGTTCTGTGATTTCTCTTATTGCTATTGATTTTTCATTCTTAGCCAAACCAGTTTTTCACCATTGAGATAACAAGTGCTGATGTACTGTTCAATTGGTGTCGATAAAGTTGTTATGTACATTATTGTGGCTGTGCCCACTTCTGGAGAGACTTACCTGTTCATGATGTCAGAAGCACCTCTTAATCCAGTTTGAATACTGCTAATTTCTAAATTACATTAGCATTTGAATTTCTTTCTTTCTCATTTTTTTGTTGGTATTCCAAAAATTTTTTTTTTAAAATTTTTTTTTTTTATTTATCAGTTTTAAATTTTCTTTCAATTTCTGAAGTTGTTGGGAAGATACTGTTAGTTTTGCTGCATTTCCTTTGCTTTGAGATTAAAGTTCCTCTGATCTCAGTTTTAAATTAATGTCTACCAGGATTTCCACTGAGTAAAATCTGGGCTGCTCTTTTCATTCTAGTCCTTGTTTATCTAAGAAACTAGAACCCAAAAGTTGGCTCCCTGTCTGTGTCTTCAGTATAAGAGTGGCTTTGGAGTGAAAGGGTTAGACTAAATTTGTCAACCAATATGTCTTCTAAAGCCTATAGTTTTGAGTTTTAGGTTCAGGTTAAGCTAAACCCTCTTAGTACCTTTCCAGAGAATGGAGGAATGTGACCCTATCTGTGAGGACAGATATAAAAAAAAAAAAAAGGCAATGTCAATGACCTTCACTCAGCAAAAGAAGGACCAGACCCTTGTTTTTGAGATAGAGTTTGGGAGTACAGATGTGAACCCAGACTTCTTCTGATATTTCATTTGACCTTTTTTCTTGTAGTCTGCAGCACCTAATCTTCAAGGATAATTTAACCACCCCATCTTAAATTGCAGATTTCAGAAAATGAAGACTGGCAGGTTCTGTGATTTCTCTTAAGCTATTGATTTTTATATTCTTAGCCAAACCAGTTTTAAATTTGAGATAACAAGTGCTGATATACTGTTCAATTTTGTAAAAAGTTAAAGGTACATTATTGTGGCTGTGCCCACTTCTGAATGACTTACCTGTTCATGATGTCAGAAGCACCTCTTAATCCAGTTTGAATACTGCTAATTTCTAAATTACATTAGCATTTGAATTTCTTGAATAAAAACTCATAGCAGTGTTGGTGTACAGGAAAAATTTATGAAAAAAAATCTCTTTTTTCCCCTTTCATTTCTCGAGATTTAAACTCCTCTTTCAATTTCCTGAAGTTGTTGGGAAGATACTTGTTAGTTTTTGCTGCATTTCCTTTGCTTTGAGATTAAAGTTCCTCTGATCTCAGTTTTAAATTAATGTCTACCAGGATTTCCACTGAGTAAAATCTGGGCTGCTCTTTTCATTCTAGTCCCTTGTTTATCTAAGAAACTAGAACCCAAAAGTTCGAGTCCCTGTCTGCGTCTTCAGTATAAGAGTGGCTTTGGAGTGAAAGGGTTAGACTAACTTTGTAACCAATATGTCTTCTAAAGCCTATAGTTTTGAGTTTTAGGTTCAGGTTAAGCTAAACTCTCTTAGTACCTTTCCAGAGAATGGAGGAATGTGACCCTATCTGTGAGGACAGATATAAAAAAAAAAAAAAAAAGGCAAGCAAGCAATGACCTTCACTCAGCAAAAAGAAGGACCAGACCCTTGTTTTTGAGATAGAGTTTCTTAGCAACAAACCCAGACTTCTTCTGAGTAGCTTTTGACCTGCAACCAAGAGTCTGCAGCACCTAATCTTCAAGGATGAGCTAACCACCCCCATCTTAAATTGCAGCTGCATCCACACTTGGCAGGACTGTCCAAGCTTGAGCACCTAAGACTAACCAATTATCTTACTTTATAGCTTCCTCATCCAATCCTAAATTGCCAAGACTGCAACTTCAAATCTTCCGCAATTTTTCTTTTAAAAACCTAAAGGTCTGTGTCTCCCGGTGCCACTCTTTGCTGACCAGCAGGGGTGACCCCATTGTGCAATGGTTAATAAACCTCTAAGTCAATTGATTTAAATATATCTTGAATTTTAACCCAGGTCTGCTCTTAAAACACCTAGTTATTTTCTGTATGAGCTGCAAGGCAAATCTTTTTCTGTGATTGCTTATGCTCCCTCTAACAGTATTTTTGCCTGTTGATTGACACCAGCTACACTCACAGACACTGCACAGGCATTTGCTTATGTATTTGCTGACTGCTTTGCATGACCCCCTCACAGCCAAGCCCAGCTGCTGAGAATTTATAAACCAGGCCTTTGCAGTGAGAACTGAACTGCATCAGACAGGAGGGGAAGCAAGATGAAGTCACAGACCCAGGTCCTCATATCCCTGCTGCTTTGGGTGTCTGGTATGAAACTCAAATTATTATAATCTTTGCAAAGTCACTTCTTTGCAGAAAAGAAATTTGAGTGTGTTAGGCTCAATATTTCTTACATAATAATACTCTGATAAGATAGTAGTACAAAGCAATTAAATGATAAATTTCAACTGTTTTTATACTCTGTGTTTGTGTACATATGCATGTTCATTGCATATTCCTGATTGCAGGTACGTGTGCAGACATCATGATGACCCAGTCTCCATCCTCCCTGGCTGTGTCAGCAGGAGATAAGGTCACCATCAGCTGCAAATCCAGTCAGAGCCTTACTTTAGGCAGCTTAAACTACTTGGCTTGGTACCAGCAGAAACCAGGGCATTCCCCTAAACTGCTGATCTACTGGGCATCCAGTAGGCAAACTGGGGTTCCTGATCGCTTCACAGGCAGTGGATCTGGGACAGATTTCACTCTCAGCATCAGCAGTGTACAGGCTGAAGACCTGGCATTTTATTACTGTCAGCAGTATCTACACAGTACTCCTCCCACAGTGCTTTAGCCTCCAACAAAAATCTGCTTGAGAATCTCACCAGCTGCCTGCACCACACACACCCTGGCCCTGCACACTTCCCCCTTTCTGCATGATAGCAGGTGTGCCTGAGAGGGTGATGAATAGTTTACAGAGCCACTACAAAAAGTATGGGTTCAATGTCTCTTATATCTTTTGGTATGAAAATCATTTACATGAAAATGTGAAAAAAAAGAACTCAGGCTTATCATTCTTTTTCTTCTGTAGAACTTGAGTGTCAAAAAGGAGACCATTAGATTACTGTAAGAAATCTGGAAGCTGATGTAGATGTTTTTAAACATCAAACTGCTGTTGGAACACAACAAGTATGACAAAGATGATCAGGATATCTAGTCTATAGAATTCCTTGGAGAGCAGGGTAAAACAAAGTGGGCAATACTCGACAAAGAACAAGGAGAGAGAGAGAGAGAGAGAAAGAAATAGAAGACATTTTGGAAATTGTGGGGAAGCCCCAGAAGAAGAATGAGGCTGTTCAAGCAGAACCCCAGGAGCAGAGAGGAAACATCTGCCAAAAGACTGAGGAGAGATGTTTTGCACTCAAATAGAGGAAATGCCAACTTCTGCCCTAGAACCCTATATGACAAACTGTACCAGCTGCGTGTCTTTACTGAATCCCACATTTCAGAGGTTTTATAAGAAAAGTTCATATTGATAAGTGAACTAGGGGGAATGATTTTAGGGAAAACTAAGCTGAAGATGTATTTTGAAGCATCAATATACCAACTGAAAACTCGACAGAAGCATCAGTGATGACACATTGTGCCGCTCAAAACAAATGCATCTCATCTGCAGGAAATAAAGGAATTCTTTTGTTGAAAACTTAGCAAAAATTTCTTTTTTAAAGTGGATGAACTGAATTGCAAAAAATATAGCTAATGAAGTGCTTATAAAACCTTTCCACTGAGGCTATTTTTTTTTAGGGTAGGGGCAGCTGAGGTCCTCTAAGGTTTGTCACAGAAGCATTCTATGTCCATTTCACAACTATAAGTCAATTGAATGCTGATTATGGACTTCTATGTGGTTTTTGGACAGGATGGACAATGAACATCCACATAAAATCTTGGGTCAGTCCATGCCATGGGCCTCAGAATGGTCTCTTGTACAGAGCAGAGACACCAGCAATGCCCTCTGCCACAGCCAGGGGCCACAGATACCATCAGGGCCCTTGGCAGCAGCACAGTCCAAGAACATCAGCATGGCCTCAGCTGGCAGTGCAGACCACTCACATTAATTTATGGACAGCCTGTGGATTCAGGCAGAGGATAATCTGCATGATCTTCTGATGCAAAATCACCAAATGATCAAGAAAAACTAGGAGAAAAAACCTCAAGATCAAGTTAATGAGCTGAAGGGTAAACAATAATCCTTTCCAGTTTAATCGAGTTCAAGAAGAAATCCTACAGAAGCAGATCACAAAACTCTTGGAAGAATTGAAAGAAGAAGGAACAAAACAACACGCCTCTCCCCCCCAAAAAAACCATAAAACTTATATGAGCTTAAAAAGGAAAATTATGCAGGTGAAAATATGAACTATACATGAGCAGAGATAAAGACAGACAGACAGAATGTGTGTGTGAGAGAGAGAAAGAGAATTCCAGGAAATTATTGAGCAAACATTCCAAGTAATAGAACCTGAGCAAAACAAAAAAAGTTGAGAAATGGAAGAGCCTTGTGCAGTTAAAGAATTGGGAGTAGGACAAGTTCTGCACATCATTAGACTTCACACTAGGCGTTCTGCTGTAAATGCACTGAAGGGCGGCATTGCCAGTTGCTCTTGCAGATGAAGGGAAAACATCAGAATTTTTGTCCAAACTAGGATCTGACTGGCCTCATTGGAAAACATGCCATTGTCAGACACTTTTGAAACATAAGGCTCCACCACACAGTTCTGTGCGAACACCACTGGAGTAACATGCTAGAATAAGCTGCCTTGAACCAACAAGGAAGATAACAAACATTGCGCTGTATTTCCCTAATCACATTTGAGATGACTTTTGAGCAGGCTCCATAATGTCAGAAGACCATGACTAGCAGGGTTTGCTGCAAAAGGGCTGGCTCCTAGCAAAAGAAGAGAGGTGCTCATCCTCAGACACGCTTTATGGATTAAATGTGTCCTTTTCATTTCCTGTTTCACAGAAAATCAGCTCCTTTTTGTGACATTGGTGGAGACATGTAAGTCTCATGTTGGGTACACTCTCATCACCTGTGAGCTTAACTTCAGAGTAATTTACATGACACTGGTAAGTTCTGTACAGGGAAACTGCACGTTCTACTGGGCTTATGGACCTGATATAAAATGACAGCAATGATGTAGTTTAAGGTATCTGGTATGGTAGGCCAGCATGAGAGTCATCATATTTGGCAGCTTCTAGGGAATAAACAATGAAAGAAGTTTACTTTCTCTGTTGAAAAAGCAATATTATGTCCATTAGAAAAAGTAAAAATATGCATAAAAATAGCTGATTTAATTTTGCAATCCCAGTTTTAAAAATAGATCACAAATGTGAGATACTAAGATTGTATCCAATCTTCAGCCAATCTATTTCAAGTGCCTATCCCAGTGTGCATTATAGATCTTTCTAGAGAGTGATCTCTCCATGGAGACACATATGTGATCTGCACTGAGTCCTCCTGGTCATCCATGTGGAAGAGCAGGTGATCTGGGAAACCTGGTTGCTCTTAGAACCATCCATAAGAGACACGTAGGACATTTCAATTTTTAGCTGCTTTAAAATGTAATAAGAAGCTCAACTAAATATTTAGAATCCCAGAAGCAGGAAGACACACAGGGTATATACTCACTCATAAGTGGATACTAGACATTTAATATAGGATAAACATACTAAAATATGTACAGCTAAGGAAGCTAATCAAGAAGGAGAACTCTGGCTAAGATGTTCAATGCCCATTTAGAAAGGCAAAGAGGATGGACATAGGAGGAGGGAGTAAACAGGGAACAGGACAGGAGCATGCCACAGAGGCCTCTGAAAGGCTCTACCCAGCAGGGTATTGAGGAGGCAGATGTTGAGACTCATAACC
Organism: Meriones psammophilus; assembly: GCA_036365155.1. Lineage (NCBI taxonomy): Eukaryota > Metazoa > Chordata > Mammalia > Rodentia > Muridae > Meriones > Meriones psammophilus. Next base: position 12,063 of record JAEOAE010002823.1, on the reverse strand, counting down.
AAACTTTGGGCAGAGCACAGGGAATCTTATTAAAGAAGTGGGAGACAGTAAGTCCTGGAGTGGACAGGGGCTCTACAAGGACAGTGACAGATCCTAAAAGTCTGGGCACAGGGGTCTTTTCTGAAACTGATACTCCAGGTGAGGACCACTCATGGAGATGGCCTGGAACCCCTGCACAGAGGTAGCCTATAGCAGTTCAGTATTCAAGTGGCCTTTAGGTACTTTAGGTCCTATCATATACATGCTCACCAAATCCATCTGGGTGCATGGGTCTTCCCTGAGGCTGATACTCCAAGCAAATAGCATGCATGGAGATAACCCAGAACTTTTGCACAGATGTAGCCCATGATAGTTCAGTCTCCTAGTGGGTTCCATAGTAATGGGAACAGGGACTGTCTCTGACATGAACTGATTGGCTTGCTCTTTGATCACCTCCCCGTGAGGGGGGAGCAACCTTACCAAGGCCACAGAGGAAGACAATGCTGCCACTCCTGATGAGGCCTGATAGACTAGGATCAGAGGGAAAAGGAGGAGGACCTCCCTTATCAGTGGACTGGGAGAGGGACACGGGTGGGAAAGAGGAAGGGTGGAGTTGGGAGGGGAGGAAGAAGGGAGGTACAGGGGGGATACAAAGTGAATAAACTGTAATTAATAAAAAGAAAAAAAGAATATATTTTACACTAAAAGATCATTTTGATATGGACTGCATTTTAATTGCCTGTTCCAATAAATGCAATTCTGAGCCCCCGGACAAGAGGCTAGGGAAATGTACCCTGTGAGGTAGGACTAGGATATAGATTCTGAGAAAATAGCCTGGAGTGAATAGGAGTTGCTTGAGTAGTGTGTGGCTGTTTGAAATCTACTGGAACAAAGTTAAGCAGTTTAGAAAAAAATATTTTATCTTAGGTTTACATTTGAAAGTGTTAATGCCGGGTCGATATCCTGCAGGTGGAGCTGAGAGGAGGGTGGCCAGTCCAGCTGGATGCCCTCTGTGGCTGAGTGGGATGAGTGTTGATGGCTGGACCTCCCCAGATGCCCCAGGGAATAAAACATCACTGAGCCTAGAGATCTGTCAAAGCAGAAACTCGGTTTATTGAATAAAGCAGTCCTTTTAATAGGTTTGGGTCAAGGGGCAGGGTTAAGGAAGTGAGGAAAGGTGACACAGAGGGCAGGGTTAGGTAGTGCAAGAAGAGATGGGCCAGTGACAATACTCCACATCACAGTTACCAGGCAGGGTTAATTTTAAGGTGGATATGCTGAATCACTTTTGCCCAGAAGTGGCTCCTCTTAAATCATAAGCTAAAGACAGGTCATAAACTAGAGCCAGGCTCAGGTAGTTACAGCAGGGCTTATGAGACCCAACATGTTAGTTTCATGGTCCTGGTAGTAGGGAAGAAGAGTGTCAAGCCCAGGGAAATGAGGAGAGATTTCACCTTTCAGAGTAGCCATTAGGCAGGATAATTTAGGCTGTTGATTGTCAGGAATCTTATAGTTATACTTATAGTTATACTTATCCTGAATCTGATAGTATTTGAGAGGAGCAAAAATCTATCTGGCGCTTTCTCAGACAATTAGGAATAGTGCTTCCTCAAGACCCAGCTATACCACTGCTAGGTGTATACCCAAAGTTTGCTCAAGTACACAAAAGGGATACTTGCTCAACCATGTTTATAGCAGCTTTATTTGTAATAGCCAGAACCTGGAAACAACCCAGATGTCCATCAACGGAGGAATGGGTACAGAAATTGTGGTATTTTTACACAATGGAATACTACTCAGCAATCAAAAAGGAGGAAATCATGAAATTTGCAGACAAATGGTGGAATCTAGAAAAGATCCTTCTGAGTGAAATATCCCAGAAGGAAAAAGAAAAACACGGTATATACTCACTTATATAAACCTATAAGATATGATAAACATAATGAAATCTATATACCTAAAAAAGATAATCAAGAGAACGGACATGGGGTAAGATGATCAATCCTCGTTTAGAAAGACAGATGGGATGTGCATTGAACGTATGACAGGAGTCTACTGAAGGCATCTGAAAGACTCTAACTAGCAGTGTTTTCAAAGCAAAGACTCATGACCAAACCTTTGGCAGAGTACAGGGAATCATAAGAAAGAAGGGGAGTTAGTCTGATGGGGAAAGGATAGGAGCTCCACAAGGACCAAATATATCTGGGCACAGGGTCTTTTCTGAGACTGACATTCAACCAAGGACCATGTATGGATATAACCTAGAACCTCCGCTCAGATGTAGCCTGTGTTAGCTCAGTAACCAATTGTTTTCCCAAAGTGAGGGGAACAAGGACTATTTCTAACAGGAACTCAATGACTGGCTCTTTGGCCTCCCCACCCCCAAGGGAGGAACAGTCCTGTTAGGCCACAGAGGAGGGCTTTGCAGCCAGTCCTGAAGATACCTGATAAAACAGGATCAGATGAATGGGGAGGAGGTCCCCCCCTATCAATGGACTTGGAAAGGGGCATGGTGGAGATGAGGGAGGAAGGGAGGGACTGGGAGGGAATGAGGGATCGGGACACGGCTGGGATACAGAGTTAATAAAATGTAACTGATAAGAAAAAAAAATTGATAGATTTCCGTTTATTGAACCACCCTTGCATGCCTGGGATGAAGCCTCCTTGGTCATGGTGGGTGATATCTTTTATGTGTTTTGGGATTCAGTTTGCAGGTATTTTATTGAGTATCTTTGCATCAATGTTCATAAGAGAGATCAGTCTGAAGTTCTCTTTTTTGTTGTTTCTTTGTGTGGCTTAGGTATTGAGGTGAATGAATTTGGTAATGTTCCTTCTGTTTCTATTTTGTGGAATAATTTGGAGAGAATTGGAGTTAGCACTTCTTTGAAGGTCCAAATGATGTTCAAGTACACAACAAGGACATTTGCTCAACCATGTTTGTAGCAGCTTTATTCATAATAGCCAAAACCTGGAAACAACCCAGATGTCCATCTACAGAGGAATGGATGCAGAAATTGTGGTACTTTTACACAATGGATTACTGCTTAGCAATTAAAAACAAGGAAATCATGAACTTTGCAGGCAAAGTGAAATATCCCAAAAGCAGAAAGACACACATGGTATATCCTCACTTATAAAGACCTATAAGATAGAATAAGCATACTAAAATGTGTACGCCTAAAAAAAATTAACAAGAAAGAGGTCCAGGGGTAAGGTGATCAATCCTCATCTAGAAAGACAAAGGGGATGGACATTGGAAACAGGAAAAAACAAGTAACAGGACAGTAGCCTACCACAGAAAGCACCTGAAAGACTCTACCTAGCAGTATATCAAAGCAGATGCTGAGACCCATAACCAAATCTTCGACAGAGTGTAGGTAATAATATGAAGGAAGGAGGAATTATTATATCCTAGAAGGGACAGGGAGGCTCATAAGGTCCAAATATATCTGAGCACAGGGGTCTTCTATGAGACTGTTTATCCATCCAAGGATAAACCTACAACGCCTGGTCAGACATAGCCCATGGTAGCTCAGTACCCAAGTGGGTTCCCTAGTAAGGGGGACAGGAATTGTTTCTGACATGAACTCATGAGCTTCCCCTCCCCCATGAGGGAGGAGCAGCCTTGCTAGGCCACAAAGGAAGATACTGAAGCCAGTCCTGAAGATACCTGATAAGCTATGGTCATACAGGAGAGGAGGACAACCCCTTTCAGTGGACTTGAAAGGGAGCAGGGAGGAGATGTGGGAGGGAGGGGAAGATTGGGAAGGAAAGAGGGAGAGGGCTTCAGCTGGGATACAAGTGAATGTATAAAAATAAAAAAATATTTAAAAAATTAAATAAATTGAAATGTTTTAAGACCATTGGATTTGGGATGGGTCTTGACAGATAGTAAGAGGAACAGTCAGTAACAATTTGGGGGAGTTTGGTGTGGACAGGTTGAGAGCATATGGCTTTTGTTCCTAAAGGGGGACTTAGATGGTCAAGGATGCAAGCAGCAAGTTCTGAGGATAGGGCATTTTTACTCTGGTATTGGCAGTGAGAGTAACTGTAACTAACCAATGAATTTGAAGAAGCAGCAGAAAGAAAACAGTGAGAGGCATTTAAGGAGTTGTCAGAGGAGTTGAGAACAGAGTTTGTTGGATGAATTTCATTCAAGTTAGAATTTAATCATGTGTGTGTGTGTGTGTGAGAGAGAGAGAGAGAGACAAAGAGAGAGACAGACAGAGACAGAGAAAGAGAGAGACACAGAGACACAGAGACACAGAGAGGAGATAGTTTGGGTTTGGTTATATCTTATAATTGGGTGTGTAGGATATATGATTTGTTTACTGTGTTTGATGTTTGAGAACATCTAAACAGTTAATTTTAGGGGAGTCAGTTGGCAGTAGATGTTTGGCACTCACTTGGGCAGAGGAAAAGTACGAGTGTGAGAAGAAAAATGGGGTTTGTGGGGAATGAATGAACTCAAGAGCACTGGAGCCAGATTTTGAAGATGATTAATACTAATGGAGGGGTCTGTATGATGTGCCTGTCTGACAGGAAGGAGCTAACAGCCATTAAAAAATTGTAGCAGAAGTATCTATAGGACTGTCTTGTGTGTAAAAGGGATGTGATAGGAGCTCCTTGAAGACTGTTGGTCAGGTGTATAGAGGATCTGAGAAATGTTTAGGCAAAGAGATTAAGTGTGGAGCAACTAGGAGAGGATAGGAAAGAAATATCACTGGTGAATCTCTGATAAGAGAAGTTTCGAGTAATGAAATCTGAGAAGGTGGAAGGGGTGGTGGAGTCCTCTGTAAGTTACAGTTGAGGGAGACTCTGCTGAGAATAGATTTGGAGAGGGGACCCTGGGGCTTCTCTCTTTACCCTCAACTTTAGCAGCTGTGGGGGATGGAATATTAGTGCTCTGGGGAACCATAGCTATTTGCTAGATTTAGAGGTAAGCAGAGAGGCTGTGGCAAGAGTGTGTAGACAAAAAGATCATCTGTGGACTGTGTTGTTTAGAGTTGTGGAGAGATATGAATGGGGCAAAAGAGCAGTGTTTGTGTATTTTGGAAGTCCAAGAATGGAAAAGGTTTCTATATATCTGGGATGCAGAGGTCTGGAATAGAAAAGAGAATGTTTAATGCTTGAGGAATTGTTTGTGGATGGGAAGGTAAGTGGCAATCCAGAAGTAACATGGTATAGGGAATAAATCAGGAGTATGTAGGATATCTATGATGGAGGACGCTGGCTGAGACTGTAGAGATGGGGAGTGGGGATGGGCAAGGTGGTCTTAAAATGAGATGTCTATGGGTGGTGTGAGAGAGAATATGAGATAGGTGACTTGGGGAAAGGAGAGTTGTGCTTTGGAAGGTGAGAGCCAGAAACCTCTAAAATGAGGTAATTGAGGCATGAGGTCAGATGGGCTATTAGAAATAGAAGGACTGTGAAGAAGGAGGTTATTTATATATTGAAGCAGGTGGGAGGAAAAGGGAGAAGGCAGGCCAAGTCCATAGTAATGCTTGGGCAAAAGGATGGGGACTGTCTTTGAATCCCTGTGGAAGGACAGACAAGTGAGGTCAGTTTTTAGGATTTTTGAGTATCAGGATCCATCTATGTGAAGACAAAATGCTTTGGAGTGGACATCCAGGATTATTAAGACTATAGTGTCCTTAAGATTTAGGACTGAAAATATACTGTGTGTGTCTATCTGCTTCTGGGATATCTCACTCAGGATGATCTTTACTAGATCCAACCATTGCCTGCTCACTTATAAGTGGATACTATATATAATATAGGGTTCTCTACAAAAATTGTTTTTTTAAAGAAGCTGTTTGTTTGAAGGAGGGTTTTTCTGGGTAAGATGATCAATCCTCACTTAGAAAGAAAAATGGGATGGATATTGTAAGAAGGAGAAAGCAGGGAACAGGACAGGAGCCTGGAGATGTATGAAAGACAGGTCTGTTAGTGTAATAAATCAGATGCTGATGATCATAACAAACTTTGGGTAGATCTTCAGTGGGTTATTATGAAAGAATTATGATTTATCTTTTACCTGGAGAGGACAAGAACTACACAAGGAGAACAACAGAACCAAATAATCTGGCACAGGGTCTTTTCTGAGCCTGATACTCAATCCAAACCTCAAGGACCTAGTCTCTCTAAAAATTCAGATTTCCCCCATTAGATCTTGCCTTTAGCTCAGTATCCAAGTGACTTCCCTAGTAAAGGGACAGGAACTGTCTCTGACATGAACTCAGTGGTGGGCTCTTTGACCACCTCACCAAAGGTGGGAGCAGCCTTATCAGGCCACAGAGGAGAACAATGCAGCCAGTCCTAATGAGACCTGATAAGCTAGGGTCAGATGGAAGGGGAGTGGACCTCCCCTATCAGTGAACTTGGAGAGGGAATGGGAGGAGATGAGGGAGAGAGGGTGGGATTGGGAGGAAATGAGAGAAGGGGCTACAGCTGAGACACAAAGTGAATAAAAAAAACTAAAAAAAAAAAAAAAAATCCCAAAAAAAAAAAAGATCCCAGGAGTGGGAAGTGAGTGGTGAAGTGGTCAGAAGATAGAGATTGCTTAAGGATGTAAAGAGAGAGGCAGTTAACGAAACAAAGATATTAGACTAGGTGTAAGGTTTTGTTAGGGTTTTTTTTTTTTGTTTGCTTTTATGTTTTTTGAAAAGTTAAAATGCAAAACATTGTAAACTCTGAGGAGACATCTTCCTAAAATGATTGGTAAGAGGCCTTAGGAAATGAGGCTGATTAAGGGTAGGGAGTATCTAATTTGGAGATGTATGCAGAAGGGTCTGTGAGTATAATAGAGAAAGGTTTATGATGCTCAACAAAGGAAGGAGAGGTGGCATCCCATACAGTGGGATTGACTAAAGAAGTGGGCAGAGGATAAGAAGGGCTTGGGGATTGAGAGTCTGGAAGTGTACAGAGTCTGAGGAAGGAAGAGGAGGTTACATGCAGTCTCCTGGGAGCTGTTATCAGGGGCAGAAAGGCAAATATATAATTCTGCTTTTGACATCTTTTTAGAAAGGAATAACATTAGACAAAAATGTCTCAAACAAAAATCCTAAAAGGAGCAATTTAAGGAAGAAGTATGGATGGGCCTGGAGGACTGGTTGTGAATTATGACTATGGGTGAGGGAGAGGGGTGAGTGGAGCCCCAACAGTAGCATAGAGAGAAGGAGCAAAATCTGAAACAACTCTTTTACAGTTTGAATTACTCTCCCAGATGTATAAAACACTTTCTCAGGCTTTCATATCTTCAGACCTTAACACAATTTCTTGTCCTAACTTAAGACAGACCTATATGTCTTGGACCTACATAACTTGTTTCCTTTGGTTTTCTCTTGACATATATAACTTACTTGTCTTTGTCTCATTACCTTTAGAAACTCACATCTTTCTTAGTATGAAGCTTGTCAGCAAGGTAAACTGGGCTGACCAAGCAGCTGGATGTTTGCTGCTGTTAGAGCTACTTAACCATCAAGGTCATCTGAGATCTAAGGAGGATGAATTTGAGTAGAAAGTAAAATTTAAATGTTCTTTTGTGTCACTTAAAAAATGACAGAGATTTACTTAGACAGTTTGGTTGAAGCATATCAAGTCTCATCAGAATCTTCCTCTCTGGCCTGGCAAGGCTGCATCACTAGGGGAAAGTGATCAAAGAGCATGCAACCAAGTTCATGACAGAGGCAGACCAGTTCTTCTTACTCAGGTAAACCACATGGAAACTGAGCTGCATATTGGCTACATTTGAGCAGGGGTGGACACTAACAACAGAACAAAACAAGTCTACAGACAAACAAAAGTTTTTACAAACCCAACATCCTAATAATACCTATCTTTATATACCTAGAATATATAAAGAACTCAAAAAATTAGGAACAAATAAACTAAATAATCTCAATTAAAAATGAGGTACAGAGCTAAACAGATAATTCTCAACAGAGAAATATGGAATGATGGAGAAACAAACAAACAAAAAAAAAAATGCTTAACATCTTTAGTCATCAGGGAAATGCAAATCTAAACGACCATGAGATTCTACCTCACATCCAAAAATATGGCTACGAATAAAACTCAACTGTAAACACATGATGGGTTTGCATGTAGAATATCAGGTAATAATGCAACATCAAGATAGATGGAGGGATGCAAACTTGAGGGACAAAGAGGGGGGGGCTACGGCTGGAAATCAACCTGGTGCTTTCTGAGAAATTTGGGAAAATAAAAATTAATAAAAAAAGATCCAACTATACCCTTCCTGAGCATAAACCCACAAGATGATCTACCATTCAACAAGGACATTTGCTCAACTATGGTCATTTCAGCTTTAGTTGTAATAGCCAGAATCTGGATACAACCTAGATGTCCCTCAACATAGGAATGGATATGGAAACTGTAGCACATTTACACAATGGAATACTACTCAGCAATTAAAAACAAGGAAATCATGAAATTTGCAGGCAAACAGATGTGTGAGATAACCCAGAAGAAGAAAGAAATTTTTTTTAAAGTTTAATTCTGAGGGAAGAAAGTGCTCCTGCACCCCACACACTTTACAGCAGAGCTGTGACATGGAAGCTCAGAATAACTAAACATGATGATTTTGTATAATGCTAGCCAGAAAATCATTGTGATACATTTAAAATACACTAGGAATTCTTTGCTAATCCTAACTGCCACAGGGTGACACAAGTGCAGGTGTCCTTTGAGCAGTAAATCAATCTGTTCTGAGCTGATTTGCATGTTGAGATATTAGCCACAGTGAAGATTGTTCAAAGCATCTTTACAGGCAGCATTCCAATGCCCAAGAAGCAGCCTCCAGTCCAGCTCTCAGAGATGGGGTCAGCTGCTCTCCTGCTGTGGGGACTGCTGCTGTGGGTGTCAGGTGAGAGGTTCCAGTTTTGGGAACATTTCCTGCGGCCATTGCTGTTTTCCATGCCTTGCTGTCCTGATTATCAAAATTATGGCATTTAGGCAGTGCAGGCACAGGTCCCACTAGGATGAACAAATATGTGATGGAAAGATGAAAAAGACAGCAAAAGCAGAGCATAACCTGCACTGTGGAGAGAGGCAGAATTGGGTTCTTGATGACAGTGAGGACCAGCCTGCTGATGTGAATGGTCTGCACTGCCCCCTGAGGCTATGGTGATGTTTGGACACATGCTGCCACTAAGGGCCATGTCTTGGTCTATGGTCCTACTGCAGCCTGGTTCTGTGTTTATGTCTGTGGCCATGCAGAAGTCTGTGGTCTGTGTCACAGCCTGAAGCAATGTGGAGGTCTGAGGGCTGTGCTGCTGCTGGGGTCACATTAATGTGTCTATCCTGTACTGCCTGTGCTGCCCTGAGCCCATGGTGATGTACATGCTCTGGGCTGCCCCGATGGTATTGTCTAGTTTTGTGGTCCTACTGCAGCTGGATTGTGTTCATGATCATTATTGTCCCCAGAATCATGTTGAAGGCCATGATCCATGCTTCCGCTGATTGTAAAGATCAAGAAAACCTGCATTTATAGTGAAATGGATGATTGCAGACCTAGGAGAAAGAGGCACATGAAAGGCTGCTGTGACAACCTCTAAACCCATTTCAACCCCAAAAAAAAAAAAAAAAAAAAAAGCAGTAGCGTAAACAGGAAGCCATTTGAAGCAAACTCATTCTTTTTAGTTTTGTTGTTGTTATTTACATACACTACAGTTTTTTCTCTGTCCATTCCTTTTAGGTCTCCCCACCTTCCTTCTGCCACACCCCCAACCATTCCTCCTCTGTTTATCTTCAAAAAATGGCAGAACTTTTAAAAAGTGTGATAAGCATGCTGAAGTTAGATCTTCACAATTCATGGTTTCTGGTCGAGTCTGCAGGAAAGCAGCAACTCTGTTCTCTTTAAGAGAGAACTTAAAGGTCCTTTATTGAAGGAGACTTGAGATTCATGTTTGGGCAGATTGCCTCCACTCCATATGGAAGAAGAGGGAGATAGAAACACCTGGAGGGGACAGGAACTCCACAAGGAGAACTGCAGAGCCAAAATGTCTGATTCCAGGGGGCCTGAGGAGACCAATACTACAACCAAGGATCATGCATGAAGAGGACCTAGACCCCTCTGTTCAAAGGAAACCCATTGGCTGTTCAGTTTCCAAGTGGCTTCCCTCGTAAGGTATACAGGGGTTGTCTCTGACAAGAACTCAGCGACTAGCTCTTGATCACCTCCTCCTCCCGGGTGAGGGCGGGAGAGAAGGGTGCTGCTTTGCCAGGCCACAGAGGAAGATGATGCAGACAGCCTTGATGAGACTTGATAAGCTAGGGTTAGAAGAAGGGAAGGAGGTACTTCCCTATCAGGGGACTAGGAAAAAGGCATAGAGGGAGAAGAAGGAGGGTGGGTGGGACTGGGAGGAGATGAGGAAGAGGCCTGCAGAGGGGATACAAACTGAATAAAATGTAATAAATGTATAAAATTAAATTATTTCTAAAAAGGGAGAACTTAAAGGGAAGCAGGTCACTGAGAGTTTGCCCATGCTCCAGTGAATATATAGAAAACATTAATTAAACTTGATACTAGTTTATTTTTCAATTTTAATTTTAAAGTTTTGGGGAAGTAGGTCATGATGGTGGAAGACTGGAAGTATTGAGAAATAAGTGTGTTTGGGGTACATGATATGAAATTGCCAAAGATTCAATAAAAATATAATGTTGAAAAGTTGTAGCATTTAATTGGTGCCATTTTAAAGGCTCCTCAGAGTGCAGCTCATGGCTGCTGTCCTATATTCCAAATACAAATGTTCTATACTGGGATGCTTACAGTATATATGTGACAGTAATGTGTGTTTAACATTTCAGGTTCCACTGGTGACATTATGCTGACCCAGTCTCCAGCTTCTTTGCCTTCTTTCTCTAGGGCAGAGATACACTTTCACTGCAGTGCCATTTAACTACAGTTTTATGCAGTGCTATCAACAGAAACCAGGACATCCCCTAACCTCTTCATGTATGCAGCATCCAACCTAGCATCTGGGGTCCCTGCCAGGTTCAATGGCAGTGGGTCTTGGACAGACTTCAGCCTCACCATCCATCCTGTGGAGGCTGATCCTGCTGCAACCTATTACTGTCAGCAGAGTAGGGAGTTTACTCCCACAATGCTCCAGGGCTAAAGAGAATCCTCCTGGGGTTGCTGCTCACTGAGGTTCAGTCTCTGAACTGTCTCTTACATCTTTACTATGGGAAGTTAGAAGTCATGTTTGTAATGAGCTGTAGGACAGAGATTTTTAAAATGATATGTATTTGTCTCACTATATAAACTTTATACTTTTTCAGTCTCTTACTTAATAAAGAACTCCATGATACAATTTTCAAAGCATTTTAATGTTCAATACACTGAGCAAACAATTATTTAAAATTTGCAGGAATCTATCCTCAGCCCTCCCCAAAAAAAAAAAACCATAATATTAAACATTGAAGGATGGTAGTGGTTTTACAGACATAAGCTAATATTTTCAGCCTATGTTACATTTCCACTTCTATTTGTGTGATATTTCACAAGTTCTTCTTCAGCACATCACACAAGCAAGCCTCCTGCAGCTGATTCTTCTGCTAATCTCTGATCTGTTTCTCTGTTTCCTTCCCAGATGCTCATCTACAGTCTTAGACTGACTAACTGTTCTTTCCTCCTTATTCAATACTCATATCTTTCTCTATAATATCTTCAACAATGTCATAGATTCTCTTCTTGTATTCTTTGACTTTTTGCTGTCTTCTCAGGTGGCAGAGTGCAAAGTCTCACTGTGTATCCTGACCTGTAAATCCCTCTTTGTTGCCAAGTGACCTCCAGCCTGCAACTCACATGCCCCTTTACCTTAACTGCTGGATTACATGACACTATTCCCAGCACCTTTTCATTTTCTACATATTCTTCAGTGAAGGTGCATGAACTCTAGAGGACCAGGCATGCTGAGCCATGATCATGAAAGGTTTACTTTCTCATATCCTCCACTTGAACATGAACCTTCTTTGGGCTTTTGTATCCTTCCCATGAGACTGAGAAAGCTCAATAAAATGATACTTATTATGTTTTTCAGATGAATATTATTGAGATTT
>JAEOAE010002932.1:0-29764 GCA_036365155.1 Meriones psammophilus | reverse complement strand
TGTCTTGACAGTACAAGATGTTGAGGTGCCTAAGTTATGAGATACCTTCCAGAAAGTGCTACCTATAGGGAGTGGAAGTAAGCAATCTTGGGAATATATGAGATGTTTCAGGGATAGGACCATCTAAGCCTTTTCAAGCAGCATCAGGCTTTGTTGTTTTCCTTGCTGATCTTCTTTCCTTGGTCTACTCTTCCCTAAATATGTACACATTCCTCTCTACAAGAATGGGAAAGGGGTATTCTGTGCATCTATGTTGGAATGATGTAACTTGCTTCTGATGTTACAAGATGTGGCACCCAAAAACTTCTCTTGTGTGTCAGAAGAGACTGTGAAAATTTGAACAGTGTATGAGCTATTGCAGAATTTTAGGATCATTGAAGTTAGACTACATTTTCATCATGGGATGACAATAATCCTATAGTGAATTTGGTCAGAACTTATTTGATTGAATCAAAAAAAGCTCCCAGAGAAGATCATGGTTCTGTTTTTGACACTGAAGAAAAAGTTTCTTTGTAGCTTTGGCTGTCCTGAAAGTTGTTATGTAAACCAAAAAGGTTTTGAACTTACAGATCTAACTCCAGTCTAGTGTTTGGCTTAAATATAGTTCAACAAGCCTGGCATCAACATGAATATCAACGTTATCTGCTGAGTCTGGAATGTAGCATTTTGGGTTTTGTTTCTTAATTTTGTTTTGTTTTGTACATGTAAGCATAGGTTGTTGTGCTGATCTTCATCCATATCCTGCATTTGAAATTTGGAAGAGAGTATATTTAATTTCTTAGGATGGCATGTATTCATGACATTAACAATGTCTGAGCTTTCTGAGTTATTGAATTGCAGGTGTGTGACATTCTTTCTATGTGCTGTATATGTTTTTTAGAGTTTATTTATTCATTTTATTCAGTTAATTTGTTTTAATATAAATTTGTTTTTCTATAATTTATTCTCTGACATGAACTCAGCTCTTTGAACACCTCCTGCTGGGGGGTGTAGCCTTGTGAGGCCACAGAATATGGTGCAGCCATCCTTGATGAAACCTGAAAAGCTAGGGTCAAACAGAAGGGGACAACTATCAGGAGACTATGGAAAGGGCCTAGGGTGAGAAGAAGGAGAGCGGGTGGGACTAGGAGGAGACGATGGAGAGGGCTACAGTGGGTATACAAAGTGAATAAATTGTGATAAATAAATAAATAAAATTTAAAAATAATGTATCCACTTAACATCCCAATTTTACGCCACTCCTTTGTCTCTTCCTGGTTTCACCCCTCTGTCCCTCTTTCACCCTTATCCCATTTCTAATTTCTCAGATAAGGGGAGCCCTCCTCTCCTACCATCTGACCCCAGCCTATCAAGGCTCACTAGGACTACCTGCATTTTCTTCCTTTGTGGTGTGGCAATGCCTCCTCTACCAGGGAAAAGTGATCAAGATCAGGCAACAGAGTCCATGTCAGAGCCAGCCCTACTCTTCTTAATATGGATCCCACCTGAGACTGAGATGCCTATCAGCTACATCTGAGCAGGGGTCTGGTTCCTCTTCATGAATGGTCTTTGGTGGGTGCATCAATCTCTGCAAGTCCCCATGGGCCCAGATTTGTCGTCCTTGTTGGTTTTCTTATGGAGGTCCTGCCAGTTCTGGGTCTTTCTACTTTCTATCCCCCTATTTTTTCCTATGATTCTTTGTGCTCTACCCAAAGTTTAACTGTGAGTCTTAGCATCTGCTTCGAACCCCTACTGGGTAGAGTATTTCAGACGATATGTATGTTAGGCTCTCATCCTATTCCCTCTCCTCAGTCATTTCTGGTGTTGATTCTATTTACCCTTTTGAATAAGAATTGACAATCCATACGGTCCTCCTCTTTATTTAGCTCCTTTAGGTCTGCAGATTGTAGTATGTTTATCCTATATTATGGTCATTATCCACTTACAAATGAGCAAATACCATGCATGTCTTTCTGGTTTTGCAATAACTCATATAGGATGATCATTTCTAGTTCCATCCACTTGCCTGAAAATTTCATGGTTTCCTTTTTGTTTTTAAATACCCAAGTAGCATTCCATTGTGTAAATGTACCACAATTTCTGTAAAACATTGGTTTGTTTGAGAGACATGTAGTTTGTTTCCCTATTCTGACTATTATGAATATAGATGCTATGAACATAGTTGATCAAATATCTTTGTTGAATGGTAGAGCATCTTTTTGATATATGCCCAGGAATGGTATAGCAGGGTCTTGAAATAACACTTCCAATTGTCTGAGAAAGCATCAGATTGATTTCTAAAGTGGTTGTATAAGTTTGCACACCCACCAGCAATGGAGGAGTGTTCCTCATTCTCCACATTCTCACTAGCTTGCTATTAAATTCAGGTTTTGACCTTAGCCATGATGGGTTTAAGATGGAATGTCATTTGAATTTCCAGGATGACTACAGATATTGAGCATTTAATGTCCACCATTTGATATTCCTCTCTGGAGAAATCTCTGTATAATTCTGTTCCCCAGTTTTAAATTGGATTATTTGGATTATTGGAGTTTAATTTCTTCAGCACTTTATATATATATATATATGTTTATTAGCTCTTTCAGTTGTATGTGGGGTTGGTGAAGATGTTTTGCCAGGCTGTAGGTAGCCATTTTATTCTATTGACAGAGTTCTTTGCTTCATAGAAGCTTTTTGTTTCATGAGATCCTATTCATTAATTCTTGATCTTAGAGCCAGTGTTCTTGGTGTTCTGTTGAGGAATTTATCATCTATGCCAATGAGATCAAGACTCTTTCCCACTTTTTCTTCTAACAGATTTAGTGTATCTGGTTTTATGTTGAGGTCATTGAACAACTTGGACTGTAGTTTGATGCAGGGTGATAAATATGGATCTATTTTCATTTTTGTACATGTAGACTTCCAGTTAGACCAGAACCATTTGTTGAAGGTGCTGTCCTTTTTCCATTGCATGGTTTTGGCTTCTTTGTCAAAAATCAAGTGTCCATAGGTGTGTGGGTTTATAGTAGAGCTTGAGATCAGGGATGGTGATACCTACTGAAGATCTGCTATAGTACAGGACTGTTTTAGCTATTATGGCTTTTTTATTTTTCCCTGAAGCTGAGAATTTTTTTTCAAATTCCTTAAGGAATTGTGTTGATATTTTTATGGGAATATCATTTAATCTATAGATTGTTTTTGATATGATAGCAATTTTTACTATGTTGATCCTACTGACCCATCAGCATGAGAGATATTTCTATCTTCTGGTATCTTTTTTCAATTTCTTTCTTCAGAGGCTTAAAGTTTTTTTTTTATGCAGGTTTTTCACTTGCTTGTTGAGGATAACTCCAAGGTACATTATGGGGTTTTTTCCTGCCTATTGTGAAGGGTGTTGTTCTCTTAATTCTTTCTTAGTCCATTTGTCTTTTGCATACAGGAGTGCTACTGATTTTTTTCTTTTAGTTAACTTTATATCCAACCACTTTGATAAAGTGTTTTTCAACTGTAGGGGTTCCCTACGGTAGAATATTTGGGGTCACTTTTATATACTGTCATATATGTGAATAGCGATACTTTGACTTCTTCCTTATTAATTTGTATCTCTTGATCTACTTTAGTTGTCTTATTGCCCTAGATAGGACTTTGAGTACTATACTGAAGAATTTGGAGAGAGTGTGTGTCCTTGTCTTGTCCCTGAGTTCAGTGGAATTGATTTAACTTTCTTTTCATTTAGTTTGATGTTAGCTATAGGATTGCTGTATATTGTCTTTACTATTTTTAGATCTGTGCCTCTGTCCCCAGTCTCTCCAAGACTTTAAACAAGAATAACTGTTGGATATTGTCAAACGTTTTTTTAGAATCTAAGGAAATGATCCTTTTTTTTTTCAATTTGTTTATATGATGGATTAAGGTTACCTATATTGAACTATCCCTGCATGCCTGGGATGAAGCCTACTTGGTCATGGTGGATGATATTTTTGATATGTTCTTGGATTTGGTCTGCGATTATTTTATTCAGTATTTTTTCATCATTGTACATAAAAGAGATTGGTCTGAAGTTCTCTTTCTTTTGGGGGTCTTTGAGGATTTATCAAGGTGACCGTGGTCTTACAAAAGGAGTTTGGTCATGTTGTGTTCATTTCTATTTTGTGGAATAATTTGAAGAATATCGATATTGACTCTTCATTGATGGTCTTGTAGAATTCTGCTCTGAAATCACCTCACTCTTGTCTTTTTTTTTTTTTTTGGTTGGAAGTATTTAGATGGCTGCTTCTATTCCCTTAGGCAGTAAAAGACTATTTAATATCTTTACCTGATTTGGGTTCAACTTTGGTAAGTGGAATCTAACAAGAGAATTGTATATTTCATTTAGATTTTTCAAATTTTGTGGCATATAAGCTTTTGACATAAGAACTAATGGTTCTTTGGATTTTCTCAGTGTCTGTTATCTCTCTCTCTCTCTTCCTTTCAGACTTTGTTGATTTGGATAGTGTCTTTCTGCCTTTTACTTAGTTGGGCTAAGAGTTTGTCTATATATTCAATTTTCTCAAAGAACTAGCCCTTGGTTTCATTGATTCTTTGAATTATTCTCTTTGTTTCTAATTTATTGATTTCAGCCCTGACTTTGGTTATTCCTAGTGGTCTACTCCTGTTGGGTGTGTCTGCTTTTTTTCTAGGCCTTTCAAGTGTGCCATTAAGTTGCTTGTATGGGATGTCTCCAACAGCTTATGAAGGCCTTTAGTGCTATTAAAAGTCCTCTTAGGACTGCTTTCATTGCATCCTATGAGTTTGGGTATGATGTGCATTCATTTTCATTCAACTGTAGGAAGTTCCTTATTTATTTCTTCCCTGACCTAGATTTCATTGAGTAGGGGAGTTATTCAGTTCCCACATGTGTGTAGGCTTTTTATTATTTCTGTTATTGTTGAGGTTCATCTTTAGTTTATCATGGTCTGATAGGATACAAGATATTATTTCAGTCTTGTTGTATCTGGTTTGTGATCTACTGTATGGTCAGTTTTGCAGAAGGGTCTGGGAGGTGCTGAAAGAAGATATATTCTTTTCTGTTTGGGTTAAAAAATTCTCTAGATATCTGTTAGGTCCATTTGATTCATGACATCCATTAGTGTAATTATCTTTCAGTTTAAGTTCTTTTCCATTGCTCTGTCCCTTGATGATAGTGATATGTTGACCTCTCCCACTATTAATGTATGGTAATTTGATATGTTCTTTAAGCTTTATTAATGTTTATTTTACAAATGTGGGTGTCCTTTTATTTGGAGCATTGTTCAGAATACAGATGCCATCATGGTGGAATTTTCCTTTGATGAGTATGAAGTATCCTTCCTCATTTCTTTCTTATTTATTTTTTTTTATTTAGGAGTAATAATTGATATCTCAATATTTCAAAGTTTGAAAATATGTGTAACAGTATAGTTTTTTAAAAAAATCTTTCAAAATATTATAGTTTTCTTTTAAAATTTTTATTGATAACAGTTTATTCACTTTGGATCCCCCCTGTACCTCCCTCCTTCCTCCCCTCCCAATCTCACCCTCCATCTTCCCCTCCCCTGTTCTTCTCCCAGTCCACCGATAAGGGAGGTCCTCCTTCCCTTCACTCTGATCCTAGTCTATCAGGTCTCATCAGGAGTGGCTGCACTGTCTTCTTCTGTGACCTGGCAAGGCTGTTCCCCCCTCAAGGGGAGGTGATCAAAGAGCAGGCCAATGAGTTCCTGTCAGAGACAGTCCCTGTCCCCATTACTATGAAGTCCACTTGGATACTGAATTGCCATAGGCTACCTCTGTGCAGGGGTTTCAGGCCATCTCCATGAGTGGTCCTTGGCTGGCGTATCAGTTTCAAAAAAGACCCCTGTGCCCAGAATTTTTGGAACTGTTGCTGTCTTTGTGGAGCCCCTGTCCTCTCCAGATCTTACTATCTCCCACTTCTTCCATAAGATTCCCTGCACTCTGTCCAAAGTTTGGCTATGAGTCTCAGCATCTGCCTCAATACCATGCATGGTAGAGCCTTTCAAAGGCCCTCTGTGGTAGGCTCCTGTCCTGTTCCCTGTTTTCTCCCTCATCCAATGTCCATCCTCTTTGCCTTTAGCATTGGTGTTTGAGCATCTTAGCCAACATACCCTTTCTGATTAACTTCCTTAGGTGTACAAATTTAAGTATTTTTATCCTATATTTTATACCTAATATCCACTTATGAATGAGCATATACCCTGTGAGTCTTTCTGCTTCTGGGATACCTCACTCAGGATGATCTTTTCCACTTCCCACCATTTACCTGTAAATTTCATGTTTTCCTTGTTTTTCATTGGTGAGTAATATTCCATCATATAGATATACCACAATTTCTGTATCCATTCCTCAACTGAGGGCCATCTGTGCTGTTTCTGGCTTCTGCTATTACAAATAAAGCTACTACAAACATAGGTGAGTGGATGTCCTTGTTGTATACTTGAGCACCTTTTGGATATATGCCTAAGAGTAATATAGCTGGATCTTGAGGACGCGCTATTCCTAATTGAGAAAGTGCCAGGTTGATTTGCAAAGTGGTTGTATAAGTTTACATTCCACCAGCAATGAAGAAGGGTTCACCTTTCTCCACATCCTATCCAGTATGAGTTGTCACTTGAGTTATTTGTCTTAGTCATTTTGATGGGTGTAAGGTGAAATCTCAGGGTGGTTTTGATTTGCATTTCCCTGATGACTAAGAATGTTGAACATTTCTTTAAGTGTTTCTCTGCCATTCTATATTCCTCTATTGAGAATTTTCTGTTTAGCTCTGTACCCCATTTTTTAATTTGGGTTACTTGATTTGTTGCTGTTTAACTTCTTGAATTCTTTATGAATACTGGATATTAACCCTCTGTCAGATATAGGGTTGGTGAAGATCCTTTCCCAATCTGTAGTCAGTCGTTTTGTTTTGACAACAGTTTCCTTTGACTTATAGAAGATTTTCAGTTTCATAAGGTCCCATTTATTGATTGTTGCTCTTAGAGCCTGTACTGTTGGTGTTCTGTTCAGGAAGTTGTAGCCTGTGCAAATGAGTTCAAGGCTCTTCCTCACTTTTTCTTCTAACAGGGTTAGTATGTCTGGTTTTATACTGAGGTCTTTGATCCACCTGAACTTTAGTTTTGTGCAGAGTGATAATTATGGATCTATTTTCATTTTCCTACATGTACACATCCAGTTAAACCAGCACCATTTGTTGAAGATGCTATCTTTTTTCCATTTTATGGTTTTGGCATCTTTGTAAAAAATCAGGAGTCCATAGTGTGTGGGTGTATTTCTAGGACTTCTATCTGATTCCGTTGATCCACTAGTTGTTTTTGTATCCAGCCACTTTATCATCTGCAAATAGTGATACTTTGACTTCTTCCTTTCCCATTTGTATTCCCTTGATCTTCTTTAATTGTCTTATTGCTCTAGCAAGAACTTAGAGAACTATTTTGAAGAGATATGGAGAGAGTGGGCAGCCTTGCCTTGTCCTTGATTTCAGTGGGATTGATTTAAGTTTCTCTCCATTTAGTTTGATGTTGGCTATAGGCTTGCTGTATATTGCTTTTCCTATATTTAGCTATGTGCCTTGTATCCCTGATATCTCCAATACTTTAAACATGAATGGATGTTGGATTTTGTCAAATGCATATTCAGAATCTAAGGAGATTATCATGTGTTTTTTTTTTTTTTCAGTTTTGTAATATGGTGGATAACATTGATGGATTTCCATATATTGAACCACCCTGCATACCTGGGATGAAGCCTACTTGGTCATAGTGGATTGTATCTTTGATGTGTTCTTGTATTGGGTTTGCAAAGTATTTTGTTGAGTATTTTTGCATCAATGTTCATAAAGGAAATTGACCTAAAATACTCTTTCTTTGTTGGGTCTTTGTGGATTGTAGGTACCAAGGTGACTGTGGCTTCAATGAATACGTTTGGTTGTGTTCCTTCTGTTTCTATTTTGTGGAATAGATTGAAGAGAACTGGAGTTACCTCTTCTTTGAAGGTCTGGTAGAATTCTGTACCAAAACCACTTGGCCCTGGGCTTTTTGTGGATCTGAGACTTTTGATGAATGCTTCTAATTCCTTAGGGGATATAGAACTATTTAATTGATTTACCTGGTCTTGATTCGCTTTGGTAAGTTGAATTGATTAAGAAAATTGTCCATTTCATTTAGAGTTTCAAATTTTGTGGCAAGTAGACTTTTGAAATAAGTCCTAATTGTTTGGATTTCTTCAGTGTCTCTTGTTTTCTCCCCCTTTTCATTTCTGATTTTGTTAATTTGGATAGTATTTCTCTGCCTTTTAGTTTGCTTGGCTAAGGATTTGTCTATCTTCTTGATTTTATCAAAAAACCAGCTCTTGGTTTCATTGATTCTTTGAATTGTTTTATTTGTTTCTAATTGATTGATTTCAGCCCTGAGTTTGATTATTTCCAGACATCTACTCCTTCTTGGTGTGTCTGCTTCTTTTTTTTTTTTTTTCTTAGGGCTTTTAGGTGAGCCATGAAGTTTCTTGAATGTGATGTTTTAAATTTCTTTTTGAAGGCACTTAGTGCTATGAACTTTCCTCTTAGCACTGTTTTCACTGTGTCCCATAAGTTTGGGTATGTTGTGTCTTCATTTGCATTGAATTCTAGGAAGACTTTAATTTCCTTCTTTATTTCTTCCCTGACCCAGCTGCCATTTACTAGTAAGTTGTTCAGTTTCCATGTGTGTGTTGGCTTTTTGCTATTTCTGTTGTTGTTGAGGTCCAGCTTTATTCCTGGTGATCAGATAGGATAAAAGGGATTATTTAAATCTTCTTGTATCTGTTGAGGCTTGCCTTGTAATCAGTCATATGGTCTATTTTGGAGAAGGTTCCATGAAGCGCTAAGAAGGTACATTCTTTTGTGTTTGGGTGTAAGGTTCTGTAGATGTCTGTTAGGTCCATTTGATTCATGACCTCTGTTAGAGATATTTTTTTTTCTTTGTTTCTCTGTTTTGTTGACCTGTTCTTCATTGAGAATTGAATGTTGAAGTCTCCCACTATTAATGTATGGTGATCTATGTGTGGTTTAAGTTTTATTAATGTTTCTTTTATAAACATGGGTGCCTTTGTATTTGGGGCATGGATGTTCAGGATTGTGATGTCTTCCTGGTGGAATTTTCCCTTGATGAGTATGAAGTGTCCTTCCCCATCTCTTTTTATTAATTTTGGTTGAAAATCTATTTTATCAGATATAAGAATGGTTAGTCCTGCTTGATTCTTGGTTCCATTTGGTTGGTAAAATGTCTTCCAGAACTTTACCCTCAGGTAATATCTATCTTTGTGACTTAGGTGTGTTTCTTGTATGCAGCAGATTGTTGGGTCTTGTTTATACATCCATTCTGTTAGTCTGCATCTTTTTATTTGAGAATTGAGTCCATTGATGTTGAGAGAGATTAATGACCAGTGGCTGTTAGAACCTTTGATTTTGATGTTTGTGTTTTGTTTTGCTGTAGTGAGATTAATTATTTCCTGTGTTTTTTTGAAAGTAGTTAGTTTTCTTGGGTTGTATTTTTCCACCTAGTATCTTCTGTAATGCTGGATTTGTGCGTAGGTATTGTTGTAATTTGTTTTTGTCACTGAAAATCTTGTTTTTTCCATCTATGAGGACTGAGAGTCTAGGAGGGTATAGTAGCCTGGGCTGACATCTATGTTCTCTTAGGGTCTGCATGATATCTATCCAGGCCCTTTTGACTCTCATAGTTTCTGTTGAGAAGTCAGGTGTGATTCTGATGGGTTTGCCATTATATGATACTTGGCATTTTTCCCTTGCAGCTTTTAGTATTTTTCTTGTTCTGTATACTTCTTGTTTTGATTATTATGTGGTGGGAGGATTTTCTTTTCTGGTCTATTTTATTGGGTGTGTTCTGTAGGCCTCTTGTGTTCTTATAGACCTCTCCTGTAAGTTGGGGAATTTTTCTTCTATGATTTTGCTGAAAATATTCTCTGGGCCTTGGAGGAGGGAATCTTCTTTTCCTCTATTCCTATTATTCTTAGGTTTGGTCTTTTCATATTTTTGGATTACTTGGATGGTCTGTGTCAGGAATTTTTAGATTTAACATTTTATTTTGATGGATATATTGATTTTTTTTTCATTTTGTCTTCCACACCTGAGATTTCTTTTCCATCTCTTATAGTCTATTGGTTATGCTTACCTCTGTAGTTCCTGTTTTCTTCCCTAAGTTCGTTCTCTCTAGCATATTCTCCATTTGTGTTTTCATTCATTTTTCCAGTTCTATCTTCAGTTCTTGAACTGTTTTGTTGATTTCCTTCACCTGTCTGACTATATTTTCCTTCAGTTCCTTCAGCTGTTTCTTTGAACAATCCTGTTTCTTTAATTTCTTTCAGTGATTTTAGTATTTCTTCTGTAAAGGCCACAAATTGTTTGGCTGTAACTTCCTGTATTTCTTTACAGATGGCCACAATCTGTTTGTCTTTATCTTCTTCCATTTTTTTTTTTTTTTTTTTTTGCAGATGGCCATAATCTGTCTGACTTTATCTTCCTCTAGTTCTTTATGCAGTTTATTTGTTTCCTCTATTATCCTCTTCTTAAGCATAGATGTAAGGTCATCTTTTTGAATTTCATTTACGTTGGTCTTTCCAGGGCTACTTGCCCCTGGATAAACTGAGTTCTGGAGACGCCATATTGCTCTGTCTTTTGTTGGTTGAGCTTTTACACTTGCCTCTACCCATTTGGCTATCTTGGGTGTTGGGTGTTAGATTCTGGTGCTTTCTGGAATCCTGTGGTGGGAAGAATCCCCCTGGCAGGAAGATGATTTTTACCAATGGAGGCCTCCTCAAGTTTTGGGGTATGGTTACTGAATGGCAGGTGTTTTTCAGGAATTGCCACAGCTCATCTCAGGCATACAGACCTTAGTGGTAAGTGTGGTCTGTGTTAGTCAAGGGGGCTCTCCTCTCACCCAGAGAAGTCCTGGAGACAGCTGCCCCTGCTCCTGGGTTTCTTGCTGTAAATTTAGTGAGCTGCAGCTTTAACCTGGGTACCCCATGGTTTGGTCAGTTTAGTTAGGAATAACTGGTTATCCCTTGGAGCAGTATCTGGGGGTTGATCTCAGGGAACCCAAGCTTCTGTAGGTCTGAGTTTGGAGCTCTGTGCCCCAGTACCAAAGTGGTAATCAGTGGCAGGTGAGCACCATTCTCAGGCATGCAGCAGGAGGCTAGATTCTGGAGCCTGTGGATAACCAAAAACTTTTCTGGAGCTAGGTGTCCTGAGGTAGGGCCAGATATTTCCACCACCTTTGGGTTTTTCCCAACAGGAAGACCCAGTCTGTACTGTTGGGGTGTGGGAGTGTTGAGTGAGTAGGCACTTGCTTGGGAGTGGTGGCTCCAAGCTGGTGACTGGACAGGAACCTGAGAACTTTTCCCAGAACATTCCCATATGTGGTGGTGTTAGTGGTGGTGGTGGGGTCAGCTGAGTGCTCTAAGCTGGGACCTGCTGTTTCCCTCCTGTGGAGTTTTTCTCCCAACAGGGAAACCCAGCCTCTGTGCCCTGGGGCACAGTTCTGTCTGTGATGGAGGATTTGGGTGTGTGGGTTGGCGGTTGGAGCCCCACTCAGGGCTGGCTGCTGTGTGCCTACAGGTCTGCAGGACCTTTTCCAGGATAGACTGGGTGACATTCAGCCATGCAGTCCCACTGGGACTCCCAGTCTCTTCTTGCAGAGTTCCCTGGGAACCTGGGTTTTTGCTTGACCTGAGTGGGACTCTGATTCTCTGGTGCCTCTCACCTGGGAAACACAATCACTGTTCAGCCAGGGAAGGTGATCAAGATTGCGCTGCTTCTCAGGGTCATCCCGGTGCCAAAACCCTTCTTCCTCATCTCTTTCGAAATGGCCCAGAAATTTTTTAGGGATTAGCTGGTTACTCCTGCTTGTTTCTGAGGTTGAAAACCAATTCCTTTTTTTCTCATTAGCATTGTGGTTTCTTATCACCTTGGTAAACACAGTCAATGGTGTTTGGGGGCCAACAGTTCCAACTATTTGTCACTGTGCAGTCTCTGCTACCCTGCTGATCAGACACAGTATGCAATCAGCCCTTCCATCTGGGATCTGTTTTAATTTTTACTGAATATGAGTATTTTGATTGTATGCATGAATATGAACCTCTTGTGTGCCTGATCTTCACAGTAGTCTGAAGATGTGTTCAGAACTCATTAACTGATAGCAACCAATAGTGGGTCCCAGTTAAACAATGACAATTGAGCCCAATTATTTGCAAGAGACGCAAGAGCTCCTCACTGCTGAGCCATCTCTCTTGCCTTATGTTGCTTATTTATGATCATCATTTACATTGCTAATATTTTCATCTTTCTATTTTTAGCTGTTTAAACATGCATTCCCTTTTAGTAAAATCTTATTAAAGTTACAGTTTAAGCTAAGGCAGTGCAGATTTCTGGAAAATGAATACACAACTGGAGTGAATGTATAATTTCTTGTAGAAGCTTCTGTAAAGACCTCTGAGTTCTTTCAATCTTTTATGTTTGTTTTTATTGACATTTAGGGGAGGCTCTGTCTTACTATATAGGTCTGGCTGTCCTGGAACTTTTGCATAGATCATGCTGGCATCCAATTCAATAAGATACACCTGCCTCTGCCTCCTGAGTGATGGAAATTAAAGGCATGACAGAATACACCCAGCTTGTCCATCATTTTTTTTGTAGTTAGTAACTGTTTATAAATTTCTCTGATGTGTACTTAGTACTGTTCATTTCTTAATTTCTCTGTGTATCTCTGTCTCTCTTTCTATTTTGCTCTCTTCTCTCTGTTTGTCTTTGTCCACATTAATTACCATGACTATTCCAAAGCTATATCCTATTCAAAAAGTTCAGATATGACACAGTTAAACTTTTGTTATTCAGTTTTCTTCTAAAAATGACTTAGTGATAACATTAACACTTCCATTTTAATAGAAAAGTTTTAATCTTTATTTTAAAACTATAGACTATACATGATTTAGAAAGGAGAATATACAAAACAATGATCAAAGAATAATCATGTGTTCTATGCCTTTTCTTTTGTCTGGTCACTCAGAAATATGATGTTATCAGCTATGATTATTGTTGCTTGCCACCCACATTATTTTTATCCATCTATTCACTGTAGTACAATTTCCCTTCCACAAATATATGAGCCCCCATTTTCATCTACTGGTATTCCACATCTCTGATCCCTGGTCAAAACATGATATCAGTGCCATGTTGTCTTTTGACTGATGTCACCACCCATCTGTTCACTGTCACCTGATAGCCACCTCTCATTTGTTGCTAGATAAAATATCATGACTGTGTTTTTTCCTTCCACCTGTCTCATGACAGGGTCCTGACCTACTCACCCAAGTAAACTGAAGATGATTCATAGATCACTCAAGAACCCAACTAATGGCTAATTCATATTCATGTCTTACAAACTAATACAAAACCTTTAACACATGTTTTTAAAGCAAGCCTTTGGTTTTCCTTTACAATCTAACCTTTAGGCTTTTTCTTCTCCCCTCCTTCACCTGATGCACAGCACCCAACTGTCTAACACTAGCACTTCTGTGTCAGAAAATAAATGGAAGAAGCACTAGAATTATATGATTATATTGCCAATGAAGTATAAATTTATATTGTTGCCACTCTTTCTTTTGTACAAATGTATGGTATATTTTAGAATTCAGTGACCTTCGATGATGTTTATGTGAAATTCAGCCAAGAAGAGTGGGCTTTGCTGGAACCTTCCCAGAAGCAACTCTACAAAGATGTGATGCTAGAGACCTGTAAAAACCTCACTGCTATAGGTAAGACTGCAATTTTTCTTTCACTTTTAAAATAAAGAGACAACTCTTACTTTGTTATTGATCCTCTTCTGTAATTCCAATTGAGAATGAGGAGGAATGAGGTAAATAAATCAGGCATGGTTCTAAGGGTCACAGAAGGTAGTGATTTAAGTTTTGCCTTAATAATAACATGACATTTCCAATAATATATATTTTCTGGTACTACATTTTAGGCTACAATTGGGATGACCATAATATTGAAGAACATTTTCAAAGTTCTACAAGTAATAAAATGTAACTTTATGTGGATGTTGATACAGATATAAATCTTAAATTTTAATGTGTCCTGGAAGTTTGATGTTTTTTGTTTGTTTGTTTGTTTGCTTATTGGCTGCTTTTTATTTTCTGTTTTTGAAATAGATTTTTTTCTCTGTATCTGTGACTTTCTTAGACTTGCTTGTTAGACCAGCCTGACCTCGAAATCACATATTTTTGCCTGTTTCTGCCTCCACGAATGCAGGGATTAAAGACATGTACCAGCACAACTGGCTTTGTCCTGGAGGTTTTAAAGAAAAGCAACAGTGTAAAAACAGCACTGCTTTAAGTGTACTGATGATCATTAAAATCTCACAGTTCCATTTACCTCAATGTCAGGTATCTGATTTGTGTTTGCAAGGCATTCCTTAAGATAGAAAAAAAATAAAATAATGTTGTAACAGAAAATACCATTTGAATCATATAGACATTACAGCTACGGAGTTGAACTGCCAATCTGTTTAGTCTCATTTTATCTACTCAGATATTGTAAGAGGTATACATATTGAATAGGTAATCAGGATGTGTCCAAAACTTTCTAATAACAACCACTGTTACTCATATTCATGCAGTCACATTGTAAAGTTTAGTGAAAGGAGCAGCTTATGAGAGTCAAGAATATTGTTGTGGAGAAACCTTAATCCCTATATCACATGCCTATAATGAACAAAAAACGAACTGTGTTAATTCAATGACAGAATCCTTTATTATTCTTGTAATTTAAATAGGTATATCATATGTCACAATGTTTGTAAGGCACATGAGCAGAGGGATATTGAAAGAAGCAGTGTACCTGTCTTTCTCAAAGAACAATTAATTTTGTAGTAGTCCCCACTTTGAGTAGATTTTCTGAATGTGATAAATGGTTACTGTTAATTGGTTTTGCAACTTTACAGAGAATTCATCAGCAAACAAATACTGCTGAAAATACCCATGAATACTAGGAATTTGGAACTTCTTCTGCTTCTCCTGGCTCACTTTGCAAAGGAAGTGTCATTCATACAGTAAAAAAAAAAATGAGAATGGGATTGCTGTGGTAAATCTCTGAATTCTTACAATAATCTTTCTATATATATATATAAAAAAAACTCTTATAGAAAAATGATGTTATAAAAGTGAACCATGTAACAAATGCTCTTACCATCACAGGGATCTTCAAAAATACCCATAATGAAGGGAAAAACCATTAATGTAAATAAAATGATAAAACTTTAAAATTTGATTCTCCTTTACCACTAGACCAAATTATGAAATTAATTAATATAGATAAATATATTTATTAGTGTAATGAAATCACTGTGGTAAATCTTTCACATGTGCCAATTTTCTTTGCAGGCATGAATACAGTCAAACTGGAGAGAAACCCTTTAAATGCACTCTATGTGGTAAAGCCTTCTCCTATATCACTGATCTCATACAGCATAAAAGAACACACACTGGAGAGAAACCTTACAAATGTAATCAATGTGGTAAAGCCTTTTCACGAAACAGTCATCTCATAAGCCATAGAAGAACACATACTGGAGAGAAACCTTATGAATGTAACCAGTGTGGTAAAGCCTTTGCAGAAAACAGTACTCTCTTAATCCATAAAAGAACACACATTGGAGAGAAACCTTATGAATGTAACCAGTGTGGTAAAGACTTTGTAATCTCTTAAGCAAAACACTACTCTCTTAAGCCATAAAAAAACACATACTGGAGAGAAACGTTATGAATGTAACTAGTGTGGTAAAGCCTTTGTAGTCATCTCATAAACCATAAAAGAACACACACTGGAGAGAAACCTTATGAATGTAACCAGTGTGGTAAAGCCTTTGCACAAAACAGTCATCTCATAAGCCATAAAAGAACACACACTGGAAGAAACCTTATGAATGACCATCCTGATCCATAAATGAACACACACTGAAGAAAACCTTGAGTGTAACCAGTGTGATAAAGCCTATAAACAGTACTCTCTTTAACCATAAAAGAACAACACTGAAAAACGTTATGAATGTAACTGGTGTGGTAAAGCCTTTGCAAAAAACAATTATCTCAAAAGCCATAGCAGACTGGAGAAACCTTATGAATATACACAATGTGATAAAGCCTTTGCACAGCTCTGTAGTCTCCGAAAACATGAAAAAACACACAGTGGAGAGAAGCCTGGTGAGGATAATTAGTGTGATAAAACAGACTTTGCATATAACAGTCATCTCCTAAGACAACAACACATTGTGGAGGGAAACCATATGAATTAACTATGTGGCAAAGCCTTTGTACATAACATCTCCTAATACATAAAAGAAAACCTACTGGAAAGAAGCTGTCTGACTGTAACCAATGTGAAAAAAAAAACTTGGACTTCAGAATCATCTTCACACTCATGAAAGAAATGCTAATGGATAGAAAGCCTGTGAGTGCTTTTAACATGGTGAAACCATTTGACATTTGTATAATCTTCATCATCATGAAAGGACTCATACTGGAGAGAACTTTTGAATGTGTTAAAATGGTGAAGCCTTGCACAAATCTAGAGTCATCATCATCATAAAAAAGTATCCTTACTGGAGAGGAATTCTTTGACTATAAGCAATATGGAAAGGCCTTTGTGTTCTTTGGTCTACTGAGATCCAACAGAACTGAAAAACTAGCTCAATGGAAATGACTTCCCTTTTGTGAAGGGAAAGGGGAAAGGGAATAGGGACAATAGGAATGGAGGGTAGTAATGGGGAGAGAAGGGAGGGGGACTACAATTGGAATTTAAAGCAAATAAACTTATTTTTAAAAATAACACAATGAATGGTGAATATCAATTACATGCAAAAGTATTATAAAATGTGTTTAGGGAAGACTTATTGATAAATCTGATTCTCAACATTTACTCTTTTTAATTGCCTCACTTTAGACAAGAAAAGTCCAGTCCAGTGGATGAATATGTAGGGAATGGTGAACTAACACCAGCCAGGAAGTTCTCTGAGAGTAATATAACAGTGGTAGCCTGTAGAAGTTTCCTTATGTATACATATATATTGTTCCAGGGGTTCTATTGAAAACCATCACAACCCAGACTGAATTTTGAGATGTGAAGGAGGAGGCTTTCTCTTCCATGTATGATCCTGCTGCTGGCCTAGTTGTGTAACAATGGCAAAGGTGAGTTTTCTGTGCCTGACTTCAACTGGGGAGTGTCTTTAGACATAGATGCTACTAACCAAATTTGATAGATGGCTTTTGACACTGATCCCTGCTAACTCTCTCCTCCTTTTAAATATAGGATGATTAGGATCTGTGCTCTTGTTCATATGATAGGAATGTGCTATTTAATGCAAATCAACCATTCTTGAAGTACCTAGTTTTGAAATGATTATATACACCTATCCATGGAGCATCCCAATCATTTCCCAAGGGTTATATAGCCTCTGTTTTCTGGAATTAAATTTGAACTTATTTCCTGAGATGGTTCCTCTAGACAGAAGGAGAATGTTTGTTCTTTGAAATGCTTGTGATTAAATGTTTCAGACTTCATAGCATTTCATATTTCACATGTTTCTGGATGTTAGATGGTCAATTAAACATTGTCTTGTGAGTGGAACTCTGTAAAATGCATTATACTTAGTGTTAATTTCACAGTAAGGTAATTTCACAGTAAATATTGTCAAAGTGACTCTGTAAAATGAGTTAAACTTAGTGTTTATTTCACAGTAAGGTTAATTTCACAGTAAGGCAAGCTTCAGGGTATGGAGTCTTCTGACATGAGCAGAGTGGCCTATGGAGAAAAATAAGAGCAGAAATATTATTTCCTTGTTTTAATAGATGAGTAGTATTGTGATAAGACATGGGTGGATGGCAGAGGAGGGAAACTCTCCTTTTGAGTGGGATAGGGAAGAGGATAGAGGGAAGAGGATGGGACCAGTAGGAGTTGAGGAGGGGCCTTCAGCCAGGATATATAATGAATAAATTGTGAAAAAATTAAAAATAATTAATAAAAGAAAAAAAAGAATTAGAAAAACAAAACCAGAGAACAAAAATTTGAGTTCAGTCTGGGTAACTGCCCTTGCTCAAAAAAAAAAAAAAAAAAAAAAA
The DNA here is from genome assembly GCA_036365155.1 of Meriones psammophilus. Lineage (NCBI taxonomy): Eukaryota > Metazoa > Chordata > Mammalia > Rodentia > Muridae > Meriones > Meriones psammophilus. The sequence continues at coordinate 11,587 of JAEOAE010002932.1, read as the reverse complement.
AAAAAAAAAAAAAAAAAGAAAAAAAGATTAAGCATCTTACCACAGTCTTCCTTCTTGATTACCTTCCTAGGTCTACAGATTTTAGTATGATCATTCTATATTATATGTCTAACATCCACTTATATGTGAGTATGTACCATGTGTGTCTTTTTGCTTCTGAGATACCTTACACAGGATGATAATTTCTAGATCTCACCATTTGCCACAAAATTTCATGATTTCTTTGTTTTTAATTGCTGAGTAGTATTCCATTGTGTAAATGTACCACAATTTCTTTATCCATTCCTCAACTGAGGGACATCTGGGTTGTTTCCAGCTTCTGGCTATTACAAGTAAAGCTGCTATGAACATGGTTGAGCAAATATCCTAGTTGCATATTTGAGCATTTTTGGATATATGCCTAGGAGTGGTATAACTGGATCTTGAGGTAGCACTATTCCTAATTGCCTGTTAAAATAACAGGAGCCTATCAGAGGTCCTCTGAAAGACTCTACCCAGCAGGGTATCAAAACATATGCTGAGATTCAGAGCCAAACATTTTGCAGAGTGCAGGGAATGTTATGAAATAAGGGGGAGATAGAAATATCTGGAGGGAACAGGAGCTCCACAAGGAGAACAACAGAATCAAAAGGTCTGGGCACAGGGGTCTTTTCTGAGACTGATACTCCAAACAAGGACCATTCATGGAGATAAATTAGAACCCCTGCACAGAAATAGTCAAAGACATCTCTGTATCCAAGAGGGTACCCCAATAATAGGACTAGGGACCATCTCTGACATGAAATCACGGGCTAGTTCTTGGATCAGCTCCACCTGAGCAGAGAACAATCCTGCCAGTTCACAGAGGAAGACAAAGAAGCCAGTCCTGATGAGACCTGATTGACTATGGTCAGATTGAAGGGGAGAAAGTCCTGTCCTATCATTGGAATGGGGACAGACATAGAAGAAGAAGAAGAGGGAGGGAGGGTGAGATTGAGAGGGGATGGTGGAGGGGCTAGAGCTGGGATACAAAGTGAATAAACTGTAATTAATAAAATAAAATAAAAAAAAGAAAAGAAAAGAAAAATAAAAAAATGTTTAATAAAAGAAAGGAGAATCAAAGATGGTGGTACCAAGAGGACAGTATCTGCAGAGCAGTACACCAGTGACTACACAAAATTATCTGGGCCCTCAAACACAGCAATTGTGTTTCCAAGTTAAGAACAAATTCCATGGAGTGGGAAGTAATCCGGTCCATTTTCAGGTCACCCAGCTAAACCATGGAAGAATAGTTTGTTCCCTGCAGTCAATAGGTCACCAGGTCAGAGCCACATAACTGTGTGTTCTGGTCACCATCCTGGACTGTACTGTGGGCCCCACAACACCAGAGATTGGGATTTCCAGGCTAGAGAAACCCCCATGAAATAGGAAGCAATCAGGACTGACCTCAGGTCACCCAGAAAATCCTTGAAAAATGTCTGGGCTCTAGATGGTGCTCAGCCCAGAGAGCTGCTTTAACACCCAAATCACTGTCCCACACAGAAATGTGGGCACCAAAGCACCAGGGACCAGGTTTCCCTGTTGGGAGGAAACCCCATGGTGAAGGAAACATCAAGTCCAACCTCAGGGCATCCAGTGGAATTCCCCACACTCCCCAAAAAGTTCTCAGGAAAAGTTTTTGGGTTCCTTCAGATGCCCAGTCACCAGCATAAAGCCCTTACCTGCTCCTGTGTGCTCTACTCAACATTCTAGACTGAACTGTGGACCCCAAAACAGGACAGACTGGGTCACCCTGTCAGAAGGATACCGTACAGTGGGGAAACATCAATTCCAAACTCAGGACACCCAGTTCAGGAAAAGTTTCTGGGTTTCCACAGGCTCCAGGCTCTAGCCTCCTGCTGCATGCATGACTGCTGCACTCACCTGCTGCTGATTACCACTTGGGTACTGGGGCACAGAGCTCCAACCTCAGATCTACAGAACCTGGGATCCACAGGATCAGCCCTAGACAAAACAGTAATTAATTATTCACTTTTCCTTTTGTTAAGGGAAAGGCCCTGATGAAGGACAAGTTTTAAAAAGCAGTCCCAGCATGATTCTTAAAGCTCTAGCAGGGTGGCAGTTCTACTCTAGCCTCGCCCTAACAACAGAGGAAACACTCTGTCTGTACACCCTCAGGAACACAGGGCTAAAGTCAGGTTCACTGTTATCTGCAGTCTGTGGCCTGGAACACAAAATGAGGACCTGAAACCATTCAAGAAAAAGACTGGCAGGCATGAAGGTGCAGACTTGTAATTGGAGGACAAGAAGCTGAGGGAGGATGATGAGTTCCAGACCAACCTGGGCTTCATGTTTCCAACTTTTGTCCCAACAAAACCCAGAGAACTGGGCTGAAGAGATGGTTCAGTAGTTAAGACACATGATGCTCTTGCAGAGGACTGGGTTAGGCTCCCAAACCCATATCAGGTGGCTCACAATGACCTCTAGCTTTTGGGCATCTCTTTCCCTCTTCTGGCCTTTGCCAGGCATGTATACCCACATACACAGAGATAAATAAAATAAATCTACTTAAAAACTGAGAATGACAGACAGAGAGAGATGGACGGGTGGACACAGCATGAGCTCTCCCTGCACTGGAGACTACCACTGTGCCTAAGACCCCTCACTCTGCCTGCTGAGCTGCTGTGCTCATCGACCTGCTGCAGCTCCTGCTAACCATACTGTCAAGTCCATCAAATCTTCTCCTACTTTCTCTGTTCATCACTGCACACTAGTTCACTCTTTTTTTTTTTTTTTCTTGAGGTGGGTCTCATTTACCCTGGCTGCCCTTAATCTCAGTCTGTAGCTGAGGGTGACCACAAGCCTGTAGTCTCTTCAGCTTTTGATCTTAGCCATTCTGATGGGTGTAAGATGAAATCTCAGGATCATTTTGATTTGCATCTCTCTGATAACTAAGGGCATTGAGCATTTTTTAAGTGTTTCTTTGTGATGTTCTTCTATAGGAAATTCTATGTTTAGCTCTGTCCCCATTTTTTATTGGATTACTTTTGATTTAAACCATTGTTTTGAACATTTTTTGAACCACATTTCTTTGGAAGAAATAACAGATTTTCACAACAATATTAGTGTGTAATAGATATATGACAAAGATGATAGATGATAGATGTGAGATAGATGGCTAGATAACTGTAATAATATGTGTGCAACAGTAGGAAGGATACTTGTATAAAACATCGTGATAGGCTAGGGTCAAATAGAATGGGAGTAGGACCTTGCCTATCAGTGGAAAATGGGAGGGCTTAGGCACAGAAGAGGAAGGAGGTTGTGAGCAGATGGAGATGAGGAGGGGGGCACAGCCATAGTACAATTTGAATAAACTGTAATAAATGATAATAATAAACAGTAATGTAAAAAAAAGCATCGTGAAATTTATATTCATCTCCAAAGATTATGAATTCCTAATCCTTTTAAACTGTTAAAGGTCCATGTGAAAATAGGCAGCATTTAAAATCATTAAGACTGTGAACCTAAGAGTATAACACATGCAAAAATCACAGCAGATTTTAAAGATGAATGCACTGTACTGAGATATAGTCAGAAAGTTTCATGTACAGAAAAGTCATAAAGTTTTGAAGAGTGGAGAGGACTACACATGCTTATTAATATATAGTAAATTTTATATATTAATCCTAGAGACACAAATAATTTTGACTGAAGAGATACTCTATCAATTTCATAATAAAATATGCAGTATACATTAAACATATAATAATCATGGGCAAATTATTCAAAATTAGAATGCCTGTCTTTAAAATGATTGTATTTTGGTAACATTAAAAATTTTTAGCTCTTGCAAAGTGTTCAATTTCATTAATACATGTCATTATACAGTTCTAATTAAGATAACAAAATTCCACCAGACTGTAAAGTTCCTCATTAATATATTCTACTGAAAAATAGTGATATTCAAATTATGACATTTGGTTATGGGCCTCAGCATCTGCTTTGATACACTGCTAGGTAGAGTCTTTCCAAGGCCCTCTCTGATAGGCTCCTGTCCTGTTTCTTGTTTTCTCCTACTTAACATGTCCATCCCATTTGTCTTGCTAAGTGAGGACTGATCATCTTACTCCAGAACCTCTTCTGTTTAGCTTCTTTAGGTATGCAGATTTTAGTATGTTTATCCCATCTTATAGGTCTAGTACCCACTTATAACTGAGTATTTACTGTGTGTGTCTTTCTGCTGCTGGGATACCTCATTCAGGATGATCTTTTCTATATTCCACCATTTGACTGCAAATTTCATGATTGCCTTGTTTTTAATTGCTGAGTAGTATTCCATTGTGTAAATGTACCACAGTTTCTGTATCCATTCATCCTATGAGGGACATTGGGGCCATAACCAAACTTTGGGCAGAGTGTAGGGAATCATATGAAAGAAGGGGAGTTAGTAAGACCTGGAGAGGATGGAGTACCACAAGGACCAAATACATCTGGGCACAGGGGTCTTTTCTGAAACTTGATTCTCCAACCAAGGACCATGCATGGATATAACCTAGAAACCCTGCTCAGACATAGACCATGGCAGCTCAGCATCCAAGTGGGTACCCTAGTAAGGGGAACAGGGACTGTCTCTGACATGAACTCAGTGGCAGACTCTTTGACCTCCCCCACAACCCCTGAGGGAGGAGCAGCCTTGCTAGGCCACAGAGGAAGGACTTGCAGCCAGTCCTGGTGAGACCTGATAAGATAGGGTCAGGGGAAGGGAGAAAGACCTCCTCAATCAGGTGGACTTTGAGAGGGGCAGGGAGATGAGAGGAGGGAGGGTAGGATTGGGAGGGAATGAGGAGAGGACTACAGCTGGGATACAAAGTAAACAACATGTAATTAATATTAAAAATAAAAATTATTAAAAACTGACATTTGAATATTGGAAACAAAAACACATCAGAAGGAAATCTATGTAATGGTATGTCATAACTAAACCCATTACTATTTAAAAGTACATGAATAGGTGTGATGAAGGTAATCAGGCCTTCCTAATAGTTGAAACTAGTTAGGTCCCAGGGAGTGCAAATATGCAAAAATGCTAGTCCTAGACCTGCTCAACATGCATTATCAAAGGAATTCTGGCGATTAGAACCAAATAAGCAACAAAAAAACAAACATACAAAAAACAGCATTCAGCAAAAATTTGTGAAATACTTCTTGTCCATCAAAGTAACCATTTTCCTTTTCCAACAAAAGGGACCTGAGGATCTCTATTGACCTGTGGCTCCTATTGGATAACAACACCCATGGTGGCCTCCAGGTTACCTGAAGAAATGTAAAGGTTACATTTTACCTGAAGTAAAAATGTACTTGTTTCACATCTCAAAATGCACATCTAGATTCCTGTCCCTTCCCAAACATCCTTATCTCTCTTTGCACTATCTGAATCTCCTAAATATTCTAGAAATACCCCATCTTTTTCCACTAATTAATTTATTAATTTTATATCTTCATCATAGGCCCCTCCCTTCTCTCCTCACAGTCCCCACAATCATTCTCCCCCCCATTCCTTCTTTCTCTTCAGAGAGACACCCTAAATGTACCAATCCACCCTGACACATCACATCAGGGAGGACTAAGAACATCCTGTCTCACTAAGGACAGGCAAGACAGCACCGCTAAGGAAAAAGAAACTAAGGGCAAGCAACATAGTCAAAAAGAAAGCTCTCAGTCCAATTGTTAGGGGACCCACATGTTGAGTAACCTGCACATCTGCTACATATGTGTAGAGGGACCTAGGTTCAGCCTATGCATTTAGCACAGTTTGTCTCTGTGTAAGCTATTTCTATTTTTCTCGTAATAGTCTCTATTCTCTTCTAGGCAGTCTTGGTCATATCAAATCTGCTTCTTTTACTCTCTGCTCTGAACTCTTCCAGGTGCCTCTGAACATTTTCCCTCTCTAGCCCATAATAAAAACATTCCCTGTAATAATGGAGTGGCTGCTATTTTGCTGGTCTCTTTTCTGTCCCTGCTTAAAAAGTTTGAATATTTAAAGTACATATTTTATTAAGTGAATATTACTATGCCTAAATCATGTTACACCATTCAAGGAATATGTACCGAAAAGCCACAGTTTTCACTTGGGGAGGATTAAAGATACCTGTGAATAGAAGAGTCCAAGAGAGTCAATAATATAAAGGTATTTTATAAAATATTGTCAACTAGGTTTTATGATGAACTTGAAATTAAATGTGTATGTCTGTAAAGTCATTTCTTTCTAGTTGAATCAGTGTTAAAATACTGACGAATAAATGTTTAAAACCAGAATGTTGTTGGACTTTGGACTGAAATCTGACCAGTTTCCAACAAATCTTTGTTGGCATAACCTTCACACATGGGTAAAACAACTAGAAAAAAAACAAGAAACAGAAAATAATCTCTCATAACTTAGGCTGATAGTTTTGAAGATACATAGATATCATTCTCTTGTATAGCTCAGAAGCATACATCTCTGACCTGAAAACTCTCTGTTTTTTTCTTTGGAGTAATGGTATTTATTATTTCTAACAGGAGTAGCTGTCATGAAGCAACTGTTAAGAATTAGTTCACATGTTCTAGAGAAATCAAAACTGAACACTTCCTGAAACCACTAGTCTATCAAGAGAATAATAATAGTCATTTTAAAATACCTTCACAGTGAACCCTGGAATTGAGAAACTCTCATTGATCATGAAATTATCATTTTCTTTTGCTGGTGATAACCAAAAATGACTACATCAGTCTGTATACAAACCACTGAAGTGTAAACATTCTGTAGTAGTCAGGAAGAGAAACCACTGTGATGTCAACATCCCAAAGCTCAGGCCATAACTGACAAAGTGACACATGCATTTCATTTCCTTCAAATTTTGACTTTAAATCACTCTTTTTGATCAATTTTTGAAACACATGTTTTGGAAGAAATAAAATATTCAAAACCGTGTGTGTGTGTTTGTGTGTGTGTGTGTGTGTGTGTGTGTAATAGATATATGATATAGATGATAAACAGATGATAGATGTTAGAGAGAAAGATAGATAACTGTAATAATATGTGTTCAAACAATAGGAGGAATACTTGTATAAAACATCATGATAGGCTAGGGTCAAATAGAAAGGGAATAGGATCCTTGCCTATCAGTAGACTAGAGGAGGGACTTAGGGCCCCAGAAGAGGGAAAGAGGGTGTGATTAGAGAAGGAGGGGAACACAGCCACAGTACAATTTGAATAAATTGATAAATGATAATAAGTAATGTAAAAAAAAGCATCATGAAATTTATATTCATCTCCAAAAATTATGAATTTCTAATTCTTTTAAACTGTTAAAGGTCCATGTGAAAATAAAAGAACAACAAGGCAAGAATTCTAGAAAAAAAGAGTGTGTAATCTTGACTCCTTAGAAGGACAGAAAGATCCCATTTGAGACTTACTTATCAAGCATTATTAACTACTCATACAATGTCTTTGAGTCCTTTAACAATGTCTTCAATAGCTTCAAACCTCATTATCACAAGTAAACAGTGAACAGGTCATACAACTTGCTAAGAGAAAGAAAAAAAAAGGAGACTAGGCCATAAGTCTGCAATCAAAGGCATTAACCTGTTTTCCAGTAAAGCCACATTTTCCCAAGGTGTTACCTGATTAGTACTTGTAGCTGAAAAGGAATGACAAGGCTTTGAAAGTCTTTGCAGTGATTCTCTAGACTTAAACACTAAAACACAATGTTTACAGCTTCCTGAAAGCTAATTCTGGTGGACATGATACCTATTTCTCCTAATTTTACTTACAGAATACAAAGAAAAATTATTCTATTTTTTGGAAATACTGAATATTAGATTAAGTTCTGTGCTTTCCTTTCCTAAGGTAGAATGTACACCTTATGAAACTAAAACCTGCTTTACTTATGGAACTTTATTCACTGTTTTCTATGGTTTAACAGTTGTCCTGGTTTGTTTTTCTGTTGCTATGATAAACACTGATCAAAGCAACTTTGGAAAGGGTTTATCTGGTTTATAATCCATTGAGGAAAGACAGGGCAAAAACTCAAAGTAGGGACTGAGGCAGAAACCATGAAGGAACAACACTCATTGGCTTGCTCAGTTACCTTTTTTATACAACCCAGGCCCACCTGCAGGAATGGTAACATCCACAAGCAGAAAGGTACTTCCCACAATGGACTGGGCCCTCCTACATCAATTAGTGATTGCCCCCCCATGGCAATCTGATGGAAAGCAATTTTTATTTAAGGTTCCTTTCTCTCAGGTGAGTCAACAGTTTGAGTTAGCCATTATAACAGTCTTTGGCTATAGAAAAAAAAAAAAAAAAAGGGCTGGGCATATAGCTCAGTCTGGTAGGGAGGTAAGAAGGGGAGGAAAGAAAAGGAGCAAGAAAGGAGGCAAAAGAGAGAGAAAATGTGTTTTTCTAGGCACAGTCACTAGTACAGGGAAAAAAGAGGGAAGAAGGGAGGAAAACAAGAAGAAAAGGAAATAATAAGGCAAAACAGGGCCTTCTAATATTCCTCAACACCCAGGACTGAGAAATGAACCTGGGGCCTCACTAGGCAGGTGATTCACTATATTGAGCTATGTCCACAGACATTTTTCTATTTTTTTTTTTTTATTTGAGATTTAGTTTCCCAGTCAGGCCTTGAACTCATTCTGTAACTCACAAAAGCCTTGAACTTGGCATCTTCCAGCATCTGTCCCCCAAATAGCTGGGATTATAGACATGTACCACCAGGTTGAACAAAGAAATTGTTTTTATGAAAAAAAAAAAAAATTTAAACAAAGAAAAAAGATTCAAACAAAGAAGATAGGACAAAAAAAAATAGAATTATGGTGCCATAAATGGTAGAACAATGGGGACCACCAGAAACTAGAAGAGATGAATATTCTTCCCTGAAAGCCCTCAAAGGAGGTTACCTCCTGACAAGTAAATTTCAGAGCAACCCCCCAAAATTATGCAAGAATAACCACCTGTTGTTTTAAGCCTCCACATTTATGATACTTTGTTATAGCAGCCCCTATGCTGGAAAACTAACTTGTAACTAGTATGTAATATATCATTAAGAAACAGATTTAAGCCTGATGGTGATGGCCAACACTTTAGTTCCAGAATTTGGGAGGCAGAAACCAGCAGATCTGAGTTATGGGACAACCAAGACTACACAGAGAAACCTTATTTCAAAAATTTAAAATATAAAAAGTGAAAATGAAATAAACTGAGAGAGGAAGATAAAATGATTTTAAAAATAAAGATTTGAAGTTGGGCATCTTGATGCAAGCCTACAATTCCAGCAACTCAGGGAGTCAGAGACAGGTGGATCTTTGAGATTTCAGGCCAGCCTGGTCTACAAAATGAGTCCAGGATAGCCAAGCTACAAAGATCAACCCTGTCTCAAAAAAATACTTCCTTTGTATTTTCCTCTTAAAATGTAATGTTTGCAAGTACTGGTGGCAACTACCTAGTGAGTTACAGACCAGACTGAGGTCTCAGAGATCCTGTCTCAGGAAGGAAGGAAGGAAGGAAGGAAGGAAGGAAGGAAGGAAGGAAGGAAGGAAGGAAGGAAGAAGGAAGGAAAAAAAAAGCCAGACCACACTAGTACATGGAACTGGTCTTTTTAAATTTTAATAAAACACATTCAAAGTATTCCAAACATATGTTCATACCTATCACAATGAGATTTCTCACATGGGGGTGTTTAATCAGCTAACCTCAATTCTTATCATTTCTTCTACCAATATTCTGTAATTTGGTTAGTAAAACAACAATCAAATAAAAAACTCAGAGTTAAAAATGATCCTTTATGCCAAGCAGTGATGGCACACATCTTTAATCCCAGCAGTGCTCAGGAGGCAGAGACAGGCAGATCTCTGAGTTTGAGAACATTCTTGATTTACAGAGGAAGTTCCAGGATAGTCAGGGCTACATGGAGAAACACTATCTTGGGAAAACAAACAAACAACAACAAAAAAAACTGAAAAAAATAAAAAAAAAAAAACTGTATAAATTATCAAAAGAGTACATCATTCATTAGAGTAAACTTGCAGCTCATGGTTTGCTGTTCAATGATGGAGTTAATTACTCACAAGAAAAAATGGGGAGGCCACAGGAAGGAGGGAGGCTTTGCAGCCTTCTCCTTATCTGTACATTGCATATAAGTAGATCATCTGTACATTCAACCACAAAGTTCTTCAATAACTGCTTCTCTCAGTGATGCCCTCAACTGGTTACACATGACACTGAAAAACATTCCTTCACTATCTATGTCCCTGATCCTGATAACCCATCCTGTCACCTTGTACCTGTTTTGCCAGCATGAAAACAAAAACTCAGATTTATAATTCTTTAAACATATAATGTTATTATTTATCATGTTAAAAACAAAGAAAAACAAAACACAAAGCAGCTATCTAGATCTGCTATGGCAACCCTACTGTTAGTGATTAGTTATCCAGGATCTTTCTAGCTCTTTGCTCTGTTACTCTTACCAAGATGGCTGCTACATCTCCAGTCCATTGCTTGTTTGCTTGCTTGCTTGGATTGGGTTTCTCTGTGTAGGTTTCCTGGCTGTCCTGGAACTAGATCTATAGACCAGGATGGCCTTTAATGCAGAGATACAAATGCCTCTGCCTTGCCTCCCAAATTCTGGGATTAAAAGTGAGCAACCACCTCCCAGCTGATCTCCAGTCTCAGCTAAAGAAAGTCTGGGAATACACACCATTATCTCCTTAAAACACTTTTGAAACATATATTCATCATTTTGTTTATATTCAACTAATTTAGACATAGTCACATGAATATATCTGTTAAAAATATTAAGAGAGCTGAAGATGACTCAGTGATTAAGATTACTGACTGTTCACCAAGTGGTGCAAGCCTTTAATCCCATTGCTTGTGAGACAGAGGCAGACTAGATCTCTGTGAGTCTGAGGCAGAGTTTCAGAACAGCCTGGACTACACACACAGAGATACCATGTCTTGATGACCCCTTCCCTCTCCACAAAAAAGAAGGAAAAAAGAAAAAAAAAATAAATCTAAAAAAATTTGTTTTAATTTGAAAACAATCTCTTCTGTACAGCCATGTAACTAGACAAAAATTATGGCTCATATCACCTACAAGAAGAATAATATCTTAGTGAGAGCTGAATATCTCTTCCCAGTTCAACAAATGCATTTTCTGCTCTTCTTCTTTCATCCCTAAGCAATGATGTACCCAAAGCCTGGGCCCTGGTCATTTATTCATATCTCTATGCTTGTAGACAGGAGACCAGCATAACTGTAATCTGAGAGGCTTCATCCAGCAAACAATGGAAACAGTTGCACAGACCTACAGTCAAACAAACAGTAAGCAGAACTGTGGGAATCTTGTGGAAGGGTTAGAGGAAGGATTGAGGAGCTGGAGAGATACCACCAAACAAGACCTACATATCCAGCTCACCTGGGACCATGGGGCCTTATACAAACAACCACCAACAAAAGAACATGCCTGGACTAGCTCTGGGCCTCTTACACATATGAAACTGATGGGCTGCTTATTCTCAAGTGGGTCCCCTAACAACTGGAGCAGGGACTGTCTCT
>JAEOAE010002739.1:0-90166 GCA_036365155.1 Meriones psammophilus | reverse complement strand
TGTGCTCAGGCTGTTCCTTGGGTAGGGAATCTTATGAGCTTGTTTTGGAAATGGTGACCCATGGCCTAGTTCCTGCTGACCTTATAATAGAGTCACTATTCTGTTACCTTTAGGTGACCTTTTATAGGCCTAGTTTCTGGTGACATTTGGAGGTGTCAGGTAGGTTCTCTCAGTTCTAAAAGATACATTTTAATTTTGTGGAGGTTGTAAATGGTATGTCCTGTGTCAGAGAGCACTCCATTATTAAGCTGTGATATAGAATAGTAGAACTGATGATGGAAAGGATTTACTATTGCTGAGAAACTAGTGGTCCCAGTTAGAAGTTAGCTGAGGGAAGACTATCTGTAAAACACTCCACAGATAAGTAGTCTGCTAACCAGGCCTGTTAGAGATTAGGATCCTGGGAAACACATGTTTGCTCACCAGGATTGTCTAGAAATGTGTCAGGGTTATGTCTTTTTAATTTGTAATTTCAATGTGAATTTATTAATTCATTAATGCAAATGAAAACAGACCAGATTGGTGGGTGTACAATTTGGGTCAGGTATCTTGATCCAGTGAATATTGAATTTCAAATTAAGGGACTGTCCTATGCCCATATGTACAATCCTCATTGACACAGTTCTGCTCAGTTCAAATTTGAGACACAGACTATTGACTAATGTCTCTGTCAGGTTACAGGTCTCAGCAGCTAATATTGTACACAGGGATAACATCAAACAGTATCTTTTTAATGCATTTTCCTCTACAAGAGAATAGCCTGTGTTTTTCAAAGTCAGTATACCTATGTGGTTTTTTTTTCAACTCTGAGTTTAAGAGCACTGGCTGCTCTTTCCAGAGGTCAGGAGTTCAATTCCACCAACCACATGGTGGCTTACAACATCAATAATGAGATCTGCTGCTCTCTTCTGGCATGCAAGTATAGATGCATGCAGAACACCGTATCCATAATAAATAAATAAATAAATAAATAAATAAATAAATAAATAAGTCAGTTGTTGGTATTATTAAATTTTATTTTGTTGATGCATCATTGCTCTAGTCTTTTTTTAGTTAATATTCTTTGATAATCTAATCATTAAGAATTTCATTCCTTTTCCCTAGTGCTTTGATATTTGTTTTTGTTTAAACAATGTCTCCTGTAGATCATTTCACATGCTATGTAATTTACACTTTATTGGAACACTGAATGCTTGCCCCTACTGCCCAGTGCCTAGAACATAATCCTGCAGCTCTTTTTCAGGTGGGCCCTGACTGGTCAGTGTGAGGTAAAATAGAACAGTGAATGAGTGTCCACTGAAGACCCTGAATTTTTTGTTTGTTTGTTTGTTTGGAGGCAATTACAAATAAAGAGGACCTGTGTAAGAATTGAGTTCACTGACCTACTTTGAAGCTGGTGTAGTCACAACACAGAAAGGAGGGGAGAAGGGAAGATGGCAATGAGTCATGGTAATCAATTTTAGATGGTCAATAAAAGTGAAAAGTGTACATTTGTGGCTGAGTTATACACAAAGAGAATCAAGAATATGGATTAGTTGCTGAACTTGTTTCTGGAAAGCAAATTTCTATAGTTGCACTAGTTCAAACAACAGAAGATTCTGGACAAAGAGGGGTGGTAGTGACTAACAGGAATGTTTTCCCTCCCCCATTTGAAAATGCACAACCTGAGAGAGAAAAGGTGTAAATACTTTGTGTGCTCTAATATATACTTGAATTCCTGAATAATATTGGACCATAAAGCCATTTTCAACTTTTAAAAATAATTTTTGAGATTATAATGAAATTGTTTCAACCTTCTCATTCCTCTCTACTCTTATATCTCAAATGCTGGGATGAATGGTTAAGGTGGCTACTTAACAATCAAAGCAGATGTGGCTGTCAGGTTCTCCCAGCATCCCTCAATCCTTACCTGTTACAAGGTATGGGTGTCAAACACAGATCTCTAGCCCAGGAGTTGAGCTGCCCTCCTCCCAGCTGTCCTTCCTTATGTATTCCAACCGTTTTGGTTACCTGGTCTTTTCATTTATCATTTATCCTCCTGGCCCTTTGTTCTGGCTCTCCACTTCTCTCTCTCCTCTCTTCTTGTAGCTCAGGGTCATGTCAACTCTAGACTGTCCCAGATTTCCCTGTGTCTGACTATGTTCTCTCATCTATCTATAATAAACTTTCTATTCCAACATTCCTAGGAACAGCCATATCCTTTTTGTTTTATATCTCATTTTCATTGAGCTCCCATTAACTACTCCTTTCTTTCAAATTCATGGCCATTTGTTTCTTTAATGGTTGTTACTGTTTGGCTTTGACTGAAGTTTGGCTGATGGACTTCCCAACTATGAGGTAGAGATGAATTCACTGGACACTGATCATGTAAAGGGATAAACATAAATTACCTGTATCTTGGAAGATGAACAGGTGCCCTGGGAAAGTGGAAGATTGTATTTTAAAACATTTCCAAGATGAGGATGTTGCAGGATATTTGATCCCAGGGTGATCCCTTAGATTGTGAACTGTAAAAACCTGTGCTTTGTTTGGTATGGTTGAGCCCTAACACAAACCTTAATTCCAAGAACTTTCTGTTTATTCTAAAAGGTGATTATGGGATGATTCTGTCAGCCCTGGAACATACCTTTAATTCAAAAGCTCTCTGTGCACAGGATGGAATAATGTTAACCCTTGGTCAAGAGGCAAAGCAAGAAACCAGCTGACAGGGATTAAAGAGTAAGTGGAACTTTCAGCTGAAATGTATTTAAGACAGAGTGTAAAAGTGGAAGGAGGTTTAGCTTGGTAGCTTTTGGGCTTTTGGAGCTTTGAGATAGAAAGCCTTTGGCCTTGCTTCCTTTGGCCTATTCCCCCTGAGCTGTCATCTGAACTGGTGAGCTTTTGGGGCTTTTTCCTCTTGGTGGTGAGGTGAGTACCAGGGTCTGATGGTGCTTTCTCTGCCTCTCTGCGCTAGCAGGGTTTAAAATCGAATAATTGGGATTTTCATTCTTTTATAACAACACTAAGGCTTCTGTGTGTTGCCCTAACTGTTCCCAGAGGGGTTAGGGCAAAACTAGAATGCCTCTGCTATCTGCATCATTTGATCTTTTGATCCACTGGTAGAGGAGCTACTACTGTCCTGAGACTCAGCTGTATTGTTCAAGCTAATTGGGACTCTTGGTAGGCCTAGCAGTGAGGAGCAACAGTGGGTGGTAGTTTGTGGGTTTTTTTTTCTGGGATTTTCCTTTGATGTAGCTCAAAGAGCTGTGAGTGAGACCAGAGGCGATGTCATGCTGAGTTTGGGGCCATTGTCCCCAGGCCAGGAAGAGCAGGCTGCAGAGCTATTACAGCCTGATCTGCTTTGAATGATATGGACTGTGGTTCAGATTGTGTTTCAGGCTGTGGTTCTGTTGGTCTCCATGTGGTGATCTCAGCAGAGACCCTTGGCCTCCAACCTGTCATGAGTGTTGATTGTCCAGAGAAGTGAAAACTTTGCAGGCTGGGCAGTAGAAAGTTGTGGTGCTTATAATATCAATATCTATTGTGTACACTCAGGCATTGGTTTTGCAGTGGACAGATTGTAAAACTAAAGGTCTCATTTCTAGAAATGATGAATGTTGTATTCCACACATGGTTTTGTGTAACAAATTTTACAAATAGTTTTGAAACTGGAAGAAAAGAGTTGGTGGTGATCATCCTTCAGCAATAATTGATTATTTGTTTTTGATTTTTTTTTTTTTTTTTTTTTTATCTACCACCAGGCACAATGGCATGCTTTAGAGAAATTTAATTCCAGGGTACAATAATGAATTTCTGAGATGCAGAATTTTGTCAGGTGTGCCTGGTTTTAGGTAAGTGGATAGGGCAGATTCCACATCTTGTGACATAATCCATGCATCAGGAAATATATTAAATTATTCTCCAACATTGTTTTGTGTGTGAGTGTTGGCAAGGGCTGGGCTGTGCCTGGACCCACAAGGGGACATGGGGGACTGCAAGCCATAGCCCAGCTTTATGATCACTTCCATTTTCTAAGACACTTCCAGAGCAAAAGGACTCTCTGTAAAGGAGGTTAGTAGTACCTGGAGGGTCAGAAATATAACAGTTTAGGTATCACTTTGTTTTTGTCTTGTAGCAGTTGTGAAATCTGTGTTTATTTAATTTGTATTAATTAGAAAATCAAAGGTATCTCTGGTCCAGTGCAAATTTTTCATGCTAGAGTTTACTTACCTCTTTTCATGTAAACTTGTCTATATTTTAAACTTATTTTTTTGGCTTTTTCTCTCACCCCCTCATTCTTTCACAAACACTGTACACATTCTTAATTATTGAAGTTTGTGGTAAGTACAGAAGTCACATCATGCCAGAAGGTTATGAAATTCATGACAATAGAATCATCCCTTATTTTTCTGTTTTCCTCTGTTTCTTACCAGGTGGCTTTTCTGATATGAGATAGAGATTTTGGATTGTTCTTTAGCAATCACATAAAGACAATTTGCACTTATGTCTGTAGAAGACAGAAGAGACAACATGAAGGTGAGTGATACCAGTTGGCCAGTTTACTCCTTCACTTTTGACATTTTGTTTTGGTGATCTGTTATTTTCTTCAGAAGTTTCATGTATCCAGTGGTCTCCATATTCTTTAGTTGGATGATTTTATTCTCCTGAAAAGATTAAATCAAAACCCTGCCCCAACCCTAATTCAGGGGTGAGGGTTCATACCTTTTTAGGCATGTTATATCTTTTATAGGGCAAAATGATTTTTTTTTAAAATAAAAAATATAATATCTCAATTAAAATTAAAAATCTTTGAAAGTTTACAAATATACCTTAAAGTGTATTTATTTCTAGATAATAAAGGTCATTTACTTTGATTTTCAGCCTGCCTTTTATAAGCAGCTTTTAAATAAAATCACTGTAAATCCTATGTGCCTGCCTCTGCCTCCCAGGTGGTATGTAAAAAGGCACATGCCTCCCAAATGCTGGGATTAAGGCTGTGAACCACCAACACCCTGTCCTTGTAACTCCTAAATTTAAAAACAACTAATTAATAGAGAAATGCTTGTCTCTGCTGGGATTAAATGCATGGTCTATCACCACACTGTTCAAATTTTTATTCACTCCAAATTATTCCAACTCAAACAAGTTTATACCTTTGAATTTATTTAAAATATTTTAAACCTCTTAACTGTTTTTGATATGAAATGACAAAAGTATCCATTTTTATTTAAGAAGAAAACTTTAGTCTTTATTAAGTTTGTTTGGACTGAATGACCACACTGTCTGATGAACAGTTACCTCTGCTTATTCAGGAGATCTCTACTATTCAAATCTAATCATGATCAATTTTGATAGGATCCACCTTTCTTTTCCTGTGGAAACATTCAGTTTTACCAGTGAAGACACATTTCAGTAGTTTCTCACTGTCTACCCCTTTTAGTTTTGTTTACTTCATTTTTGTTCTAGAGTATTTTGATGTGCTGTTAAGTTGCTACTAAGAGATATTTCTGATTATTTTTTTCTGAATGTACTTAGTGCTATGTGAACTTCTTGTGCTCAACAATTCCATTTTGTACTATGACTTTTGATATTTTGTATATTCATTTCATTGACTTCTAGAAAGTCTTTAATTTCTTTCTTTATTTCAGTTTTGATCCATTTTTTATTCAGTAGAGTTGTTCAATTTCTATGAGTTTGTAAGCTTTCTATTGTTTTTGTTATTGGTGATGTGCTGCTTTAAACCTTTGTGGTCTGATAGGATGCAGGAGGTTATTGCAAGTTTCTTATATCTTTTGAGACTTCCACTGTTCAAGTATATCATCAATTTTGGAGAACAATATATGAGTTGCTGAGAAGAGGGAACAATCTTTTGTGTTTGGGAGGATGTTCTGTAAACATCATTTGGGTATATTTAGTTTTTTGATGTTAGTTAGCTGGAGCATTTATCTGTTCAGTTTGGTCAGGAGGACCTGTCCATTGGTGAGAGTGATATATTGAAGTCTTTCCCTATCAGTTTATGAGGGCTAGGATGTGATGCATGATGCAAGCTGCAGAAGTGTTTCTTTTATAACTTGGGTGCTCTTAGGTTGGGGGCATAAATGTTAAGTATTGAAATGTTATATTGCTGGATATTTTTGAATATGTCATGTTTTTTGCCATCTTTTGATTATTTTTTTTGAAATATGTTTTGTTAGATATTGAAATTGCTATACAAGCTTGATACTCTAGTCCATTTATTTGTAATATCTTTTCCAACACTTTACCTTGAGATAATATCTATCTTGATGTGAAGCTGTGTTTGATGTGTTTAGAAGAAGGGTGGATTCTGTTTTATCATCCGTTTTGTGAGCCTATGTCTTTTTATTGGTGAATTTGGGTCAATGGTATTAAGAGATATCAATGAACAGTGATTGTTAATCTTGGTATTTTGGTGGTGGAAGTGGTAGTGGTTTTAGCACCTTGTGTGGGGCTGTATTTATAGATACATATTGTTTAAATTTGACCTTAACATGCAACATCTTATTTTCTCCATTTGGTGATTGAAAGTTTCTGGGCATAGTTAGTAATTTTTCTTGGCTTCTGTAGTTTTCTGGGGTCAGAAGCACACTGTCTGTCCTTCAACCTCTAGCATCTTTACTGAGAATACAGGATTAATTCCAATAGATCTGCCTTTATTTATTTCTTGATTGGTTTTTGTTTGTTTTGGTTTGTCTGATTGGTTAGTGTGGTCTGTTTGATTTTTTTTTTTTTTTTCTTTTAATATTCTTTCTTTGTTCTGTATATTTAGCATTTTTATTATTCTCTGGTAAGAGGACTTTCTTTGCTGGTCCAATGTCTTCGGTATTTTTGTATGCTTTTTGTGCCTTGATAGACATCTTCTTCTTTAGGTGAAGAAATTTTTCTTGTATGATTTTATTAAAAATATCTTCTGGACCCTTGATCTCATCCTTCTGCTAATCTGATTATCAACATGTTTTGTCTTTTCATAATGTCTCAGAGTTCCTGGATGTTTTGTGATAGGGAACTTTTGGATTTAACATTTTCTTTGACACATGTATCTAGTTCAGCTTTTTTTTTATTGTTTATTTTCAGACAGGATTGATTTTATAGGCTTTGCTGTCCTGGAATCACTTTGTAGACCAGGCTAGCCTCAAACTCACAATAGTCCAGCTGTTTCTGCCTCCCTGAGTTCTGGCATTAAAGGAGTGTGTAAACACACCTGTCTTCCATTTCTTCTATTTTGTATTCAGTGCATAAATTTATCTCCTTGATTTCTGTTTTTTTTTTTTTTTTTCTGTGAACCTTGCCTCTGTATTTCCTTGCTGTAGTCTTTAAATTTTTCATTTCCAGGATTCCCTAAATTTCTGCATTTAAAAAATAATTTTCTTTTGGTTTTTTGAGCCTGGGATTCTCTGTGTAGCATATACTGTCCTTGCCTTGCTTTGTAGACCAGGCTAGCCTCAAAGTCACTCTGCCTCTACCTACCCAAGTGCTGGGATCAGAGGTGTGCACCACCATGGCCAGCTTGTTTTTGCTTTCTTTATTGTTCATATTTCCATATTTCCAGAATGTGTTCCATTCTATTATTCTCCATTCAGCAGAGGCCTGGAGCTCAGCTTCCAGATGGAGAACAGAGGTTCCATTTCTCTCAGGGGCAGCTAGAACAGTTTAGGGCAACACCCATGTTCACTAGATGGGGGTGTGGAAAGAATTTTCTATTGACTGTTACAGGTAGCTAGCCCTTTTAGAATGAAATCACCAGTGGTATTGGAAATTCTGGTATTCCAGAGCCTATGGCAATACCAAAGAGTTACCATTCTTGGATAAGCTGCTGTGCCATGCTCTGAGGACTTTCACCTCAGAGGTTCAAGTAAAAGTCCATGCCTGGTTGGCTTGCAACCAAGACATGGATAGGCCTAGTGAGACACAGACCCAGTGAGGCCTAGGCCCAGTGGGCCAGTGATCAGGCCCAGAGGGGGATAATTGATGAATTTCAGAGGCCATGATGGAACGCTGATGGTATCAGGTGGCATACAACCTGCCATCATGCATGCACCCCCAGCATGTTTATTTGAGGTCAGAATTTATAAACCTTGGCCAGAGGGACAGATTTCGAGGATGAATATTTGATTTGCTGGTGTCTAGGGATCAAGGATACTTGGCTTAAATATCGTGCCATCATGCCTCATTTTCCATGCAGTATCATGGTCCTATCTCAAAAATGAGAAGATAGTAACTAATTATCCTATATATGTTGGGGGGAAATCTCTGAGTACAGTTGAAAGTCACTGCTGAACACTAAGATCCTTACCAGGATGATCCATTTCTAGGACTTCCCAGATGCTTGTTGGAGTAGTTTTCTTCTCAGGAAAGGGTTTGGATAATAATCTTCCCTGAGGGCTATGTGAGACCCTTTATAAGACTTGGGATCATACAGATCAGGAGGCAGATTTTTAGGCCCTTCACTGAGAGAAAGGAGTTCACCATCATAGACTGAGTAGAAATGAGTGGTTATCCAGAGATGTCAGACTTAACCCTAATCAAGCAAAGCCTCACATCCCTCAAATGTTTGTTTGTTGTTTCATGGCTTTATTTGAGGAATTTAATGGTTACCTCCAATTGTTTGATTATGTTTTGCCTGGATTTCTTTATGGAATTTATTCATACCACATACCACAGCACATACTGAATATATAAACATAGCTGAAAGCACAAGAAAAAGATCTTGACACAAATTACATGAAGATGATATTGGCCATTAAATCATTTGTTACAAAAGGGGATATTTAAGTGTATAATACAAACACACTGTTTCTTTGAAAATCTGCTTTCTTCTACTTGGCTTTTAAAAGGTTACATATTCTCACACTGATGCAGACATATACCCAATCATCAGCCAAAGAAAACAATATGGTTTCCAAGTGATCCTAGCAGACATCATTTTCTTTATCATAAGACTATGGGATAATTTTAGTAGTCAAAATTAGTTTTTCTAATGTTGAAACATTTGTATGCTTTAATGGAATCTCCTCAGTTGGAACATCCCTCCACCTCCAATGCATTTTTATTGTTGGATGCACAAGTTGAGTGATGGCCAGTGAGTTCTTCGATTTTGGTTTTGACTATAATCCTACTGTATTTGTTTATAGGACTGTGTTATATTCATAGGCCTCTCTTTGTGTTTGCTTTTTACAGGGGTGCTATGTATATTGTGTGATTTGATTACTTATAATCTAACTATATTGTTTCTCTTGAAAGTTATAGACCTTTACATATTTTGCCTTCTGAAAATTTATTAATTATGCTATAATTCCTTGAGTTTTTCTTGATTTCGAGAAATAGTTTTACTTTACTCTTATTGATCTTAAAGACTTGCCTCTCCTCATTTCTTGGTATATCTGTTTTTCATGTTGTTGTAATCATCAATGTCTCAGTTTTTGCTACTTAAGTGACTGATAGAATTAACACATTGGTTTAGGGTTTTTAAAACTTTCTCATATATTGTTGTCTCTTTGTCCTTATTAGCTTCAGTTGTCAACATTTCAAACCCTACAGTCATTTGAGAGAGCCTCAATTAAGGGCCTGTGCTCATCAGAGAAGCTGGTTGCTATATCTGTGAGAGATTGTGTTGACGGATGATTGATGTGGATAGGCTCTTTCACTGAGAGAGGCAATATCCCTTAGCAATTAGGCCTGGGCCATGTAAGACAACTACCTAAGTATGAGACAGTGACGAAGCAAGAGACCAACCCAGAAAACTTTTGCTGATGGCTTTTGCCTTAATTTTCTTCAAGCTTGACTTTCTATGCTAAGCTCCCAAAGTCCCAAAGTAATGGACTGTGATCTGACAGTACCAAAATCAATGAATAAACCCATTCATGACCTGAGATTCTTTTGGTTAGTGGATGTAGTCACAGAACAAAGTAGCAAATTAGAACAAAAAAAAAATATATGCAAAGAGTGATTTTGCTGCTGGACAAAATCTTGGAATGTTCTCTTTGTAAGGAATGTGGAAAACACCAGTATTTAAGATGGCAAAAGCTTTAGAAAGCTGTATACAGAGCTTCATCAGCTGTTCTGGTAGGACCTAGAAGATCAGAGTGTTGAGAGTACTGCAGACAAAGTCCAGGTCATAGGATTTCAGTGAAAAATAGACTCCATGGAAAATTAAGCTAGAGGTCATTTGTGTGATATTTTAGCTGCAAATCATACTTATTCTGCCCATGTCTTGAGAAATTGAGTAATGCAGAATTAAAACAATAATGGGCTGGATTTCTTTTATTTTATTATTATTATTATGATGATGATGATGATGATGTTTATTATGACTCATCCATCCATACAGTGACAAAGTCAGTGCTCCATTTCTTGTTATTGCTGAGTAACATTTCAGAGTGTGATATGTCATCTGTTTACCTACTCATCTGGTGATGGCCCTTTTGTCTCTTCCTATTTTTTGGAATAATTTTGTTATAAACACTCATGTGGCTTGTGACTCACATCCTGTGAGTACATACCCATACCAGTAGGGTAGCTGTGCCACACGATGACTGTTTCATGGTGTGAGGAACTGCCAAACTCTGTCAAAAACCAAATTGTCCACTCCCAGCAGGGGCGTAGAGTAAGGTGTGTTTGTTTCCAGATTTTTACCAGCTGTTGCTGTTTGGCTTGTTGATTCTAGCTGCTGCACTTGGCATAAAGGGGTAAGATCTTGGTTCCAGTTGTGTTTCCCTGAAGGTACATGATATTGAACACCTTCCCACATTCCTGTTTATCATTTGTAGATCTTTCCTTGGAGAAACGTCCATTCCAATTCTTCACTCCTTTTTGGTAGGATTGCCATTTTATTATTGAGTTGTCTGAGTTCTTTTTTTTTAAATTTATTTAACTTTTATTAATTACACTTTATTCATTTTGTATCCCCCATAAGCCCCTCCCTTCTCCCCTCCTGATCCCACCCTCCCTCGCCTTTCTGCATGCATGCCCCTCCCCAAGTCCACTGATAGGGGAGGTCCTCCTCTCCTTCTTTCTGATCTTAGTCTATCAGTTCTCATGTAGCCCATGGCAGTTCAGTGTCCAAGTGGGTTACATAATAATGGGAAGAGGGACTGCCTCTGACATAATCTGATTGGCCTGCTCTTTGATCACCTCCACCTGAGGGGGGAGCAGCCTTACCAGGCCACAGAAGATGACAATGCAGCCACTTCTGATGGGCTGGATTTCTTAGAAGGAATATTGAATCTATTGAATGGTTATTATTAATGAGACTTTCAGGACAACAATGAAAGAAAGAGTCAAGTGGAGCAGAAATAAATGTAAAGTTTTTGGTGTGTTGAGAAAAGCATCACTAGGTAGTTTCAGATGGCAGTCACATGCTGAAACCGAGACAGGAATTTTTAAGGAGACCATCATCATCAAATAGAAGGTCCTAGGTCTGGATTTGAAGCCTAAGATGGTGTCCTTAAATTAACACTCCCTCCTGATAATTCTTCTGTTAATCAAAAGAGTAGGTAAATGATTCTTAGTACCAGGAAAGAACTTCATATAAAACCTGCTCCAAATGTGTTCCAAGTGTGGCACAGTCCATCCCAATTTGTCCATCTCAACTTAAAATCCAACTTGACAGGCTCACCCATGTTATGCTCATTCTGGAAACAAGAAAAATGCAAAATTTAAGATTATTCCTTTGTGTTTTCATTTCAACACTGTGACAGCCATCTGTGTTTGGTAGAGTCAGCTGTAAAAGTTCATTGCATGAAGCAGTGAGGGTGAAGCCTGAGTTGCATCTTGACAGTACAAGATGTTGAGGTACCTAAGTTATGAGATACCTCCCATAGCGTGCTTCCTGTAGCGAGTGGAAGTAACCAAACTGAGATGTATGAGACATTGTAGAGATAGGGAAATCTAAGCCTTTAAAAATAGCAACAGGTTTTGTTGTTTTCCTTGCTAATCTTCTTGCCTTCGTCCAGTCTTCCCACACTATGTATACATTCCTCTTTACTGGAATGGGAAGGGGTTTTCTGTGCATCTAAGTTGGAATGATGTAATTTGTTTCTGATGTTACAAGATGTGGCAGCCAAGAGATTTTATTGTGTGTCAGAAGAAACATCGAATATGTGAACAGTGTATGAGCTATTGCTGAATTTTAGGATTGTTGAAGTTAGACTACATTTTCATCATGGGATGACAATAAGCCTATAGGGAATTTGGTCAGAACTTATTTGCTTGAATCAAAAAAGCTTGCAGAGAAGATGATGTTTCTGTTTATGACATTGAAGAAAAAGTTTCTGTGTAGCCTTGGTTGTCATGAAAGTTGGTATATAGACCAAGCAGGTTTTGAACTTACAGGTTTAACTCCAGTCGAGTGTTGGGTTTAAATTTAAGCCAACATCCCTGACATCAACATCATCATCATTGGCTGCTGATCCTGGTTTTTTTTTTTATTTTGTTTTGTTTTGTATATGTAAGCATAGGTTATTGTGTTGCTCTTCATCCACATCTTGCATTTAAAATTTGGCAGAATGTATGTTTAATTTCTTAGGACATCATGTATTCATGACACTAACACTGCCTGAGCTTTCTGAGTCATTGAATTGCAGGTGTGTGACATTCATTCTACCTGTTGTGTTTGTGTTTTTAGACTTTATTTATTTATCTATTTATTTTATTCACACTTAATTTGTTTTAATTTAAATTTGTTTTTCTATAATTTATTCTCTGACATGAACTTAGCTCTTTGAACACCTCCTCCTGAGGGTGCACCCTTTTGAGGCCACAGAGGAATATGGTGCAGCCATCCTTGATGAGACCTGATAAGCTAGGGTCAGATAGAAGGGGACGAGATCCTCCCTTATCAGGAGAATATGGAAAAGGCATAGGGGGAGAAGAAGGAGAGTGGGTGGGACTAGGAGGAGACTATGGAGAGGGCTACAGTGTGTATACAAAGTGAATAAATTGTGATAAATAAATAAAATTTAAAAATAATTTATCCACTTAGCATCCCAATTTTAGCCCCCTCCTTTGTCTCTTCCTGGTTTCACCCCTCTGTTCCTCTTTCACCCTTATCCCATTTCTAATTTCTCAGATAAGGGGAGCCCTCATCTCCTACCATCTGACTCCAGCCTATCAAGGCTCACTAGGACTGTTTGCATCCTTTTTCTTTGTGGTATAGCAAAGCCCCCTCTACCAGGGGGAAGTGATCAAAGAGCAGGCAACAGAATCTATGTCAGAGCCAGCCCCTACTCTTCTTACTATGGATCCCACATGAGACTGAGATGCTTATCAGCTACATCTAAGCAGCGGTCTGGGTCCTCTTCATGAATGGTTTTTGTGGGTGCATCAATCTCTCCAAGTCCCCATGGGCCCAGATTTGTTGTCCTTGTTGGTCTTCTTATGGAGGTCCTGCCAGGTCTAGGTCTTTCTACTTTCTATCCCCTACTCTTTCCTATGATTCTTTGTGCTCTACCCAAAGTTTGGCTGTGAGCCTTAGCATCTGCTTTGAACCCCTGCTGGGTAGAATCTTTTGGAGGAAAGATTAGGCTCTCATCCTGTTCCCTCTCCTCAGTCACTTCTGGTGTCGATTCTATTTTCCCTTTTGAATAAAAATTGACCATCCTCCATAGGGTCTTTCTTTTTATTTAGCTCCTTTAGATCTGTGGATTGTAGTATGTTTATCCTATATTATAGCCCTTATCCACTTACAAATGAGTAAATACCATGCATGTCTTTCTGGTTTTGGAATAACTCACTTAGGATGATCATTTCTAGTTCCATCGACTTGCCTGAAAATTTTATAGTTTCTTTTTTTTTTTTAATACCCAAGGTGCATTCCATTGTGTAAATGTACCACGATTTCTGTAAAACAATGGTTTGGTTGAGAGACATGCAGTTTGTTTCCCTGTTATGGCTATTATGAATATAGATGCTATCAACACAGTTGAGCAAATATCTTCGTTGAATTGTGGAGCATCTTTGTGATATATGCCCAGGAATGGTACAGCTGGGTCTTGAAGTAACACTATTTCCAATTTTCTGAGAAAGCATCAGATTGATTTTTAAAGTGGTTGTATAAGTTTGCACTCCCACCAGCAATGGAGGAGTATTCCTCTTTCTCCACATTCTCACTAGCTTGCTGTCACTTCATGTTTTGACCTTAGCCATGATGGGTTTAAGATGGAATGTCATTTGCATTTCCATGATGACTACATATTTTGAGCATTTAATGTCCACCATTTTATATTCCTCTGTGGAGAAATCTTTGTATAGTTCTGTACCCCAGTTTTAAATTGGATTATTTGGATTGTCAGAGTTTAATTTCTTGAGTTCTTTATATATATATATATATATATATATATATATATATATATATATATATATATAAATATTTATTAAATATTAGCTCTTTCAGTTGTATGTAGGGTTAGTGAAAATCTTTTGTCAGGGTGTAGGTGGCCATTTTGTTCTATTGACAGAGTTCTTTGCTTCATAGAAGCTTTTTGTTTCATGAGATCCTATTCATTAATTATTGATCTTAGAGCAAGTGTTCTTTGTGTTCTGTTGAAGAAGTTACCTTCTATGCCAGTGAGATTGAGGATCTTTTCCACTTTTATTTTTCTAACAGATTTAGTGTATCTGGTTTTATGTTGAGGTCTTTGAACAACTTGGACTGCAGTTTAGTGCAGGGTGATAAATATGGTTCTCTTTTCATTTTTTCACATGTAAACTTCCAGTTAGACCAGCACCATTTGTTGAAGGTGCTGTACTTTTTGCTTTGCATGGTTTTGGCTTCTTTGTCAAAAATCAAGTGGCCATAGGTGTGTGGGTTTATTTATGGGTCTTCACTTCAATTCCATTGATCCACTGATTGTTTTTATTCCAGTACTGTGCAGTTTTTATTACTATTGATTTAAAATAGAGCTTGAGATGAAGAATGGTGTTACCTACTGAAGATCTGCTATTGTACAGGATTGTTTTAGCTATTCTGGCTTTTTTATTTTTCCATATGAAGCTGGGAATGATTTTTTTCAAATTCCTTAAGGAATTGTATTGATATTTTGATGGGAATATCATTGAATCTGTAGATTGTTTTTGGTACGATGGCAATTTTTACTATGTTGATCCTACTGATCCATGAGTATGAGAGATATTTCTATCTTCTGGTATCTTTTTCAATTTTTTTCTTCAGAGGCTGGAAGTTGTTTTTTGTTGTTGTTGTTCATATAGGTTTTTTACTGGCTTGTTGAGGATAACACCAAAATACATTATTTTTTTTTCCTGGCTATTGTGAAGGGTGTTATTTTCCTAAGTTTTTCTCAGTTCATTTATCTTTTGCATACAGGAATGTATTTTGTTGAGTTTTTTTATTTTTATTTTTAGTTAACTTTATATCCAGCCACTTTGCTGAAGTGTTTTTCAACTGTAGGAATTCCCTACAGTAGAATTTTTGGGGTCATTTTTGTATATTGTCATATCATCTGTGAATAGAGGTACTTTGACTTCTTCCTTATCAATTTGTATCCCATTAATCTCCTTTTGTTGTCTTATTACCCTAGATAGGACTTCGAGTACTGTATTGAAGAGATTTGGAGAGAGTGTGTAGCCTTGTCATGTCCCCGAGTCCAGTGGAATTGACTCAACTTTCTTTTCATTTAGTTTGGTGTTATCTATATACTATTCTGTATATATTCTGTATACTCTCTTCACTATTTTTAGATATGTGCCTTTGTCCCTGGTCTCTTCAGGACTGTAAACAAGAATAACTGTTGTATGTTGTCAAATGCTTTTTCAGCATCTAAGAAAATGGTCTTTTTTTCAATTTGTTTATACGGTGGATTACATTGATGGATTCCATATACTTAACCACCCTTGCATGCCTGGGATGAAGCCTACTTGGTCATGGTGGATGATAACTTTGATATGTTCTTGGATTTGGTTTGCAAGTATTTTATTGAGTATTTTTTACATCATTGTTCATAAAAGAGATTGGTCTGAAGTTCTCTTTCTTTTTGGGAATCTTTGAGGATTTATCAAGGTGACTGCGGTCTCACCAAAGGAATTTGGTCATGTTGCATCCATTTCTATTTTGTGAAATAATTTGGAGAATATCAGTATTCGCTCTTCTTTGAAGGTCTTGTAGAATTCTGCTATGAAATCATCTGGCCCTTGGATTTTTTTTTTTTTTTTTTGGTTGGGAGTATTTTGATGGCTCCTTCTATTCCCTTAGGCAGTATAAGACTATTTAATAGCTTTACCTGATGTTGATTCAACTTTGCTGAGTGGAATGTAAAGATAATTGTATATTTCATTTAGATTTTCAAACTTCGTGGCATATAGACTTTTGACATAAGAGTTCGTGGTTCTTTGGATTTTCTCAGTATCTGTTATATTTCTTTCTTTCAGACTTTGTTGATTTGGATAGTGTCTTTCTGCCATTTACTTATTTTGGCTAAAAATTTGTCTGTGTTTTTTATTTTCTCAAAGAACTAGCTCTTGGTTTCATTGATTCTTTGAATTATTATTTTTGTTTCTAATTCATTGGTATCAGCCCTGAGTTTGTTTTTTCCTAGTGGTCTACTCTTGCTGGGTGTGTCTGCTTCTTTTTTCCTAGGTCTTTCGGGTATGCCATTAAGTTGCTTGTATGGGATGTCTCCAATAGCTTATGACGGCCTTTGTTGCTATTCAAACTCCTCTTAGCACGGCTTTCATTGCATCCCATATGAAGTTGAGAAATCTTCTATCAAGGTTTGTAAAATACTCTGTTGTTATTTTGATGGAAATTTCATTGAATCTGTAGATTGCTTTTGGTAAGATGTCCATTTTTACTATGTTAACCCTGCCAAGCCATGAGTATCGGAGATAGTTCCATGTTCTGATATCTTCTTCTAATTCTTTTTTCAGAGACTTGAAGTTTTTTTTTTTTTTTTTCATACCAATCTTTGACTTGCTTGGTTATGGTCACACCAAGGTACTTTATGTCCTTTGAGGCTATTGTAAAGGGTGTTGTTTCCCTAATTTCTTTCTCAGCCCTTTTATCTTTTGTATACAGGAGGGCTAATTTTTTTTTTAGTTAATTTTGTATCCAGGCGCTTTGTTGATGGTTTTTATCATCTGTAGAAGTTCCCTAGTAGAAGTTTTGGAGTTACTCAGGTATACTATCATATAATCTGCAAATATTGATACTTTGACTCTTCCATTCCAAATTGTATCCTTTTGGTCTCCTTTAATTTTCTTCTTGTTCTAGCAAGGACTTCCAGAACTATGTTGAAGAGATATGGAGAGAGTGAGCAGCCTTGCCTTGTCCCTGAATTCAGTGTGATTGCTTTAAGTTTCTTTCTGTTTACTTGATGTTGCCTACAGGCTTGCTGTATATTGCTTTTACTATGTTTAGGTATGTGCCTTGTATCCCTGATCTCTCCAATAGTTCAAACATGAATGGATGCTGGATTTTTTCAAATGCTTTTTCAGCATCTAAGGAGATTATCATGTGTTTTTTTTTCTTTCAATTTTTTAATATTGTGGATCACATTGATGGATTTTTGTATATTGAACCACCCCTGCATACCTGGCATGAAGCCTACATGGTCATAGTGGATGAGATATTTGATGTGTTCTTGTATTGGGTTTGCAAAGTATTTTGTTGAGTATTTTTGCATCAATGTTTATAAGGGAGATTGGCCTGAAATTACCTTTCTTTGTTGGGTCTTTCTGGGTTTAGGTTACAAGGTAACTGTGGCTTCAATGAATGAGTTTTGTAGTGTTCCTTCTGTTTCTATTTTGTGGAATAAATTGAAGATAGCTGAGTTACCTCTTCTTTGAAGGTGTGTTAGATTTCTGCACTGAAACCATCTGGCTCTGAGCTTTTTGTGGATTAGAGTCTTTTGATGAATTCTTCTTTTCTTAGTGGATAAAGGACTATTTTATTGATTTACCTGGTCTTGATTAAGCTTTGGTAAGTGGAATTGATTAAGAAAATTGTCCATTTTATTTAGATTTTCAAATTTTTTGGCATATAGACTTTTGAAGTAAGTCCTAATGATTGTTTGGAGTTCCTTAGTGTCTTTTGTTTTCTCCTTTTTCATTTCTGATTTTGTTAATTTGGATGATCTCTCTCTGCCTTTTAGTTATTTTGGCTAAGGGTTTGTCTATCTTGTTAATTTTCTCAAAGAACCAGGTCTTGATTTCATTGATTCTTTGAAATGTTTTATTTGTTTCTAATTTATTGATTTCAGTCCTGAGTTTGATTATTTCTACTATTCTTTTTTGGTGTGTCTGCTTCTTTTTTTCTAGGGTGTTTAGATGAGCTATTAAGTTGATTGTGTGAGGTGTTACAAATTTCTTTTGAAGGCACTTAGTGCTATGAACTTTCCTCTTAGCATTGCTTTCATTGTCTCCCATAAGTTTTGTTATGTTGTGTCTTCATTTCCATTGAATTCTAGAAAGACTTTAATTTCTTTATTTATTTCTTCCCTGACCCAGCTGTCATTTAGTAGTGAGTTGTTCTCTTTCCATGTGTCTGTAGGCTTTTTGCTATTTCTGTTGTTGTTGAGGTCCAGGTTTAGTCCATGGTAATAGATAGGATACAAGGGATTATTTCAATCTTCTTGTATCTGTTGAGGCTCACTTTGTGACCAATGATATGGTCTGTTTTGGAGAAGGTTCCATGAGGTGCTGAGAGAAGGGAAATTCTTTTTCTTTTTGGGTGTAAGATTCTGTAGATATCTGTTAGGTCCATTTGTTTCATGACCTCTACTTAAAGATATTGTTTTTATTTTAATTTCTGTTTTGTTTACCTGTCCTTTGTTGAGAGTGGGGTGTTGAAGCCTCCCAGTAGTAATGTATGGGGAATTGTGTGTGGTTTAGGTTTTATTAATGTTTCTTTTACAAACGTGGGTACCTTTTTATTTGGGGCATAGATGTTCAGAATTTTGATTTATTCTTGGTGGAATTTTCCTTTGATGAGTATGAAATGAACTTCCTCATGTCTTTTGATTAATTTTGGTTGAAAATCTATTTTATTATATATTAAAATGGCTACTCCTGCATGTTTCTTGGGTCCATTTTCTTTGGACCCTTCCAGCTTTTTACTCTCAGGTAATGTCTATCTTTATGACTTAGATGTGTTTCTTGTATGCAACAGTTTGTTTGGTCTTGTTTACGTATCCATTCTGTTAGTCTGTGTCTTTATTGGAGAGATAAGTCCATTGATGTTGAGGGAAATTAATGACCAGTGGCTGTTAGTTCCTTTTATTTTGATGTTGCTTGTGGTAGTGTGTTTGTG
This sequence comes from Meriones psammophilus, assembly GCA_036365155.1. NCBI lineage: Eukaryota > Metazoa > Chordata > Mammalia > Rodentia > Muridae > Meriones > Meriones psammophilus. The sequence continues at coordinate 70,911 of JAEOAE010002739.1, read as the reverse complement.
TGCTTGGTTACTTTTAGTTTTGCTGTAATGACATTATTTCTTTCCTGTGTTTTCCTGAATGTAGTTAGCTTTCCTGGGTTGTAGGTTTCCTTCTAGGTGTTTTTTACCTCTGGATTGGTGGGTAGGTATTGTTTAAATTTGTTTTTGTCATTAAATATCTTGTTTGCTCCATCTATGATGACTGAAACTTTTGGTGGGTATAGTAGCCTGGGTGGACATCTATGTTCTCTTAGGGTCTGCATGATATCTGTTCAGTACCTTCTGGCTTTCATAGTCTCTGTTGAGAAGTCAGGTGTGATTCTGATTGGTTTGCCATTATATGTTACTTCGCCTTTTTTCTTTGCAGCTTTTAGTATTTTTTTCTTTTTCTGTATACTTACTGTTTATTATGTGGTGGGAGGATTTTCTATTCTGCTCTAATTTATTGTGTGTTCTGTAGGCCTCTTGTATTCTTATAGACCTCTCTTTTAAGTTGGGGAAATTTTCTTCTATGATTTTGTTGAAAATATTTTCTGGGCCTTGGAGGAGGGAATCTTATTTTTCCTCTATTCCTATTATTTTTAGGTTTTGCTTTTCATGTTGTCTTGGATTTCTTGGATGGTCTGTGTCAGGAATTTTTTAGATTCAACATTTTCTTTGATAGCTACATCTATTTCTTCCATTGTGTCTTCCACACCTAAGATTCTTTCTTCCATCTCTTGTAGTCTACTGCTTATGCTTACCTCTGTAGTTCCTCTTTTCCTCCTTAAGTTCTTTCTCTCCACAGTTTCCTTCACTTGTGTTTTCTTTAATTTTTTCCAATTCTCTTATCAGATCTTGAGCCATTTTATTGATTTCCTTCACTTCTCTGACTGTATTTTTCTTCAATTCCTTCAGCTGTTTTTTTGAACAATCCTCTGTTTCTTTAATATCTTTCAGTGATTTAAGTATTTTCTCTCTAAAGGCCACAAATTGTTTGGCTGCAACTTCCTGTATTTCTTTAAGGATGTCCATAATCTGTTTGACTTTATCTTCCTCCATTTCTTTGCAAATGGCAATAATCTGTTTGACTTTATCTTCATCTAGGTCTTTACGCAGTTTATTTTTTTCCTCTATTATCCTGTTCATAAGCACAGATGTAAGGTCATCTTCTTGAATTTCATTTACCCTGGTATGTCCAGGGCTGCTTGCCCCTGAATAACTGGGTTCTGGAGATGCCATATTGCTCTGTCTTTTTGAGCTTTTACACTTGCCTCTACCCATTTGGCTATCTTAGGTGTTGGGTGTTAGTTTCTGGTGCTTCCTGGAATCCTGTGGTGGGGATAATCCCCTTGGCAGGAATATGATTTTTTCCTGAAGGAGGCCTCCTCAGCTTTTGGGGTACAGTCACTGAATAGCAGGTATTTTTCAGGAATTGCCAAAACTCACCACAGGCATAGAGACCTGAGCGGTAATTGTGGTCTTTGTTAGTCAAGGGTGCTCTCCTTTCACCCAGAGAAGTCGTGGAGACAGCTGTCCTGCTTCTGGCTTTCTTGCTGTAAATTTAGTAAGCTGCAGCTGTAACCTGGGTACCCCATGGTTTGGTCAGTATACTTAAGGATAACTGGTTGTCCCTTGGAGCAGTATCTGGGGGTTGATCTTGGGGATCCCAGGCTTTTGTAGGACTGAGGTTAGAGCTCTGTGCCCCAGTACCCAAGCAATAATCCGTGGCAGCTGAGCAGTGCTCTCACATGTGCAGCAGGAGGCTAGTGTCTGGAGCCTGTGAATAACCAGAAACTTTTCCAGAGCTAGGTGTCCTGAGGTAGGGCCAGATATTTCCCCCACCTTTGGGTTTTCTTTCAATAGGAAGACTCAGTCTGTGGTGTTTGACATAGTGTGTAGAATGCGTAGGCACTTGCCAATGATGGCTCCAAGCTGGTGACTGGGAAAGAATCTGAGAACTATTCCAAGAATGTTCCTGTGTATGGTGGATGTAGTGTGTGTGGGGGGAGTTGGCTGAGTTCTCTAATCTGGGACCTGCTGTTTCCCTGCCTGTGGGGTTTTTCTCCAGACAGGGAAACCCAGCCTATAGTGTTCTGGGGCACACAGTTCTGTGATGGAGAGTAGGGCATGCAGGGCTAGCAGCTGGCGGTGCACTCAGTCCTGACAGCTGTGCACCCACTGGTCTGCAGGACCTTTCCAGGGATAGACTGGGTGACCTGAGGTCAGTCCTGCTTTCTTCTTCCCTGTTTCTTTTTCTAGACTGGGGCTCCCAGTCTCTGGTGCCCTGGAGAGAATATAATTTAGTCTGGAAAAGTTATCAGGACACAAAAAGTGTATCCTGCGACCCAGGATATCTTCCAAGTTCTCACTGAGTGACCTGAGAGGGACCTGACTGACTCCCACAACGTGGAGTTTCCTCTCACCTGGGAAAAGGATCTTTGTTGTTTTAGGGCCCAGAGTTCAGTCTTTTAGTTGCTGTACCAACATTGCTGTCCTACTCCTCAGACCCAATGTCTTCCTGGCACCGCCATCTTGGATTCCCCCTTCCTCATCCCTTTCAAATAATTTTGGTTGAAAGTCTATTTTATTAGATATTAGAATAGCTACTCCTGCTTGCTTCTTGGGTCCATTTGTTTGAAAACCTTATTCCTGCTGCAACATCCCAGGAACTTTCCCAGAGATTAGCTGGGTGCTCTGAGTTTGGACCCGATTGTTTCCCTTATCATTGGTTTTCTTCTTACATTTGAAACACAGTCAGTTGGGACCCACAGATCCAACTATTGGACGCCGTGCAGTCTCTGCTACCCAGCTTATCAGACACAGTATGCAATCAGCCCAACCATCTGGGATCTATTTTTAATTTTTACTGAATATGAGTATTTTGATTGTATGCATGAATATGCATGAATATGCACCTCTTGTGTGCCTAATCCTCACAGTAGTCTGAAGATGTCTTCAGAACTCATGAAATTATAGCAATTGATAGTAGTGGGTCCCAGGTAATCACTGACAATTGAGCCCAATTATTTGAAAGAGCAGCAAGAACTCCTCACTGCTGAGCCATCTTTCCTGTTTTATGTTGCTTATTTATGATCAGCATTTACATTGTTAATATTTTCATCTTTCTATTTTTAGCTGTTTAAACATGCATTCCCTTTTAGTAAGATATCATTGAAGTTACAGTTTAAGCTGGGGCAGTGCAGATTTCTGGAGAATAAATATACAACAGGAGTGAATGTATAATTCCTTGTAGAAGCTTCAGTAAAGACCTCTGAGTTCTTTCAATATTTTGTGTTTGTTTGATTGACTTTTAGAGGAGGCTCTGTCTTACTATATAGGTCTGGTTGTCCTAGAACTCTTTGAATAGATAATGCTGACATCCAGTTCAATAAGATACACCTGCGTCTGCCTTCTGAGTGATGGAATTGAAGGCATGACAGAATACACCCAGCTTGTCCACCATTTTTTGTAGTTAGTAACTGTTAATACATTTCTCTGATCTGTACTTAGTATTGTTCATCTGTTAATTTCTCTCTCTCTGTGTCTCTGTCTCTATGTCTCTGTCTCTCTATTTCACACTCTTCTCTCTGTTTATCTTTGTCCACATTAATTGCCATGTCTATTCCAAAGCTATATCCTCTTCAAAAAGTTCAGATATGATACAGTTAAAACTTGTTATTCTGTTTTCTTCTAAAACGACTTAGTGATAACATTAACACTTCTTTTTTAATAGAAAAGTTTTAATCTTTATTTTTAATCTATAGACTACATTATTTAATAAGGAGGATATACAAAACAATGTTCAAAGAATAATCATGTGTTCTATTCCTTTTCTTTTGTCTGGTCACTCAGAAATATGGTGTTATTGGCTATGATTGTTGTTGCTTGCCACTCACATTATTTTTGTCCATGTATTCACTGTAGTCCACTTTCCCTTCCACAAATATATGAGCCCTTCACATACTTCCACATCCCTGACTGAAAATATTCAGTACCATGTTGTCTTTTGAAGATGTTACCCAACTTCAATGTCCCCTGATCAACACATCTCATTTGTTGCTATATAAAATATCATTCCTTTGTCTTACAAACTGATGTCTCACAGGTTTTGACCTACTCACCCAAGTAACTGAAGATGATTTTTTTTTTTTGAACCCAACTAATGTTTTTATATTCATGTCTTAAAACTGAAAACACAGGTTTTTGAGGCTTTTTTTTTTTGTTTGTTTTTTTTTTTTTCAATCTAACCTCTTTTTCTTCCTACATCATCACACAGCACCCAACTGTATAACATTTGCACTTCTGTGTCAGAAAATAAATTGAAGAAGCAGAAGAATTATATGATTATATTGACAATGAAGTATAAATTATATTGTTGCCACTGTTTCTGTTGTACAAATGTATGGCATATTTTAGAATTCGGTGACCTTCAATGATGTGCATGTGAAATTCAGCCAAGAAGAGTGGGCCTTGCTGGAACCTTCCCAGAAGCAACTCTACAAAGATGTGATGCTAGAGACCTGTGAAAACCTCACTGCTATAGGTAAGACTGCAATTTTTCTTTCACTTTTAAAATAAAGAGACAACTTTTACTTTGTTATTGATCCTCTTCTGTAATTCCAATTAAGAATGAGGAGGAATGAGGTAAATAAATCAGGCATGGTTCTGAGGGTCACAGAAGATAGTGATTTAAGTTTTGCCTTAATAATAACATGATATTTCCAATAATATATATTTTCTCGTACTATAATTTAGGCTACAATTGGGATGATAATATTGAAGAACATTTTCAAAGTTCTACAAGTAATAAAAGGTAACTCTATGTTGAACAGATAAAATAAATTTTAATGTGTCCCGGAAGTCTGGTTTTTTGTTTGTTTGTTTGTTTACAGATTTATAAATCTTAAAATTTTAATGTGGAAAAGCTGGCCCAAGTAGCCTGGTGTTTTTTGTTTACAAGGAAGTTTGTTTGATTCAGCCTTAGCCAAATGTGGAGTTGTTCATGACAGAGAGCACTCACCATCGGGAAGGTGGATTTTCTGTTTTTGAAATAGATTTTTTTCTGGGTAGCTGTGACTTTCTTAGACTTGCTTGATAGACCAGCCTGACCTCAAAATCACACAGATCTGCCTGCTTCTGCCTCCACAAGTGCTGGAATTGAAGGCATGTACCAGCACACATGGCTGTGTCCTGGAAGTTTTAAAGAAAAGCAACAGTGTAAAAACAGCACTGCTTTAAGTGTACTGATGATCATTAAAATCTCATAATTCCATGTACTTCAATGTCAGGTATCTGATTTGTGTTTACAAGGCACTCCCCTAAGATAGAAGAAAATAAAATAATATTGTAACAAAAATACCATTTGAATCATATGGACATTACAGCTACTGACATGAACTGACAATCTGTTTAGTCTCATTCTATCTACTCAAATATTGTAAGAGGTGTACATACTGAATTGGTGATCAGTATGTGTCCAAAACCTTCTAATAAGCAAAAATTACATAGTAGAACCAGTGTTACTAATTTTCGTGCAGTAACATTGTAAAGTTTAGTGAAATGAGCAGCTTATGAGAATCAAGAATATTGTTGTGGAGAAACCTTAACCCCTATATGACATGTCTATGATGAACAAAAACAAACTGTGTTAATTCAATGTGGGAATCTTTATTATTTTTGTAAATTAAACTGGTATATCATATGTCAAAATGATTCTAAGACAAATGAGCATTGGGATATTGAAAGCAGTGTCCCTGTCTTTCTCCAAGAACAATTGATTTGGTTGTAGTCCCCACTGTGAGTAAATTTTCTGAATGTGATAAATGGTTTCTGTTAATTGGTTTTGCAACATCACTGAGAATTCATCAGCAAACTCATATTGCTGAAAATACCCATGAATACTAGGAATTTGGAACTTCTGCTTGTATTGGCTCACTTTGTAAATGAAGTATCATTCATACATTACAAAAATTTGTGAATGGGATTGCTGTGGTAAAACTCTGAATTCTTACAATACTCTTCATATATAGGAGAAAACCTCTTATAGAAAAATGATGCTATAAAAGTGATCCACATAACAAATGCTCTTATCATCACAGGGATCTTCAAAAATACCCATATTGAAGGGGAATACCGTGAATGTGAATAAAGTGATAAAACTTTAATTTTTGATTCTTCTTTACAATTAGACCAAATTATGAAATTAATTCATATAGATAAATATATTTATTTGTGTAATGAAATGACAGTGGTAAATCTTTCACATGTGCCAATTTTCTTTGCAGGCATGAAAGTAGTCATACTGGAGAGAAACCCTTTAAATGCACTCTTTGTGGGAAAGCCTTCCACTATATCACTGTACTCATATGGCATAAAAGAACACACACTGGAGAGAAGCCTTACAAATGTAATCAATGTGGTAAAGCCTTTGCAAAAAGCAGTCATCTCATACCGCATAAAAGAACACATACTGGAGAGAAACCTTATAAATGTAATGAGTGTGGCAAAGCCTTTGCAGAAAACAGTCATCTCCTAAGCCATAAAAGAACACACACTGGCGAGAAACCTTATGAATGTAATGAGTGTGGCAAAGCCTTTGCAAAAAACAGTCATCTCATAAGCCATAAAAGAACACACACTGGAGAGAAACCTTATGAATGTAACCAGTGTGGTAAAGCCTTTGCACAAAACAGTCATCTCATAAGACATAAAAGAACACACACTGGAGAGAAACCTTATGAATGTAATGAGTGTGGCAAAGCCTTTGCAGAAAACAGTACTCTCTTAAGCCATAAAAAGAACACACACTGGAGAGAAACCTTGAATGTAACCAGTGTGGTAAAGCCTGTAACCAGTGCCAAAAAGAACACACTGGTAAAGCCTTGAATGTCACCAGTGTGGCAAAGCAGAAAACAACAATCTCATAAGACATAAAAGAACACATACTGAAAGAAACCATCTATAAATGAATATACCCAATCTGATAAAAAGAACACATACTGCAAAGAAACAGAATATACCCAATGGGATAAAGCTGAAAAGTAGTCTCCAAAACAGGAAAAGACACACAGTGGAGAGAAGCCTGGTGAGGGTAATTAGTGTGATAAAGCCTTTGCATGTAACAATCATCTCCTAAGACAACAACACATTCTGGAGGGAAACCATATGAATATAACTATGTGGCAAAGCCTTTGCACATAACATCTCCTAATACATAAAATAACACATACTGGAAAGATGTCTGAGTAACCAATGTGGAAAAACTTTTGGACTTCAGAATAATCTCCACACTCATGAAAGAAATCCTAATGGACAGAAAGCCTGTGAGAGCTTTTAACATGGTGAAACCATCCCACATTTGTATACTCTTCATCATCATGAAAGGATTCATAATAGAGGAAAAACTTATGAATGTGTTAAAATGGTGAGGCCTTGCACAAATCTAGAGTCATCATCATCATAAAAGTATCCTTACTGGAGAGGAATTCTGTGAGTATAAGCAAGGTGGAAAGGCCTTTGTGTACTTTGGTGCACTGAGATGCAACAGAACTGTAAAACTAGCTCAATGGAAATGACCTCCCTTTTCTGAAGGGGAAAGGGAAATGCGGCAATAGGAATGGAGGGTAGTAATGGCGGAGCGAAACGGGGAGGACTTAGATTTGACTGTAAAGTAAATAAACTCATTTTAAAAAAGAATACAATGAATAGTGAATATCAATTACTGCAACAGCATTATATAATAAGGTGTTTACGGAAGACTTATTGATAATCCTGATTCTCAACATTTACTCTTTTCAGTTGCCTCACTTTACAAAAGAAACTTTTAGTCCAGTGGATGAATATGTAGGGAATGGTGAACTAACACCAGCCAGGAAGTTCTCTGAGAGTAACACAACAGTGGTAGCCTGTAGAAGTTTCTTTGTGTACACATACCTATTGTTCCAGGGGTACTATTGAAAAACATCACAATCCACACTGAATTTTGAGATATGAGGGAGGAGGCTTTCTTTTCCTTGTATGACCCTGCTTCTGGCCTAGATGTGTAACCATGTCAAGGGTGAGTTTTCTCTGCCTGGCTTCATATGGAGAGTGTCTTTAGACATAGACACCACCAATCAAATTTGATAGATGGCCTTTGACACAGATCACTGATAACTCTCCCCTCCCTTCAAATATAGGATAATTTGGATCTGTGTCCTTGTTCTTATTCATATAATAGGAATGTGCTGTTTAATGCAAATCAAGCATCCTTGAATTTCCTAGTATTTAACAATTATCTACAGCTATGCTTGGAGCATCCCAGGCACTCCCCAAGGGATATAAGCCTCTGTTTTCTGTTTTCTGGAATTAAAGTTGAACCTACTTTCTAAGGTGGTTCCCAGAGTGGCTGACCACAGTTATGCTTGCGGGCTTTCCAAGCTTTAGGCTAATCATCTTCTGCCCCTTATGCCTTCCTGGGCTGGTGGAAAACAGCCCTCCAGGCAGCAAGAGAATCACATTCTCTGAAATGCCTGTGATAAAATGTTTCAGACATCATAACATTTCAAATTTCACATGTTTCTGGATGTGAAATGGTCAATCAGTGTCTTGGGGTGGGACTCTTTAAAATGAGTTATCCTTAGTGTTTAGTTCATGGTAAGCTTGAAGGCAAGCTTCATGGTATGAAATCTTCTGAGGTGAGTACAGTGGCCGATGGAAAAGAAATAAGAGCAGAAATTTTATTTCTCTGTTTTTAGTAGCTGAGCACTGTTCCAATAAGGTATGGGTGGATGGCAGAGGAGAGGAACTCCCCTTTTGAGTAGGCTAGGGAAAGGGGATGGGGGAAGATGAAGGGAGGGTAGGACCAGTAGGAGTTGAGGGAGTGACCTTCAACCATCATACATAATGAATAAATTGTGAAAAATAAAATTTTTATTTTATTAATAAAAAACAATTAATAAAATAAAAAATAGTAAGAAAAACAAAAGAGCAAAATAGTAAAATTTTTAGTCTAGTTTGGGTAACTGCCCTTCCTCAAAGAGAAGAAAGAAGATATATAGAAAGTAAAGAAAAACATAATCTTTGTCTTTGTCACCTTTCTTCCCTGTGGGCTCACTTGATAATCATTATCCAATGGAGACCATGCTTCTCTCGCTGAAGTTTATGTTACCATAGCAGTAGGATTCAAACCTGGAACTAATGGCAGAGGTTCCTAGTTAACATATCAAATCAAACCTACCTGACATTTTCTTCCAGAAATCCTTCAGTTCTTCCATGTTGTCTGGTCCTCCAGGCTAGTATAGCCCATGCAATACCCTGAATTCTCCTTCCCAGGGCCTGAGCTAACCTCACTTCCCCTTCACCCATATATAGGCAAACTATTTTGGCTACCCGGTCCTGTCAAGAGCCATTCAGTAGCAACAGCAAAAGGGCTGTAGAACTCATGGAATGTGGCTCCCCTGTTAGCATAGTCACGAGGAGTTTGTTTTGGAGAAGCATAATCCCTAGAACTGCTTGTCCTGAGGACTTTGTGCTCTTATGTAGCATATCTCTGCTTGTTGCCCTTATGATGCCCATATTCCTCATAATATGAGTTGTATGGAAACTCTAAGGAGGCTTCTAGCCCATCACTGGGCGATATCACTGGCATTTAAAATTAACAATGTTTGATCTCTTTCCACCTGTTTACTGGAGCAGATGAATGAATTAACCACTGCCCTTGAAAGGAGCCATAGATGTAGATTGTTAGCAATCACCATTATACTTAGAAAGAATCTGGAAAAATAGATTGTTTAACAAGGTCGCGGAAGATGTTTTTGCTGATGGCTCTGGTGTAAAAATCTTAGAGAACAATTTAAAGTTAAGAAAAGTACACTATTAATAGTAAAGCCATGGATGTTTTAAGGTTGATGAGCTGAAACAATAGCCCAAGGAAGCATTAGACCTTCAAACTGGGTCTAAAACTGAGACAGCAGTTGATTCCCCTATATTTGTTTTTCCCCTCAGCTTCTTGATATGATTTAATAAAAATGATTAATGAGTAGATGCACACCCCTTTAAGATTTAAAGGGGTGCCATTACCATGCCATTTTTTATTACTGTTGCACTATAGTACTACTTGAGATCTCAAATGAAGATACTCCAGAAAATCTTTTACTGTACAGGCATTCTTTTAAAATCAATTCTGGTTTTGTTTTGTTTTCTTTTCTTTTTCTATATGAAATTGAGAATTGTTCTTTCAAGGTCTGTAATGAGTTGTGCTGGTATTTTGATGGGAATTGCATTGAGTCTTTAGATTTATTTTGGTAGAGTGGCCATTTTTACTATGTTAATCCTCCAATTCTGTAGTATGGGCAATCTTCTGATATATTCCTTGAAATTCTTTTTTTTCATACAAGTTGTTCACTTGCTTGATTAGAGTCACACCAAGATACTTTACGTTATTTGTAGCTTTTGTGAAAGGGTTTTGTTTCCCTAATTTCTTTCTGAGCCCTTTTGTCTTTTGTATACAGGAGGGCTTCAGTTTTTTTTTAATTTAATTTTGTATCAAGCCATTTTGCTGAAGATGTTTATCAGCTCTAGAAGTTCCCTTGAATTTTTAGGGATATTCATATATATACTATCACATCATCTGCAACACAAGCTGGACTTCTATGGAGAAAAGTGAACCCTCCTCCATTGCTGGTGGGAATATAAACTTGTGCAACCACTTTGGAAATCAATCTGGTGCTTTCTCAGAAAATTATGATTAGTGGTACTAGAATATTCAGTTATACCAACTGTGGGCATATATTCAGAAAATTATCAACCATACAACAAGGACATTTGCTCAACTCTACTCATAACAGCTTTATTGACAATATCCAGAATCTGGAAACAACTTAGATGTCCCCAAACCGAGGAATGGAAACAGAAATTGTGGCACATTTATACAATGCAATAGTATTCAGCAATTAAAAACAAGGAAATCAGCAGGTAAATGGATGCAACTAGAAAAGATCACTCTGAGTGATCACTAAGAGTGTCTTTCTGAGAAGCAGAAAGACAATCATGCTATATTCTCACTTATATGTGGATATTAGCTCTATAATATAGGGTTTAAAAATACTAAAATCTATAGTCCTAAAGGATCTAAACAACAGGAAGAACCCTAAGGAAGATGCTTAATCCTCATTCAGAAGGGCAAACGGGATAGACATTGGTAATGGGGGAAGATAGGGAACAGGGCCGAGCAACTACCACAGAGGGCCACTGAAAGAATCTACATAGCAGGGAGTTTTGAAGCAGATGGTTAGACTCATAGCCAAATTTTGTGCAGAAAGCATGGATTAATATGGAAGATTCAGAAGCTAAAAAGACCTGGATGGGAGAGGCACTCCACAAGTAGGCTAATTGAGCCAAAAAATATGGGCCCAGGGGGTCCTGTTCCAACCAAGGACCATGCATGAAGAACACCTAGAACCCCTGCTCAGATGTAGCTCATAAGTATCTCAGTTTCCATGTGAGTTCCCTATTAAGGGTACCAGGGGCTGTTTCTGACATGAATTCAGTGGAAGGCTCCTTGATCATCTACTCCTGGAAGGTGCAGCCTTGCCAGGCTGAGGAGGAAGAAGGTGCAGTCATTCTTTGTCAGACTTGATAAGATAGGCTAGCATAAGATAGTAGGGAAGTAGGACTTCCCCTATTAGTGGAGTAGGAGAGACAGCATAGGTGTAGAAGAGGGAGGTAGGTTGTAACTGGTTGAAGATGAGGGAGGGGCTTACAGCCAGAAAACAAAGTGAATAAATTGTAATAATCAATAAAAAAGAAAAATATGAGGTTTTTTTTTCCTGAAATGGTTGGACTCAGGCAACTGTGTCTTAAAAACAACTAGAAAGAACTTCATCGCTTCACATTTTCCTTTTTCTTGTAATACTATATATAATAAATACCCTTGCTAAAATTCAGTGGTTTATTATATATTCCTAGTATTATAAAATATTTTACAAATCAAATTTTGATATGTTAAGTGTGTAAAAGTAGTTTATGAAAAAGTGGCTTGAATTTTCAAAAGAGCAAAGAATGATTACTCAAAACTCAGGAGAGTGAAAATGGAAGGAAAATTGATGGAAGAATAAATAATATATAAATAAATTAATATCTCTTACACAGTAATTATAACATTTTGGTTATTGAGAGTTAAAAAATATACACAGACTATTTCTCAAGTAAACAATGTAAGCTATTATTAATAGCTCTTATGCACACACCCCGAAATATTTCTTTATATTATTCCTCTTGTCACTGAAATGTGTTCTTTGACAAGTCATGCCACTACACCGTGATGTTCAGGCTCTAATACTGACTATTCAATTCTTATTTCAGAGCACTGACTGCTTTTAGCCAAATTAGGACTGAAGTCAGACAATGTTTGATTTCTGTGTCTAACTCAGGTCATAACTTTTGATGATATATTTTGAGTTCATCCACAATTTCAAAGTAAAATGATTGCCTTTCTTGAAATGTTAAATGTTCTCTCTCCCTCTCTCATACACGCACACACACACACACATAATACATGAAATAGCAGTTATTGGCAACCCAAGACTTGAAATTGAAAGAGACAAAAGAGAGCTATATGAGAGATTTTGTAGGTAAGACAGAGAAATGAGAAATAATGTGATTATATTAAAAATCTCAAAAAAAAAAAAAAAAAAAAGTACATGTTTTCCATGAATAAAAAAATTGAATAATATTATATTTTGCACTCATGTGATTCAGGACAATCAAGTCCATTCTATCTTAGCACACGGTAAGCTTTGCTTCAGTAAACATGAGTGTAGATGTGTGCTGGACCAGCCCTGTCATCTCTTTCATATGGATAATGTTGGAACTCCTCATTCAGTGTGTACAGTACATACTCTCTTTTAAATTGACTCAAGAATTTTAGTATTTGTTTGTGTGAACTTTATAAAATAAAGTTCCTCTAAACTTATTTTTGGTCCACTTTCTTCTACTATCTCCTTTCATCCTTTTACACAGAGATGCTGTCCAACCTGGATGATAAAGAATGTTCTGTAGATGCAGCGGAAGAATGGACTTGTTGTCTAGTCCATTCTGTTAGTTCCTGTCTTTCTATTGGAGAATTGAACATCTAAGTTGAGAGATTTCAATGAGCAATGTTTATTATTTCCCTTTATTTTGTAGTAATGGTGTGGGGTTTTTGCCTTCTGATTTGATGCTTGGGATTATTCATTCTTTTTGTTGTCTTGGGTATGGTTAACAGTTTAGATTGGAGTATTTCATTGATTGGCTTCTGTAGTGAAGTTTTACAGAGATACTGCTCATATTTGGTTTTATTATGCAATATATCTTTATTCCTCATTTATTATTGAAAGTTTACTGGATATAGGAATAAGGGTCCCTCAAAGATTATATATAATCTGACTCAGCCATTCTAGGTTTAGAATCTCTCTTGAAAGATCAGGAGTTATTCTAAAGAGCCTGAATTTATATGCAACTTACTATTTTCAACTTTTAATATCCCTTCTTTGTTTAATATAGTTTTCTTTACATTTAATGTTTTAATTTTGTGTGCCGAGCACAATTTCTTTTCCGTACACTTTAATTGTTGTTCTATATATGTTTTGTACTTTTATAGGCTACCCCTTCTTCATTAGGTTAAGGATACATTCTTCTATTATTTTGCTGAAAATATTTTCTAGGATTTTGATGTGAGTTTTTTTCTTCTTTTTCTATTTCTATTATTCATAACTTACTTTTTTCACTTTTTAGATTTTCTGGATCTTTTGTGCATGGCTATTTAACATTTCTTTTGACACAACTTCTTCTTCTTCTTCTTCTTCTTCTTCATCATCATCATCATCATCATCTTCTCATCTTCTCCTCCTGATTTTCTTTTTTCTCCGACTCTTCCTTCTTCTTTTTCTTTCTCTTCATCCTCCTCCTTCTCCTTTTTTTCTTTTAAAATAGTCACTTTACTTATATATTCATCTGGATTAAAGTTTTCCCTTCCTCTAATCCTGGCATCTCTTTCCCATATCCCGTTCTATCCTGTCTAAATACACCCTCATATTAAAAAAGGAGGGCTATAATGTATAATAAGAAAATAAAAGAGCAAAAAGACAAAAGCAAACACATCTGAGTAGGAAAAGAAAAAGAAAAAGAACCCAAGTTGGGAAATGATGAAGACTTGATCATACATGCAGGACTTTCATAAAATATTAAACTTGAAACAATGGTATACACACAGAGGACCTGTAGCTTTAAAAATAGAAAAAAATATTCAGCAAATTAAAATGAGAACTATTATTTAAAAAAAAACCTTTTAAATGCATGCCAGAATTCTAGGACATGAGAATCCAAACTTGCCAGTGAGGGAAATCTTTGGCCATCTACGTTTTGTAATGTACTCTTAAAATTAAAATTAAGAGTAGTCCCTTGGATAAAATAAGTGTCCCTTGGAGAAAACTACATTTTCATTTGCAAGCACTTATCAGTTAGAGATAGGGCTAAGGACAACATTAAAGGCCTTGTGCATGCTGCCTCAGTCTCTCACAGTTTATATATTCTTCAGTCCTCTTAATTTATAGTACTTTGTTCTTCGATATGCTTTATCCTTTCTGGCTCTTAAACTCTTCTGGCTGAATTACTGAAGAGCCTAAAGGGCATATTCTGATGTCTCTCACTGACTGTCTATTTTCTCTATGGGCTGAATTTGTCTCCATCAGATGCTGGCTGACATTTTTTTGATGATGGCTGAACAAGATACTGATCTGTGAGTATAGCAGAATGGTGTCAATGGTCATTTTATTACTTTTAGTAGAATGTAGTATTTTCTTTCCCCCCAGAACCATGGGCTGTGTAATTTCTTTTTCTTGATCAATAAACCAGTGTCAGGTGTGGATTCCATCATGTGAAATGGCTTTTAAGTCAACTATAGATTGGTATTTACTCCTACAACTCGCACTAATATGTCTTACTGGTAGAACATTGTTAGAGTTCAAAAGTTTGGTAGCTGGGTTAGTGTTTATATTTCTCCTCTTGTAGTTGCAGAGCACTTCCCATGTCGAAATTGCTAGAATTTAATGTGAAGGTTCTATGTAGGCACAAGCTCTATTTATCTATGTTCCATGTAAGTGTAAGTGTTGTCTCCAGCAATAGGGCATTGCAGTCAATTTGTGGAAAGCTGCCTATAGTCTTGGCAAAAACCTGTATTGTTTTGGCATTACAATCACACTACTTTGGCCAATACCTCAGTTAAATATAAACCATTACCAGTACTGGATGCTTAATTTAATGACAAGAAATTTCCAGTTGGGACTTTCTTCTTGTGTGCTGATTTCATTTATATTGGCCTCTTATATGTATATATTTTAGATATTTTAGAAAGTTTCTATTGCAGTAGGTTTCCACTGTACCAAACAAATGACCCTTAATTTTACCTGTCTTTCCTCATGTTACATTTTCATTGCCCTCTTCCTTTCCCAATCCCCTGCATTTCTATCTTTTTAGCCTGCCTTCCATTTGTTCCAAGTATTTATTTCCCTTTCTTATGGAGAAATCTCTGCCTCCCCAACCTCCAGTTCTTAATCTGTATGTATGCCCTGTGGTATTATGTTCAGTTGCTTGCATATCATACATCTTGCAACTAATATATATGTAAAACAAATACAGACCCTATTTCTCTTTGGGGGTCTAGGTTCTCTCACTGTCAGTTACCTACAAATGTGCATTTACCTTCACGTTTCATGATTTGATTTTTTAAGTGTCTGAGTAATATTTGATTATGTAAATACACTAGTACTATAACAAAAATAGAAATACACACTGGAAAAACATAAAATCTTCACCAATGATGCTGACCAAACTAGATGCCTATATGTACAAACATGGAAATAGATGCTTATTTTCACTCAAAAGTCACCTCCAAATGGATTAAAACCTCAACAAAGTTTATATACAGTTAAAGTCTTAAAGTCAGCACATCTATTTGACAAAGATCCAGCATAGCTGAGTTGCATGTTACAGTAGCCTTCATGCTATCTTTCAGGCTTAGTCTTGATCTCCACTTGCTACATGCTTAGAGGATTTTTAATACATGTACAACCTGGGGACATTGGAGCAATGGGAAATTTTTTTTTTTAATGAATCATTTATGCCTTCACCCAGGAATACTGCTTCTAAGCTACCCCAGAAAAATCCTGAGCATACTGCTACTCTCATTTTTAGGGGGAATATCAATTACTTGGCCCTGCATGAATGTCTTCCTCATGGAAGTTGTAACACACATAAAAATGGCAGAAAACTCCTTATGAGACTTCAGCTCCAAGATAGTCTTGCAAAATCTACCCTTGTGCTTCCTCAAGAAGAAAATAATCAGAACAACATACTCTTAAAAAGGCAAACAAAGTTTCTAGAGCTAAGGGAGTTGATAGTATTTGAGATTAAATACCTTGTACTTCTGTATCCTCAGATGATTACTTGGCATATAATTAGGAGTTACATATGGTATGTTCTCAATGATTAGATAAAGATATAAATGAATGGCTGGAGACATCTTCACCTTACACAGGGGTCTATAATGATGGACAAAGAATGTTTTATAAAAATGATTTTTAAAGTGAGGTATTAGGGCCTCCTTTTCCTAGATATATCAGCTTTCACAGTATCACTGTGGTGTAGTATGACCAAAATAATGAAAGAATACTTAGACTTAGCAATAAGTAAATTCTACAAAGATATGAGGTATAGACAATGCATTATGCCAGGAATTTAATAATAACAGTTGCTGCTTTTCTCAAGGCTGTCCATTAAAATAGATAATATACTTCTTGGGACAAAGCAATATGCCCAAGCTGGCTTGAATATTTTTTATCTATTGCCATTGAATGTGAGAATGCTTACAACCTGAGAATGGGCTTTCAGGCTGTGGCAAATATGCCTCCAGATTCTCAAAAATATCAGGTTATGGGACTGATGAAGAAAAATGTTAGTAAAAGATACATTTTATCAATGATGACTAAATTCATGACCAAGAGACAGATAAAACACCTGTCTGGAGACAAAAAGGATATAATCTATGTTTTAGAAGAATGTGAATCTATCTTTTATTATTGAACTCTGTCTAAATAAAGAAGCCTTATGACTGCCAGTCAGTCCAGACTCTAAGTTTCTTCAAACAACCATGTCTGACTCGTTTCTGCCCCACCTTATCCTTCCCTCCTCTCTGGAAACTATCAAGTGCTGGGGCTGGACCCCAGGATTTCACCACACTCTTTCTTTTTTTCACAGTAGGGTGAATACTCACAACTGAAGATCTAGAGCTACATGCTTCAGAGTAGATAGGACATGTGATATCTGTTTTCTGGATCTGAGTTACCTAAATCAATAGAGCTATTTATGTTTCTATCTGCTTATGTGCCTACCATTTCACTTATCTATATCAGTTGAAGGATATTTAGGTGTTCCCATTTTGTACCTATTGTGAACAGAATAGCAATAAGTATGGTTGAGAAAATATTTTTGAAGGACAATGTTGAGTCCATTGTGCATATGTCAAGGAAAGTTACAAGTGGTTCATATGGTAGATTTATTGTCATCATTTTGAGAATTCTGAACACTGATTTCTGCTATGGATGTACAATTTTGCATGCTCCCTTTGCCAGAGGTTCAGGTTTTTGCCTGTCCAACAGAAGCTGTCAACTGTCAACCCAATTCCTGTTTCCTCCAGGAAAATAAAATACTAAGGGAAAATATATAGTACCTGTATTATTTATCACAATTACTATTATGTGTTTAAAATTTGAATACTTATATGTCCATGAATTAAGAAATAACATGTATAACTTACTAAAATGTTTTTTTTTTTTTTTTTGAAGTGGTTTCTATTCTGAAATAGAGTGTATCTATATATCATTGCTTAAATGAAGGGCTCTTTTAATTATGGTTAGATATACACTTTATATAAACTTACTAAAAGTAGAAGTAAATAATTTCATTTGAAGACACTAATGTATTTTATTATAGTCCAGTTATTGAACTTAATGATGGGTGAATCATGGTGCTTGAGAAAGATCCCCAAAACTATAGCTGTGCTGACAGATAAGCACAAAGCCATGCAGGCCAGGGCCAAGCCCAGAGGATCCTCAAATGACAGGAAGGTCACTGCCATGGGCAGGCAGTGAGTCCTCTCAAGGTTTGGGTACTCTTGAATTCAGCAAGGGATACATTCCTGCTGATCTGTGGGGAGAAAGTAAATCAACATCTCACCTCCTACAAGTCACTTCATGTTCAGTGCATGAAGAAAGATTTCCAATTATATTGTGTGCATCCTATCACATTCTCTTTTACTATAGTGCCAAGAAGGACACTAACCATACATTATTTGTCATTTGAGGTATTGGTTGCCTAAGTTTTTTTTTTTCTAGCTAGATCTATGATTAAAGATGGTGAGTACTTTTTGTGTATTTCTCAGTAAATTGTGTCTTATTTATGCTTCATTCTGTCACCCATGTTTATCATTAATTTTTACAATATATTCACTTTGTATCCCAATTGTATCCCCCTCCCTCATCTACACTATGTCCCACTATCCCTTCCTCCTCCTCCCCTATCCTTCACATGTAGTCCTCTGATAGGGAAGGTCCTATCAGTCCCTAGCCTATCAGGTTCCATTTAGACTCCCTGTATCCTATTCATCTGTAGGCTGTCTAGGTGGCCCCACCAGGGAGAAGTGATCAAGAAGCAGGCAACCAAGTTCAGAGACTGTCTCTTCTCCCCTTACTAGGAATCCCATATGGAGACTGGGCTGTCTATGGGCTACATTTGAGCATGGGTTCTAAGTCCTTTCATGCTATTTGGTTGATGCATCAGTCTCTGAAGGACCCCAGGACCCAGATTTTTTTTTTTTTTTTTTTTTTTTTTTTTGTTGATCTCCTTGTGTGACTCCTGACCCCTTTAGGTCCTTCTATCTCCCACTTCTTCAATAAGACATTTTGTGCTCTATACAAAATTTTGCTGTGGGTCTCTCCATCTGCTTCAATCACCTGTTGAGTGGAGTCACTCAGTGTACATCCGTGGAAGGCTGTTCTCTCTCTTCTATGGGTTCTGGCGTTTATCCTGTTTTCTTTTCTGAATGAGAATTAAGCATCTTCCCTATGTTTCTCCTTGTACTTTAGCTTTCAAAAGTCTGTAGATTTTAGTATGTCCAATCTATATTGTATGGGTAATGGCCACTTATAAGTGAATATATACCATACATGTATTTCTGCTTCTGGGATACATCACTCAGGGTGATCTTTTTTAGTTCCATCCATTTGCCTGCAAATTTTATGATTTTCTTGTTTTTAATTCCTGAGTAGTATTTCATTATGTAAATGTACCACAATTTCTGTATCCATTCCCCTATTGAGGGACATCTAGTTTGATTCCAGTTTCTGGCTATTGTGAATAAAGCTGTTATAGTCATAGTTGAGCAAATGCCCTTTTTGTATGGTTCAGCATCTTTCTGATATGTCTAGGAGGTGTTTAGCTGGGTCTTGGGGTAGCAGTATTTCCAGTTTTCTGAGAAAGTGCCAGACTGATTTCCAAAGTGGTTTTACAAGTTTACATTCTACCAGCAATGGAGGAGGGTTCTCCTTTCTGCACATCCTCTCCAGCATGTGTTGACCCTTGAGTTTTTTATCTTAGCCATTCTGATGCGTGTGAGGTGGAGTCTCAGAGTTGTTTTGATTTTCATTTCTCAGTTTTTTAAGGACATTGAGCATTTTTAAGTGTTTCTATACCGTTCAATATTTCTGTGTTGAGAATTTGTGTTTAGCTCTGAACCCTATTTTAAATTGGATTATTTTGATTTGTTGGGTTATTTATATATTCTAGATATTAGCCTTCTGTCAGATGCAGAGTTGGAGAAGATCGTTTCCCAGTCTGTAAACCATAATTTTGTTCTGCTGACAATATCCTTTGCTTTAGAGAATGTTTTCAGTTTCATGAGGTCCCATTTATTGATTGTTGATCTTAGAACCTGTGCTGCTGGTGTTCTGTTCAGGAAGTTGTCTCCTGTGCCAATGTGTTCAAGCCTCTTCCTCAATTTTTTTTTTAATAACAGATTAAGAATGTTAGTTTTATGTTGAGGTATATGATCACAAGGAATTTACTTTTGTGCAGGGTGATAAGTATGGATCTATTTGTATCTTTCTATGTGTGGAGATCCAGTTAGACAAACACCTTTCGTTGACGATGTTCTTTTTTCCATTGAACGGTTTTGGCTTCTTTGTAAAAAATCAGGCATTGTAGGTGTGTGGGTTTATTTCTGGGTCTTTGATTCAATTCCACAGATTTGCCAGTATGTTTCTATGCCAATACCACATTTACTGTTTTTCTGTAGTACAGTTTGAGATCCAGGATAGAGATACCTCCAGAAGTTTTTTATTGTACTGGATTCTTTTAACTATTCTGGCTTTTTTTGTGTTTTTTATGTGATCCTGAAAATTGTTCTTTCAAGGTCTGTAAAGAATTGTGTTGGTATTTTGATGGGAATTGTATTGAATCTATATTTCTTTTGATAGGATGGCCATTTTGCTGTTATTCCTACTGATCCATGAGTATGGGAGATTGTTCCATCTTATGATATCTTTTTCAACTTCTTTCTTCAAATACTTGAAGTTTTTTTACACAGATTTTTTACTTATTTGATTAGAGTCACACCGGTGCACTTTATTTTATTTGTGGCTATTGCAAGGTTGTTGTTTTTCTTTTTCCCTAATTTCTTTCTCAGCCCTCTTGTCTTTTCTATACAAGAGGGCTTCAGATATTTTTTAGCAACTTTGTTTCCAGCCACTTTGCTGAGGTGTTTATCAGCTGTAGTAGTTCTCTGGTGGAATTTTTAGGGTTACTCATGTATACTGTCATATCATTTGTGAATAGTGATACTTTGACTTCTTCCTTTCTGCTTTGTATCCCCTTGATTTCCTTTAGTTGTTTTACTGCTATAGATAGAACTTCCAGTACTATGTTGAAGAGAAAGGAGTGAGCAAACTTGACTTGTCTCTGATTTCAGTGGGGTTGATTTAAATTGCTTTCCCTTTAGTTTGATGTTTGCTATAGGCTTGTTGTATATTATCTTTATGGTGCATTTTATCTCTGATATTTCCAAGACTTTAAACATTAATTGAGCTTGGATTTTATTAAATGCTTTTCAGCATCTATTGAGATGATCATCTGGTGTTTATTTTTCAGTTTGTTTATGTGGTGGATTACAATGATGGTTTTCTGTACATTGTTATCTCCCCTGCATGCCTAGGATGAAGCCACTTGGTCATGGTAGATGAGATTTTTGATGTTTCTAATTTATTGATTTCTGCCCTAAGTTTGATCATTTCTAGCTATCTACTCCTCTTGTATATGTCTGCTTCATTTGACTAGGTCATTCACTTGTGTTGTTATGTTGATTTGAAATGCCTCAGATTTCTTTATGAAGGCACTTAATTCTATGAACTTTCCTCTTAGAATTACTTTCATTATGTCTCATTAGTTTGTGTAAGTTGTGCCTTCATTTTTGTTAAATTCTTGAAAGTCTAATTAGTTTATTTCTTCCATAATCCAGCTGTCATTGAGTAGAGTTCAGTTTCCATGCATATGCAGGCTGTTTACTATTTTTTGTTACTATTGAGGTCTATCTTTACACCATGTTGTTCTAATATGATAGAAGGGATTATATTGGTATAATGTTCTTTTTTGGACTGTATAGAATTTACCTTTGTTCATTCAAATGCTGATTTCTCTCCTCCACTGTCTGGATTCAATCCAGGTATTGCATTGTGATGCTTTTTCTAAGCATCACCTGTCTCAAGTTTGCATAAACATGCCACCATTTGTTCTCTCTATTGTCAATTAAAACAACCAGCCCCAATACTGAGCAATGGAGAGGATAAGGTGAGACATCCTGGTCCAGAGTGGGAGGAACAGGAAGGAGACAGGAGAGGAGAGGAGGAGAATCTGCAAGAGAGGTCTTGGCACCACATGTAGAAATGAACTGGAACTAAGATATCACTAAAAGCCATATGATGGGTGAGTCTGAATGGTAGGAAACTCTGAGGGCTTAGAGGTTTAGGATGGAGTAACTGTTAGCCAGAATTGTGCTCTAGGTTAATTAATTAAATCCTAGTCTCTCTGTGGTGATTTGGTTATACAGCTGTTTAGGAATAACCACTCCTTAACTAAAAGATTTATCAATAGTAAATATTAATAATCTACAAAAAATGGCACCCAATTAATCTAAGTATCCACACCCTTTAAATCCTACTTTAATTTAATTTGGTGGGGGAGAGGAATAAGCTCTCAGCGATACAACCCAAACTTTAAACCTAAAAACTCCCAGATAAATTACTGGCACTTTAAGAGAGACTCTTGAACATGCCTCAGAGCAAAAGACAGCCTACTGTGGGCAGACCTGAGACTGAACAAAACTGGTTGCCACTACAGTCTAACAGGATGAGAGAAATATTAAAACAGACTTCTTTGAGCTTGGCTGATAATCTCTTCTACGGTTTTAAGACAGAAATAAAGGAAAGTTTAGAAATTATGACTATGGTTACATTCCTATTCCTCAATTTAACTTTAACAATCGATTTAGCCTTTTATGTCTTCTCAAATACAAAGGCTTTAGAAAAGATACTGGAACAACACAAAAAACAAGTAGAACAATATGAAGAAAAAAATGAAGGTTGGAAATAGGACATAAAACAAGAGATACAAAAACTTACATACAGAACATGATAAACAACAGAAAAAGAGGGCAGAGGTTTTAGAAAAGATACTGGAAAACACAAAGAACAACTAGAATAATATAAAGAAAAAATTAAAAGTTAGGAGCAAGGCATAAAACAAGACATTCAAGAGATTATTGAACAAAACAAACAACAGAGAGATAGGTGTGAAATATGGGTACCGACCTTAAAAGAAGAGTTTAGAATATTAAGGAAAGAAAATACCCAGGCAGACGAAAAAAGATAATAAAGAAAGCCAAACAAAGGTGGTTAGAAAACAAATGTTAGCTTATTTAGTCAGTGTACAACAGAGACAAGCAGAAGATGATCACTCACAGGATTACCATGAGGCTGAATGGCACCCTGTGGAAGTGCTAGATCTGAGGTGGATATTCAATTCCAAGGAGTTGGAACTTTATCTAAAGTGAAACAAAGTGTTAGATGGCTTAAATGTACAGGAACAGAAGGTCAAATAAGAAAACTAAGACCATATGTGGCTGAGATAGCCATAAACTTATGGAAAAGAGATCTGTTACAACACTGGAAGACCCAGATTAACTTCCCCCAAGTTCTGAGACAAGCCAAAAAAAAAAAAAAAAAAAAAAAAAAAAAAAAAAAAAAAAAAAACAGGTAATACTCTTGATAAAGAAGCTAAAATTATTTTAAAATGTCATCAAAAACAGTTTCAGACTGTCCATAAACAAAATACAGCAGAGGCCATCTTTTCAACTGCCTGTTACAATCTGGAATCCCATTGCCTTCCTTGTTACCTAAAGAATGGCCTATTATAGTGATTGATTTAAAGGACTGCTTTTTCACAATTCCTTTACATGAACATGATAGGGAAAGTTTTGCTTTCTCAGGACCCACTTTGAATAGAAGCTGTCCAATAAAGAGATATCACTAGACGTTCTTACCACAAAGGATGTTGAACAGTCTTATTTTATGCCAATATTTTGTACAACAGCTGTTTGAGATAATCCATAAGCACTTTCCTCAATCCATAATTTACCACTATATGGATGATATCTTATTGGCTGATTCAGATAGAAAAACATTAGAAAATATTTTTGATGAAATAAATAGAACTTTGCCTTGTTGGGATTTAGAGATTGCGCCCGAAAAAGTACAAAAGGGAGATTCTATTAATTACCTAGGATACAAAATGGGCCTACAAAATACTCGACCACAAAAAGTATAAATTAGAACCCAATTAAAACTCTCAATGATTTTCAAAAATTGCTGTGAGATATTACATGGCTATAGCCTACCTTTGGTTTAGCTACTCAAGAGCTAAGTAACATTTCAAATCTTACAGGATGATAAAAACTTTAAAAGTCCAACAACATTATCAACTGAAGATGAAAGTGAATTGGCTCTGGTAGAAAGGAAATTACAAGATGCATATATAGACCATATTGATCCAAAGAGGGCCTGTATTTTGGTTATCTTGCTTTCCACTCATTCTCCCACAGCAATTATTATGCAGAGGGAGGACTGTCTTAGAATGGATATTTTTGGCACACAAACAAAATAAAAAACTTAAAAAAGTTCTGAATCCTTATGATTCAGTTCAAAAATCAAAATTATATACAATTCTTTTGGTGTTATCATATTTTCAATAATCTCTTAATATAGCCACTGACTGTCAATATGCAGAAAGAGTTTTTTTTGCATATAGAAACTGCTGATCTAATTCAGGATAATTTGGACTTAACTTCACTGTTTCTTCAATTACAACGAGTAATCAGAAATAGTAATAATCCACTGTATATAACATAGATCAGATCTGATATGGGTCCACCAGGCCCTGTAGCACAAGACAATGATGAAATTGATCAGCTATTGACAGGAGTGTGTTACAGGCCTCAGAATTTCATTAAAAAACACCATGTTAACAGCAAAGGTTTAAAAAGAGAGTTTTCTATCACTTGGCAACAAGCCAAAGAAATTGTGCGAAAATATCCCACTTGTTCTTTATATAACTAAACTCCACTACCTGCAGGAAGTAACCCTAATGGTAATCAAAGAAATGAAATTTGGCAAATCACATGTTTCATTTTATAGAGTTTGGTAAACTGAAATATGTGCACCATACTATAGACAAATATTCAGACACATATGAGCAAAAGCCATAAGTTCTGAGAAGGCTGATTCAGTTATGCATTTATTAGAAGTGATGGAAGTTATGGTTATTCCTACACAAATTAAGACTGATAATGCTACAGCATAATTTTTTTACATATTATAAGATAAAACATGTAACAGGTATACCTCACAATCCTGCCAGTCAAGCAGTCACTGAAAAATCGAATTGTACTTTAAGGAAAATGCATAACAAACAGAGAGGGATATTAAAATACCACAGAGATAGATTACATAATGCTTTATTGACCTTAAATTTCTTAAATGTTAATGAACAACAAACAACAGCTGCACAAAGACACTGGGTTATAGAAAAAAAAAAAACCTGCTGAATTATTTCAGCATATATTTTTCAAAAATACCCCAACTTCACAATGGACAGTAGGGAATGTGTTACACACTGGGGAAGAGGTTTTGCATATGTTCACACAGGAAACGAGAAATTATGGGATCCTTCAAAACTAATAAAAATCAGATTTCACAGAGAAAGATCACCTGAAGACTTTGGTCACACACAAGAAGAGAGAAATCAAGAAGACCAAACAAAACAGGTAATATAAATAGATAATCCCTTCACATGGGAAAAACTCTAAAGCTGACTGAGACATAAAAAATGTCTCTAGTCAGAACTTCAGCAATACATGGCCAGTAAATCCTTGGCTATAATATCCTCAATATTTATTATGCCATTCTTTTAATCGGCATTGATAAAATTGGTTTACAGTTTAATTTCATTCTGAACATCTCATACATTTATAATTTTAGAACTGTATAATGCTTGTGAGAAATTATATGTTTGCAGAAAAAAAGGAGTGAATAATGGAGAAGCTGGACCAAACCTGACAGAATCCTCCTTTCAGCATGCTGAGACATTGACACATCTGTCTCAGTATCTTGCATGTTCCAGAATTCTCCTTGTTCCTGTCTCAGCTGCTTCAATTGCTATTTCTCATCATGGCCTGCTCCCAAGAGAACTTTGAATAAAGCTACAAATCTTAATTTGTCCAGCAATTTAGACTGTTCTAAATAGGACTTTTATTAACTCTTATTATTTTCTCAACATTCAAAGACTGGACCACAAATATTGCTTGCTTAATTAAACATTTTTCCAATTTTCTTTGGGACCCCAAAAGGATTTCTGCATGTCCAAAATGTCAGCTAGAAGAAATCAATGCGAATGATGTCCTATTTTCCTTAAGGGGGGTTGGGTAGGTTTTGGGTTGTTTTCTGTGGTTACAAGTGTTTATTGTCATTGGGAGATGTTTATAAATTACTAATGGTCTTATTCAGAGTGAAACTGTTATGCCCAGTTCGGGAACCCCAAAAGACCAGGGATACACTCTGCTGTAAATACATAAGGTTTTTTAAATTGTATACGTGTTCGGACATGGGACACAAACTTCCTGTGGACACAGGAGAAGAATGTATCCCTGAGATCTAGGGAAGCACAGTTTTTATGGGGCAAAACTGCAAGCAGGGACTTACATGCTTTGGCGTTATATGATTGTGTAAGGGAAACTGAGTTTGAAATGATTGGTTACTTTGGGCAGCAAGACTACAAACAGTTCTGGCCTGGTCCTATGGGCCAGTTTCCTAGCAACTGTATAATTAGTGGGCAGGAAAGAATGTAGTAAGGCTAATTTGACTCCTCAGGGCACTAAGGCTAGTTCTTCCCTGAAGGAGGCTGGACATGTTTCCAACTAACTAGACTTTATTCATGCTTATGCTTTAAACTTTAAAACAATACCCACTGATTTTAAGTCTCTGGTCTCTCAAATTCATAAAGAATTAATGTAATTGAGATTTTAAAAATGAAATAAAATGAAGTTTCAAATCTTTCTTCCATCTGCTATTTTTCCCATAAACTCTACTGTGTGCCTTCCTTGTGAAAGGAACCTGGCAATGTGCAAGCAAGTTTGGCTCTCATTTTTTTTATTTCAATCTTATTATTATTATCATTATTATTATTATTTTTGGGTTTTTGAGACAGGGTTTCTCTGTGTAGCCCGGGATGTCCAGGCCTCTTTGTATACAGGCTGGCCTTGATCTCACAGACATACTCACAAACATCTACGTGCCTCTGCCTCTGCCTCCCGAGTGCTGGGATTAAAGGTGTGTGCACTGTGCTTGGCAGGACTTTCTTATAGCCTGGTTGAAGTCATACTTTATGACTTAGGACATGTCTAGACAAGTGAGTGTGAAGAGCTGGCAGGGGTGCAAACCCTTGCTTTTGGAGAGAGGGTTTCTCTTGTGGCCTTGCATATCCTGAACTCGTTTTGCAAACCCAGATGTCCTGGAACTCACACCAGCCTCTGCTTGCCCCACTGACAGCCACAGGCATGTGACACCACACCTGGCTTCTTGTTATAGTCTTTAAGAATGATTTATAATCTCTGTCTGCCTTCCTGGGACCAGCCCTGTTTTGACTGGGATAGTCAGCACTCACTAAAAGAAATGGGGGGCAGGGACCCCAGGATTCCTTCTGCAGTGAGCAGGGACTGGCTGGGCCCTGGCTGAGCAGGGAATTTAAGCTGGACACATTTAAACTGGGAATACATAAATTTAAGCTGGGGCTGTGTGTGCAATGACATAGCTTTACTTACTAATGGACCCTTGTGCTTTTTTCCCTTCTTCTAAGAAGTGTAAATCCCATCTATTTGTTTATTTTTACACGTATGACTGTTTTGCCTGCATGGATAGGTGTGCCTGTGTACCAGGTGGATGCCTGGTGCCTGAAGAGGCAGCATTGACAACCCGCAAGTATATCCTTGAGTTTTTCTGTTGCCATCTATTGCTTCTCATGGGACCTACACATTAGTCTGGTTTGTTGCCTCAATGAGAGTCCCTTGGAGAAAAATAAGATTTTCATTTATTGTCATTGTTATTATTATTGTTATTATTATTAAATAGGGAATGAGTGTTCTTTTTGGAGGGATGGAAACTTTATTTATGATTCATAGTGTAGTTCTCTTTATTATAGAAGATTTGTTTATTATTTGTACACTATTCTGTCTGCATGCCAGAGGAGGGCACCAGGTCTCACTATAGATTGATATGACCATGTGGGTGCTGGGAATTGAGCTCAGAAACTCTGGAAGAGCAGCCTGTGATCTTAAACTCTGTGCTATCTCTCCTGCCCCCTTATTTCTTATTTTTATTTTTTAAATTTTTATTTATTCATTTTACATCCCTGTCTTAGACCTCCCCTTCTTCTCCTTCCAGTCGTACCCTCCCTTTTTTTCCACTATCATCCCTCACCTGGCTCTTCAGAAAAGAGGATCACCCTGCCTCTCCTGTGCATACCCACCCACCCCAGCATATCAAGTGGCATCAGGACCGAACACATACTCTTTGCCTGTCGAGGCAACCCCAAAAGGGGAAAGTGAAAGAAAAGCTAGCTTGTGGGTCAGGGTGCATTCATATGTGTGTTGGTCCTGCTGTGTTTACAAGGCCTTGTTACCCTTGTGTCCTTCATCCACTCTGGCACTTACACTCTGCACACAGAGTTTCTTGAGCCCTTAGGGGCTTAGGGTTTCTTGCAGACATCTCATTTAGGGTGGAATGGTCCATGGCCTCTCACTGTTTGCATATCGGATGGACGTGGGTCTCTGTATTTATTCCCATTTGTTGCCAGACGAAGTTTCCAATGATGGCCTAGCAAGGCACCAATATGTGAGTATGGCTGCACTCCTTTAGCACAACTGCAGCATTTAGATTTCTCTTATGTCCTTGGCCTCTGTAGACTCAGGTTCCTGGCCAATCAAGCAGTATTGGCTCAAGGTTCCTTCTCATGGAGTGGGCCTCCTGAAACCCAACTAGATATTAGTTGGTCTCTTCTGTGACCTTTATACCACAAGCACACCAGCAAATCTTGTAGGCAGGTCACTGTTGGAGAGTGAAGGGTGTATGGCTGGGTTGGTGTGTACTTTTCTCTTCTGGTGGCATGCAGCGTATGTTCCTGTATCGCAAACAGCAGTCTATAAGGGTTAAGGTTCTCGGTAGGGCCCAGCTGGGATTCGCTGTGTCCAATGACAGACCAGGGAAAACGCTGTGTGCGTTGTGGCGTGAGGAAAGCGCTTTCGGGGTATACTTCTGGGTCCTGACAAAGCTCCAGGCTAGGTAAGGAGGAGGAGGATGGCTTGTGAGGATGTAGGCAGTGCGTACAGCATTCTGGGAATTGTATTTCTGCGTCTGCGACTCGGCAAAGCAGACGATACACTGAGACCTGGTTATGTTACTACAAACAATCCCACAAGTCCTTGCGCCCTCCTTTTAAAAATTAATTTCAGCAACAGAATCTTACCATCAGATTGGGGAGAGCACTGGAGGATGGACACAGGTGGGGGCCCCAGGCCCTGCTTTGATCTAGCACAGGGACCTCCTGCGTCCCGACTCCACAGGACTCTGGGAAGCCTGCTCTCAAGACACGCCTCCGTCTGTACTTATTAAATTGAAATAAATACATAGTATTAAATGAAAACATCATATATATAAAGCTAGTTATTAAGGGACACGTTTGCACCACCAGAGGGCACCAGATTTCTTGACAGATGGTTTGCGCGCCACCGTGTGGTCCCTGGGATGGAACCTGGCACCTTGGTAAGAGAGGGATTCTCTGTGTCACAGGGCCCTGGCTGTTGCGATGACAAATGTCGGCTTTTTTTTTTTTTTTTTTTTTTCAAGATTCATCCATCCATCTATTCATTCATCCATTCATTCATTGTACAGCATTCTGCCTGTGCACCAGAATATCCCATTACAGATGTCTGTGAGCCACCATGTGGTTGCTGGGAATTGAACTCAGAACCTCTAGAAGAGCAGCCAGCATTGTTAACCTCTGAGCCATCTCTCCTGCCTACATTTTTTTTTTAATCTTTAAAAAAGATTTATTTTCCACGTGAGCGCGTTTCTGCCTTCCCAAGACTAGTCCTGCTTTGACTGGGAGACTGGAAATTAATTTTTAAAAGGCGGAGGACCCCAGGATCCCTTCTCCACCAGGGACCAGGGACCAGCTGGACTGCGTCTAATCAGGAGAATTCAAAGAGCACATTTGTCCTGCACACAAGTTGCTTCCAGCAGCCCTGTGTGTTTACTTCCTGTACCAGGGGCAGGGCGATGGCATCACAAATTGGCTCGGAAAGGCTCCTGATCCTGAAGACTGCGAGGGGCAGGAGGGGCATTTACAGAACACAAGAGACCAGGGAAAACGCTGTGTGCGTTGTGGCGCGAGGAAAGCGCTTTCGGGGGATACTTCTGGGTCCTGACAAAGCTCCAGGCTAGGTAAGGAGGAGGAGGATGGCTTGTGAGGATGTAATGCAGTGTGTACAGCATTCTGGGAATTGTATTTCTCGTCTGCGACTCAGCAAAGCAGACAATACAGTGAGACCTGGTTATGTTACTACAAACAATCCCACAAGTCCTTGCTCTGAGGCAGTTCTCACAGAGGCTCCCAGCCAGCACAATGCACTCTGGGATTATTTGTAGTTTCCCTGGCTATGGAGTGTTTGGTTTTAGAATTTTCATGTCTGGGACATTTCATCATGAGTTCAGTGCTCTGTAGTAAGGATGTTCACAGTCATAAAAGATAAAACAGATTATTTATTTATTTTTTTTTATTTATTTATTTATTTATTTAGTCTATGAGACACCTATAATAAAACGTGAGTGGCTAGAAGTGGAGCTGAAATGCAGTAGATAGATTTAAAGCCTGGACAGCTCCTAAGATGGTGGATGGGATATTGGAGCTTTTGACAGGACTGTGCTGAATGTTAAGTGGGACGGAGCACCCACAAGCATACATGCCATGTCTTCAATGTGTTATGTACTGTTGAAAAAGCAGGCACTTGAGGAAAACTATAAGGTTATATTCCAAGAAGTTGGCAGTTGAAATTCAAAGTTCAAGAGTTAGTACGACACCTCTTCATTTTCCTAGTTCCTCATTCTGCATCCTGTTATTTTCAGATATTTCAGACCGAACAAACAGCATCTTTTCGGGCTGGAAATGGAGTCTAGTTTTCAGTTCAGATAGGTAGTAACATATAATTTTTGAGGATTCTCTTAGAAAACCCTTCCTAGTAACTCACAAGTTGACTTCTCATGCCTGGTGTTGGAGTTTTTCTTAGATGGAGGGACAATTGTCATCACAGATAGCAAAATTTCATTGAAACTAAAGTTTAGTTTTATACAACAGCTTACATGGATTATACATATCTTAGATAGTTACTAGTATGATTCCATATTACTTTTTCAGACATCCTTACTGTTATTTTACCATCTTCCCTTTTGTATTTCTTTCTGTCTTGCCTCCGAAATTATTATAACCCCTTCAAGTTTTTCCCATTTCCTCTTTCAAATCTCTATACCCTTCTACTTCCTACGGCCCTCACACACTTCCATTCTCACCTTGGAAATGGTCACTATTTCATTCTTGGTTTTTTTAATTACTGCCGGATATGGACTCACATATGAGTACACACATATTCAGTTTAGAGCTGGGAAACTTAGAAGAGAGAATATGTGAAATTTGTCTTTCTGTGTTTAGATTACCTCATATAACATGATTTTTTTTTTCTAGTTCCATCTATCTACCTGCAAGTTTTATGTTTGCATACTACTCAATAGTGATGCATTTTAAAATCATGACCTAAAGAGCTAATATTTAATTCATTTTTAAGGTTATTTAATAATTACATCATTTTGTGCCTTCTCTTTTCTTCCCTCCAAACCTTCCCACAGACCTCTCCTATTTCTCTTTCAAATTCATCTTCTTTTTTCAAATTTGTATTATGCTCTTAATATAAGTTGCTCAGTTTAATAATGTTACTTCCATGCATGTTTTCAGGGTTGATTGCTTGGTATTGGATAACTAAATGATTTTATGCTCTTTCCTGGAAAGATTTTTTTTCTCATTCTCTCAGCATTTATTAGTTCCCTGCAGATTTTTGCGTAGGATTAAGGACAATGGTTTCTTCCTAGACCACTTTTGCATGTCTATTAGCATTTTCAATTTTTAGTTCGTTTTTATACAGGTATATTGGTAAGCCTTTTTTTTTTTTTTTTTTTTTATATTGGTCCATCTTATGGGTGTAGCTTCTGGTATTATTAGGAGACACATTACCAGACAATACTCTGATCCTCTGCCATATATATATATATATATATATATATATATATATATATATATATATATATACCTATATATATATATGCATGATCACTGAGTCTTAGATCTGGGAATTGTTTTGTAGATGTATCAGATGTGACTGTTCTCCAGAATTCTGCCTTGTGATTGGTTGTGGTTTTCAGTCATGATTGTGGTTCAAGGAAAAGCTTCCTTGGTCAGTGGTGAACTATACTTATCTATGTGCATTATTAAAAGCATTTAGGTTGCAACATGTTTATATTCATGCATGTACTTACATGTATTATAGGGATTTATGTAGATAATTCACAGTATGATTGTTTAAAAAAAAAATTTACTGTTATTTCACCCACTTCCTTCTTTTATATTTATCCTGTAAAAGACCTGGGGTCTTACAGCTCAGGAGTTCAAGATCACACCCTTCTCAGGAATTCCCACAGACCACAACTCAATGCAAAAGCAAGAGCATTTTTTTATTTCAATCATGATAGGGTCACCCCTCAAAAGGCAGGAGATGACCCAAACATGCAAAACACAGGGTTTTTATACTTAAAAATCTGGCCACTTTTGCTCTATACATTGATTGGTCAGCAAGAATAGCATTTAGATAGTTTACAGCCTAGTTGTTTGCAGTTTTTGGCCATTTGTGAGTTTTCTCAAAACAACTCACCCTGCCCTTCAAGAGCTACCTGCCTCTGGCTTCAATTCAAGGCTATCTCAGAGCAGTTCATCTTCCCATTTGAGAGCCATATGCCTCTGGCTTTAAATTCAAGGATGGGAATAGTCACAGCTGTTTTTCTTTTACAGTTGTTTTCATTCTCAGGTGGGCTCTCATCCCCTTTTTCTTTGTGCTCCAATTTTAACCCCCAAGTTGTGGATCAATCTCAAAGAGAGATTGATACTGCCTCTGGAGCATCAGGACCTGAACCACACTTACACATTCCCTGATGAAGGCAAGTAATCAGTTAACAATACAGGGTACTATTGTGACAAGGAGCAAAAGGGTAGCAAAAGGTCCCAGTAAGAGAAGCACATAGGGAGCATACCATTAAACCCATTCCAAAAAAAGAGATTCTATTAATTCTCATCTCCTTTTTTCAAGATATTTTTGTAATTTTTTAATCTTTCCTTTAACAATGCCTGATTTATTAGTGTAAAAACAGCATTTCTCCTGTACAGCTAAGCAGATTCCTCCTTTTCAGCCATAAGGAGGTCTAATCCCCTCTGGGTCTGGAGAACTACTTCTGCTAAGGAATTGAGCTGGTCTTGGAGGTCATTGATGCTGCTCAAAAGCAATTGTACACCACTAATTTACTGTTGGGACAGTTTCTTGTATTTACAAAATAAAACACCCAAACCAGCTGACCTAGCGCCTATGGAAGCAGTCAGCCCAATTCCCACTAACAGAGGAATGAACTGAATGGCTTTCTTCATTCTTCCAGCCATTAAGTCAAAGCTGGGGATTGGGACTGGCTCATCCACTGGAATGATGCTAATATCAGGGAGTTGCCTGTACACAGGTCCCAGTCCAATCTGTGGGCAAGAACGTGTAAGCTTTATTATTCCTGCATAAGAAAACAGTGTTATTGTCAGGGCAGAGAGCTGTGGAGATGTCAATTGTTGAATCACAAATGGCAAAGGTAGCATCCCCTACAGGTAGATCTGAGCTATCATTTTTGTAGGGTTTTGTCAAACAGGTAACATTTTGCTTGAAGAGAGGCTGCACTCTCATGGGGGTGCTGAGTGTCAGGACCCCTCAGCAGTGGAATAAGTGGCTTTAGAGGGGGAGCTCCAGAGGAACAGGCTGCCCTTGTCAGAGGCAGGAGCCAGCAGTCACTTGCAAGCAAAGGATTGGTGTCATTTAGGAGGCTATGAGTGGCAGTAATAACAACATCTACAGTCTGGGGTCTAAAATAATGTTTCCTCTACTATCAGGAAGAACCAGAGGGTGGTAATTGAGGGATGAGTATTCTTTTTTTTTTTGTATTAACTCTTCAATGCATTGTTTAACCTGTTCTTGTCTGACCTGATCCTGCAGCCCTCTCCATCTGAAAGGTGAATGGGAGTACCTTTCTTCAGCATACAGGCTTCCCTACCATCCCCGAACAAGGGGTTTGGAGTAATTTAGATCCATGGTCTCCTGTTGGCACACTGTGGGACAAATCGTCTATCCTCATCTCCTCCCTGACTTGGTTCAATATGGCAGTGAAATAGGTGATGTTATCTTTTCCAGGACATTGTTGCACAACCATATAGCAACTGATATGCACAGCCTGTTGATAGGTATCACAAGGGCAAGACCTGGGGCACCCATTTACATAAGGAATCATTTTAGGCTTGGATACACAATGCCATTCTAAACTTGGAGTGCTCTCTGAAGGTTGTAGGGCTCTATATGTCCATGTATCACCACACTCAACTTGAGCATAGGCCTTGTTGGGCCCCCAAATCTCACCATTTAGTAAGACTCTGCCATTCATCACCCCATCCTTGCAATCACAGGGTTTACCATATATTGCTTCCAGGGCCTTGTGAGCCTGGTGAGGATCACCAAAACTCCCATCAATAGTTACCCAATTGAGTACAAACAGCACCACCCAGAGGTACCATTGTCTGTCATTGTCCCTGATGAGTTTCAGTTTTAACAGGTTGCTGGAAGCTTGGACTTTCCAGGTGTCAGCAGGTTGATGAAGAGCAGGCTTGACATGTGACCCATGGATCCAAGCTGCAATGCTCTCTGCTTTGACTGCTGTTAGGGTGTTGAGCAGGACACAATAATGAACCTTCCACCAAGGTTCCAGATTCTGGCTGTGGTGTCATAACAAGTACACCAGATCAACCTGGAACTGATGGGGCACCTCCAAGGACCTGGGCGCATTTGCACTGCCAACCTTGCTCAAATTCTCTTTCTGAATAAGTTGCAGTCCATTCAGCATGGACAACAAGTCAGAGTTACTACTAGTTATGTCAAGGGGGTCCCAAGAAGAGTCAGGGAGCAGGAACCACATATAGTAGTTCAAGGGAGTTAAGCCTAATATGGAGGGAGTATTTCTGATGCTAAAGAGGGCCAAGGGAAGGATCACTGCCCAGTCACCATCAGTCTCCATGGTCAATTTGGTGAGAGTCTCTTTGAGAGCTCTATTCATTCTCTCTACCTGTTCTGAACTTTGAAGCCTATAAGCACAATGTAACTTCCAATCAAGCCCCAGAAACCTGAACACCTCCTAGCTTACCTGAACAACAAAGGTTGTCCCATTGTCTGACCAATTACCTTTGGAATACCAAACCGAGGAAAAATGTCTTCCAGAATTGTTTTGGCCATGACCAGGGAGGTTTCTTTCTTTGTGGGAAAAGCTTCCACCCATCCTGAGAAAGTGTCCACAAAACCAGGAGATATTTATTGCCATACCTGGATGGTTTACTTTCAGTGAAATCCACTTCCCAATGCATTCCAGGTCTAGTTCCTTGTCACTGGCCAGCAGTGACAGCTGAATACCACCTGAGAGAGGGCTGGGAGAGAGATAGAGACAGGGTGACACAGAAAAGGACACCGAGTCTACATGCTGATCCAGGTGTTGATTTAATGGACGTCAGGTTAACACTTAAGTAGGCAGAAAAGTACAAGAAGTTTCTCATGTAGGAGCTTTACTTGGTCAAAACATAGGAGAGCTCACTCAAGGTTACACAGAGCCTGCTGTCTGGTTACTATGATTGCACACACTTTCTAAGGGTCAGAGCAGTCTGCTGTAGGACCACTAAGGTCAGATTATAAGAAACTGGACTTTGGAAAATAGCCAAAGCCAATAGGCCGGATTCCACTGCGCCATTAACTCAAAATTTGCCATTAACTCCAAAAAGGCTGCCACAGTTTCTCTCAGCCACTTCCCTGTGCTCTGGAACTCATACCTATGTTTACCCTCTGGCAAGGTTCACAGGCACTAGTCACTCTCTCAGTCAGGGTGGTGAGGTTTAGTGTTCAGTACTGGGATTGGCCGGCAACTTCAGCCAATTTCTTTGCCCACAAGTGAGTCCACTAATGCATCTGAGTAATTAATCTCTCAGCGTCTTCCTGTAGCAGAATGATCTTACCTTTAGAGTCAATCCATGACCCCACATCGGTGTCAGATATCCCCTGTTTTTGCCATATTAACTTTAAGTCACATTCTGAGAAGTTTAGTCATTCTTCTCTGGAAAGTTCAGC
The DNA here is from genome assembly GCA_036365155.1 of Meriones psammophilus. Classification (NCBI taxonomy): domain Eukaryota; kingdom Metazoa; phylum Chordata; class Mammalia; order Rodentia; family Muridae; genus Meriones; species Meriones psammophilus. Next base: position 34,718 of record JAEOAE010002739.1, on the reverse strand, counting down.
GGTTAGTACCACTGGGACGGAGTTTCCTCTAGCAGCTACTTTAGCCTCCTGATTGGCCATGTTATTCCCCTTTGTTGCCTCAGAAGTCCCCTTCTGCTGTCCTGGGCAATGAATAATGCTTACCTTGTCCAGCAGCAACAAGGCATTGAGCAAGCCAAAATCTTGTTTTTATTTTTTATCTCTTTACCGGCTGATATTAGCAGGCCTCTCTGCTGATACATGGCCCCGTGCTCATGGGCTGTTGGTAAGGCGTACCAACTATCAGTGTAGATGTTTATCTTTTTGTCCTTTTCCAGAGATAATGCTTGGGTTAAAGCAATCAATTCAGCTCTCTGAGTAGAAGTGCCCTCCGGCAACGCCTGGGCCCATATTACCTTATGAACATCTACTACTGCTGCCCCTGCCTTTCTCTTCCTGTTCTCAAAAAACTGCTCCAATACATATAGTATGTTACCTTGGCATTGGGCAGAGGCTGATCTTTCAATTCCTTTTGCTATCCCTGTTCCTCTGTTAGAACCTGCAAACAATCATGCTCCAGGGGCTGGATTTCTGGATCCGGCAATAAGGTGGCAGGGTTTAGTCTTGTAGCCAGGACAAAGGTGAATCTATCATTATTCAAGAGCAAGGCCTGGTGAAGTGTCATGCTGGCATTCATGAGCCAGCAATCAGGTAGCTACCTTATGACACTCTCAAGGGAATGAAGAGAAGAGATGGTGAGGTCTTGTCCCAGAGTCAGTTTGTCTGCATGTTTTACTAGTACCCCCACTGCTGCTATTATTCACAGGCAAGTTGGCCATCTTGCCACTACTGAATCAAGCATTTTGGATAGCTACTCTACTGGTCTCTTCCAGGGTCCAATTTTCTGTGTTAGCACCCCATTGGCCATTCCCTGATTCTCACACACATAGAGATAGAAGGGTTTGGTTACATCAGGGAGTCCCAGTGCTGGGGCCAATATTAAGGCTTGTTTGATATTACCAAATGCAGCTTGTTCATCCTTTCCCCAGATGAAAGAGTCACTGCCCTTTGTAAGGGCATGCAGAAGGGCCGCCATGTTGGCAAATCCCGGAATCCACAGCCGGCAAAACCCGCTGTACCTAAAATTTCCCTCAGTTGTTCAGTAGTATGTGGAGGGGGAATATGAAATACAGTCTCTTTTCTAGCCTCCGACAGCCATCTCTTTCCCTCTTTTAATATATATATCCCAGATAACTGACCTGCAGGATGGGAGTTTTTTGCTGTAGCTGAGCTCACCCATCTCTTGCAACAGCTGGTCGGTGGCGTCAAAACAACTTTCTTTACAATCTGCTGCTAATAGTATATCATCCACATATTGGAGATGAGTTACCTGGGGATTGGTGGCCTGGAGGTGCGCCAGGTCTAGGTGTAGGGCTTCATCTTCCTTTTGGGACAATCCTGGATCCAGTGTCCTTTCTCCTTGCAATAGGCACACTGATCCTTAGCCAGAGGGCCCCTCTGATTTCCAGGAACTCTCTCCCTATCATTATGACTGCACTGTGGTGGCCAGGATCTTAGTCAACTTTCTGTCTTGCCTCTTATCCTTTCTCTTTCTCTCACTTCCTGCTCTTTTTGCTTTCTTTCCTCTTTCTCTTCTTTCATCTCCTGGCTGTAAAAAACCTTTTCTGCTACCTGCAATGAATCCTTTAACAACTTTTCCTGTAAACCCTCTATTTTCTGGAGTTTTCTACAAATATCTGTGGCTGACTGGTCTATAAAGATTATAGTCACCATTGCCTTATGCTCATCTGAGGTAGGGTCATAAGGGGTAAACCAGCTATATGCCTCCATCAGCCGTTGAAGAAAGGCTGTGGGAGATTCATCTGGCTCCTGAACCATCTCTCTTACCTTCATCAAATTGGTGGGCTTTTGAGCGGCCCCATGGACACATGATATTAGAGTCTGGCGGTAGACCTGCAGGCATTCCCTACCTCTGGATACGTTGTAATCCCAGTTGGGGTGGGTGAGGGGAAAGCCATCATCAATCTCATTAAGGAGGACTGTCCATTCCTGGCACAGTCTTTCTTGCCTAAAGGAGGACCCGTCTCCTTCCTCACTAGTCAAAAGGGCCTGCAAGAGTTGCTGGCAATCATCCCAAGTGGGCTGGTGTGAGAATAGGACATATTCAAAGAAATATGTGCCTTGTATCTCACCTCCAAGACATGATAGTCACAGCCTGTCCTATAATAAAGTCATCCATCAAGAAAATCAAAGAAGCAAAAATGATAGAGACAAAAAGAAAAAGACAGGCAATTTGACAAGGACACCCTTATGGGTGGTACCACAGAATTCTGATTGAGAGCCTGCCTCACAGCAGCTGTCTCTGAAGAGAAACAGATGGGAGGAAGACCATGCAGGACCTAGCCTCCCCAAATGGAATCCGGAATGTCCTCCAGTTACCAGTCAATTGATATTCTGACAAATATGTCTATCGCAGTGACTGAGCAGATGACCAAAAATGTCCAGATAGGTGACTAAAGAGAAACAGTGGTATACCAGAAATCAGACTAACCTGTTCCGAGCTCGACCTCTGAGCCCAGTCTGTTGAGGGTTAAGGAAGGGCACGCTGTTTTCCGGGCAACACACCAAAATGTAAGACCTGGAGTCTCACTGCTCAGGAGCTCAGGATTGCGCCCTTCACAGGAACACTCACAGACCACAACTCAATGCAATAGCAAAAGGTTTTATTGCTGTCGAGATAGGTCGCACCTCCAAAGACAGGACATGACCCTGAACAAGCAAAGCACAGGGTTTTTATGCCTGAAAATCAGATCACTTTTGCTCTATACTTTACAGCTGGTTGTTTCTCAGAACAGTTCACCCTGCCCTTCAAGAGCTATCAGCACCTGGCTTCAATTCAAATAATCACAGTTGTTTTTCTCATTCCCAGGTGGTCCCTCATTTGTTCTGATGATGAAGTCACTGAATAATGTCATGTTGCAGTGTTAAGGGTGAAGGGATCTGTTTAGGAGCCTGTGCAAAACAACCGCCTCATTCAGTAAGGTAATTCAAGGCCCTGGAGAAGACTGTTCACCAACTTCATACAGAGATTGGGTTCAGCTCTAAAGAGGGCAGTACCAGACTGACACCAGATAAGCACTGATGCCATTCTTGGTGCATGATACTGCAAATACCACATGTAGGAGATCATTTAGAGCATGAAAAGGGGGAGTGGCCCCAAGAGATGAATGATTAAGAGAGACAACTGCTATTGGCTCTCAGGAGCATCATGCCAACCTCACAGGACAAGCTACAGCTAGAGTTCCCAGTTCTCAAAACACCCGGTGTGCTATTTTGGATGAATCCGGGAATTTACCAAAAAAAAAAAAAAAAAAAAAAAAAAAGGTTAAAATCTCTAGAACGCAAAATAGGAGGTGTGTTAACACAGAGGCAAGTGGTCCTTTTACTCACAGAAGGGAACAAGCAGATTCTGGCTCCAAGGAATTCAAAGGTTCCCGGGGTTTCATGGCAGCTGTGGCAAGGGAAAGCACTGGTCTAGGGATCACTGCTCCGAGAGGGACATACAGGCTAACCTCTTGCCATCAGGAAACAAACAGAGGGGCCTGTCAGGCTTACACCCCTAATGCAACAATACGAGCTGTCTCCCATCAGGCAGCCATGAGGTACGAGGCAGGTAGGAAAATCTCAACTGAGGATTTCAGACTTTGCATCTGGCTGCAGATAAACCTCTGATCCTATCCACAAGGGTTCTGTGTCACAAAGGAAATACAGCTGTTTATGGACCTGTGTATTCAGGGATGGTAAAGAGGATCTCTGGAAGAAGCAGAATAACTTCTACAGTATCTGTTGTACACCCAGGTACTGTTGATGGGGACTGCAAGGAAAAAGTTAAAATTATGGCACATGTAAAACATGAGATGCAAAAATAAGGCAGGGTTAAAATTGCTCAGCTGTTACTGTTCTCCTCCATCTAGGGCAAAGCCACACCCTGAAGATCAACAGGCACATTTGGCAGTACCGGAAATTGTGTGTTCTGGAAAACACTGCCTAATGATCAGAGATACAAATTAATGGCAGCAACAAATGTTGTTCCTTGAAATGGAGGAAATGACTTCAGTATCCTCTCCCAAAAGTCTTGGGATCCACAATGTGTGCTTCTGAAGGTTCATACAGTTTCTAGGAATCTGTAAAATTTCTCCAGTAGGACAAAGTGTATGGTGGATTAAATAGGTGGAACCAGAGGAACCAAGAGGGAACTTGACACCTTCTGTGGCCTGCCACTGAAGGAGAAATTCAGAAATGATTCCAGGAGTCTTTCTGCAGGATAAGTCTACTCTTTGCCCAAATGCTTAGACTTGCAGGGTCCTAACCATATTTAGATTGTTGAAATCATACACCGGGAGACTGGAGCTCAAAGGAACTTAAGGCAGACGGCACACACAGAGTGCAAGATCTGTTCTAGCCACGTTCCTCCTTGAGCATCAGCCAGACCTGAATGAAAGACCTTGTTAAAGTAGGCAAAGACTGCTCCTGGCTTATGCCTCTTCTTGCCTGATCATCAGAAGCCGTGCCTTAGACTCTCCCCCTCAAACTCCTTGTGGGCCAACACAGGTGCTTACTGTGAGCTAAGCAGTGGAATTTGGGTAGAACACAAGGCCAACTGTTTCTGGAAAGGCTACTTTAGGGTGGGATATGGGAAAATTCGCAGGAGGAAGGAAGGGTTTCACAGTTTGGAAGCAGAAGAGCTTTCCACGGTTTGGCCTGTAATTGGAGGCCTTGAGGGAGTGGGTGGTGCCTCAGGTCGGTATTTAAGGGTGAGCAGCGGACCCCTTTACGCATTTGCCATAGTCTGCACTTTCCTGGGTGTTGTTCTGAGTACACACTGGAGAGGAAGAACTCCTGTCAAAGTGTCCTCGGCAGGATGGAAGATCAGGCAGATGTGGGTGGCTGCAGCACGGCAAAGACATCCCGGCGTCAAAAGACTGTTTGGCAGGCCAAGCAGAAGGAGGTCTTGCTCTCAGTTTTCGCCAAGACACCTTACCCGAGCTTCAGGACCAGGCAGGGACTGGCCAGGGAATTCGGAGTTCCAGAGTCCTCCATCCGCGTGTGGTTTCAAAACCGCAGAAATAGAACTGGCATGTCGAGGAAGACCTCAAAGCAGACCACTGCAGGCTCCAGCCATGAAGCCTCCCAACAGCCTCCTGAAAAGCTGGTCGCCAGGGTACAACAAGCAAGAGGCCCGCCCTCAGAATGGAGAAGGCCTCGAACGCGGCTTAGTCCAGCACAGATCAGCATGCTAATGCAAGCTTTTGAGATCTCTCCATCTCCAGACTATGCCACGAGGGTGCAACTGGCACTGAGCACAGGTTTGCCTGAGGACACCGTCCACATATGGTTCCAGAACAGAAAGGCCAGGCAGAAAGGCCGCGCTGGAGGCAGCACAGCTAAACGTGAGGACCTGCCTGCCTCTCCTGGCCCGGAATGGGCTCCTGGAGCATCGTGTTACATTGAGCAGGAGGCTTCCCGGGACAGCTTGTTGACATTGGGTTCTGCAGGAGGCCAGTGTGCAGAAGTGTTGATGTCAAGACCCGAGCTCACCTTCTTCACAGAGGCCTACCCAGAATCCAGCGACTCCTGCCCTGTCCAGCTCTTCCTGGAGCAGCCGGTGAGAACAGTGGAAGAGGAACAGGGACCAGCCACTCTGGACCCAGATGTACCATGGGAGCAGATCGAACCAACACTCGAGGCTCCTCTCACGGAAGAAGAATATCAGGCTCTGTTGGACGATATTTGACCGCATTGAGAATGCCTAGAATTGGGACTGTAAAACCCCGTTGCCTGGATCCTAATCTGACCATTGTCTCAGAGACTCCAGCCAGAAATGAGCTTGGACAGATGCTCAGACTTGCACCTTAGAAAGGTGCAGAGCTCTAGGGATCCTGAGTAAGTGTTGGGGAAAAGATGGAATGCCCTGGAGGTGCAAGGAACCTCACAAGAAGACCAACAGAAACAGCTGACCCAGCCCCCAGGGGGCTTGCAGAGACTGAGCCATCAAATAAGGAGCATGCTTGGTCTGGACCCAGGGACCCTGCACACACGTAGCAGGTGGGAGGTGAATCCTTGTGCTCAATGTGGGTTGCCCTACGAGGGAGGTGTTGTGGAGTGGCACAGCGGGGGTGGAGAGTTGTTTCGAACCTGGACTTTGTTGTTTCTGACCTGGACGGTTTTTGAAGGACAGTTATATAATGTTAGCTTCAATTATGATCAGGATAAATATGTAATTTTTCTGCTATTGTACTCTGCGTCATTAAATTATTTTTAGGCATTGCTATGACCTGGTTATTCTTTTCATTTGGAAATTAATGTAAAGAGGAGATATGATTATCTTTCAAGCTGAAAAGAGGTGTGATCATGAGTCTTGGTTTTTAACTTGACTGCATATGGAATTAAGCAAAACACCCAAATTAAGGACACAATTGTGAAGTACTCTTCCTTTTTTGAAGTAGTCTTCTCTACTTCTCTTCTGAATCTATAAGGCTGAAAAACACACCTTTAATCTGTATCTTCATACTGCAAAACCAACCACTCACCTTTGCCTCATCTTACTGGAAACCTATACAAGGACATGGAAGAAGGAATGTTTTACTCTTTGCCTGTTCCCTTTTGCTTTGGTAGCAAGTCTATTTTTTCATTGACTATAGAACCTTCTTCTTGAGGATTTCGGTGTATTTGAAGATGAGTTGCACCAACCAGCCAAATGGACTAGGCCACTAATAGATTCCTCGATTTTCCCTTTTTAGCCAACCACTGTTGAATTAATTGACTCACAGATTGTAAATCATTCTCATAAATCCTTTCCTATAAAGAGAGAGTTAGAGGGAAAATAAACTATGCATATAATTATCTTTCACATAGAACTACCAAATTTTCTGCTTTTAATAATGTTATGTAATTCATTCAGGAATCACTTAAACAACAATAATCAACATATGAGGAGTTATAGAAAAATATTCATCACCATGCAAAGTCAAAATGCTACATAACTTTATCGGTATATTGATGGACTAGGAATTAATTTTTTTGATGCAGTTATATTCTAAAATATCATAATTTAATTACAAGTATTTTAATTTTTTTGCAGCATTTATATGTAGTTTATTTTTACCTCAAATTAGTCCCTTCTTTGTCTTAATTCCCTCAACACACATTAAAGTGTGTTTATTTTTCATTTTCTTATGTTATGGAGATTCTATTTTATATGGGAATGACATCATGAAAATTAACTGTTCTATGCATGACACTGCTAATACCAAAACATCATTCAAATAATAAGTAGACCTATCAGAATCACACTAGAATTCTCAGCAGAGATTATGAAAGCCAGAAGGGCTTGGATGGATATCATGCAAACACTAAGAGACCACCTATGCCAACCCAGACTACTATACCCAGTATAGATGCAGTCATACAGCCCTACAGAAGATACTAGAAGGAAAACCCAACCCATTAATATTAAATACACTCCAGAAAACACATTGAGGCCCACACCATGAGGAGAAGTCCATGCCTGACACTGCCTGGATGACCATGAACCAGAGTCAAGATAGCCTAGAGACACACAATATCTGTAAACATGACAGGCAAAAAAATGTCAATGAAAGATACTCTGCTATAATCATAGATGAGTGCCTAGCCCAGTTGTCATCAGAGAGACATCACCTGGCATCTGATGGGAGCAGATGCAGAGACCCACAGCCAAACACAATGATGTATCCAGGGGTTCCCACAAATGAGGGAATATGTATTGTTAGAACCAGAGATATTAAGGACACAACAGGAACATGGCCCACTGAGTCAACTGGGCTCATAGGAAATCACAGAGACTGAAAGAAAACAAACAAACAAACAAGCAAACAAACAAACAAATAAACAAACATTCTATGAGTCTTGTGAGCTAGGTTGTCTGCATACATCTTATGATTATAAGCCTGATGTTGCTGAAGGACTTCCAACAGTGAGAGTGTGTGTGTGTGTGTGGGGGGGGGTGTCTCTGACTATTTTTCCTGCTCTAGCTACACTTTCTCTCCTCATGTATTGCTTTGAACAACTCTGATGTGAGGGATTATTCCTTGTCTTATTGTAACTTGTTATGCCATCAGATTTTTTTTTATTGAAGATAAAGAAGCAGTGGATGAAGGAGAGGAGAGCTGGGCAGAGTAGAGGTGGATAGATTTTCGCTTGGAGGAGTGGAGGAAGAGGAAACTGCAGTTGGGATGTAGTGCATGACACAAGAACAAAAATAAAATGCTAAAACAAAATAAACTATCAGCAGCTAGGGCTGTTGGTGAGCACCTGCATTCCTAGCACTCAGGAAGTTAAAGGTAGGTGGATCTGTGTGAGTTCAAGCACAGGCTATTCTACAAACAGAGTCCAGGACAGCCAAAATTATTCAGAAAAAATCCTATCTTCAATCAAACAAAAAACCGTCAGCATTTTGTGTTTCATCTTTAGGAACTTTGTTTTATGTCCCACTGTTTTTAACTTTTAATATTAGATACAGTTTATTAACTTTGTATCCCTGCTGTATCCCTATCTCACCCACCTTCTCTCATCTCCTCCCTATCCCTTTCTAAGTCCACTGATAGAGGAGGTCCTCCTTCTGTTCCAAAGGACCCTAGCTTATCAGGTATCATCAGGACTGGCTGCAATGTCCTCCTCTGTGGCCTAGCAAGTCTGATCCTCTCTTGGAAGGGGGGAGGTCAAAGAGCCAGCCATTGAGTTCATGTCTGAAATAGTCCCTGTGCCACTTAGTATGGTACCCACTTGGATACAGAGCTAACATGGACTGTATTTGAGCAGGGGTGCTAGGTTCTATGCATACATGGTCCTTGGTTGGAGAAACAGCCTCATAAAAGACCCCTGTGCTCTGATATATTTGGTCCTTGTAGAGTTCTTGTCCTCTCCAGGTCACACTAACTCCCCCTTCTTTCATATGATTCCCTGTGCTCTGCCCAAGGTTTGGTTGTGAGTCTCAGCATCTGCTTTGATATACTGCTAGATAGAGTCTTTCCCAGGACCTCTGGGGTAGGCTTCTGTCCTGTTTCTTGTTTTTGCCTATATCCATCCCATTGGTTTTTCTAAGTGAGAATTGATCATCTTAACCCAGGTCCTCTTTCTCATTTATCTTCTTTAGCTGTACAGATTTTAGTATGTTTATCCTATCTTGTAGGTCTAGCATCCACTTAAAAGTGAGTGTATACCGAGTATGTCTTTCTGCTTCTGGGACACCTCACTGAGGATTATCTTTTCTGGATTGTTTGTTTGTTCATGTTTACATTTTATGACTTCTTTGAATGGTCTAGAATTAAACCTGTCTGTTGTATAGCTGGTAAAGAGGCTTCCCATTTTATAATCTGTTTCACCACCTAAAGAATGGATTGCAAAAGCATTTTAGTTTCATGTTGTAAGACCTGGAGTCTCACTGCTCAAGATCTCAGGATTGTGCCCTTCCCAGGAACACTCATAGACCACAACTTGAGGCAAAAGCAAGAGTTTTATTCCAATTTCGATAGGATCCCCCCTCCAAAGACAGGAGACAGCCCTAAATATGGAAAGGACTGGGTTTTATACCTGAAATTCAAACCACTTTTGCTATACATTGATTGTTCAGCAAGAATAGCATGAAGATAGTTTATACCTGGTTTTAGGTAGTATACAGCTGGTTGTAGGTAATTTACAGGTGGTTGTAGATAGTTGTTCTCAGAACAGTTGACCCTTTCCTTCAAGAGTTATCTATGGCTGACTTCAATTCAAATAATCACTGTTGTTTTTCTCATTCCCAGGTGGTCTCTCACACACCCCCTTTTTTGCCTCAATTTTAACCCTAAAATTGTGGATCAACCTCATGGAGAGGTTGATACTCTTTCTCGAGCATCAGGACCTGAACTGCACTTATACTTTCCCTGACAAAGGGGAGTTCTGGTCGGAGAGTTTATTGTCCCTGATGAGTTTCAGTTTCAGCAGGTTGCTGTAGGCTTGGACTTTCCAGGTGTTGCAGGTTGATGAAGAGCAGGCTTAACGTGTGACACATGGATCCAAGCTGTGATGCCCTCTACTTTGACGGCAGTTGGGGTGGTGAGCAGGATGTAATAAGGACCCTTCAACTGAGGTTCCAGATTCTGGCTGCCATGTCATCGCACATATACCAGATCTCCAACCTGTGACTGATGGGGCACCTCCAAGGACCCGGGCGCATATGCACTGCCAACCTTGCTCCATATTTTTTTCTGCATAAGCTGCAGTCCTTTTAGCCTGGACAAGTCAGAGTTACCACTAGTTATGTCAAGAGGGTCCCCAAGAAGAGTCAAGGGAGGAGAGCAGGAACCCCATATAGTAATTCAAAGGGACTTAAGCCTAGTAGGGAGTGAGTATTTCTGACTCTAAAGAGGACCAAGGGAAGAAGCACCACCCAGTCACCACAAGTCTCCATTGTCAATTTTGTGAGAGTCTCTTTTAGAGTTCTATTCATTCTCTCTACTTGTCCTGAGATTTGGGGTCTATAAGCATGATGTAACTTCCAATCAAGCCCCAGAAATCTGGCCACCTCCTGGTTTACCTGAGCAAGGAAGGCTGGCCCATTGTCTGACCCAATTAGCGTTGGAATACCTTACCGAGGAAAAATGTCTTCCAGAATCTTTTGGTCACTACCAGGGTGGTTTCTTTCTTTGTGGGAAAAGCTTCCACCCATCCTGAAAAAGTGTCCACAAAAACCAGGAGATATTTATTGTCATACCTGTCTGGTTTAATTTCCATGAAATCCACCTCCCAATGCATTCTGGGTCTAATTCCTCTCAGCCGCTTTCCTGGGCTCTGGAAATTCTTACCTATGTTTACTCTCTGGCAAGGTTCACATGCCTTAGTCACTCTCTCAGGCAGGATGGTGAGGTTTAGTATTCGGTACGGGGATTGGAGGGCAACTTCAGCCAATTTCTTTTCCCCCAAGTAAGTCCACTTATGCATCTGAGTTATCAATCACTCAGCATCTTCCTGGGGTAGAATGATCTTACCTTTAGAGTCAATCCATGCCCCCACATTGGTGTCAATTATCCCATTTTTGCCATATTAACTTTAAGTCATTTTCTGAGTAGTTTACTCATTCTTCTCTGGGCAGTTCAGCTGTTAATACCACTGGGACAGAGTTTCCTCTAGCAGCTACTTTAGCCTCCTGATCGGCCATGTTATTCCCCTTTGGTGCCCTGGAAGTCTCGACCTTCTGCTGTCCTAGGAATTGAATAATGCTTACCTTGTCGGGCAGCAACAGGGCATTGAGCAAAGTCAGAATCTCGTTTTTATTTTTTATCTCTTTACCAGCTGATGTTAGCAGGCCTGTCTGATGATAGATGGCCCCATGCACATGGGCTGTTTATGAGGCGTACTGACTATCAGTGTAGATGTTTATCTTTTTACCCTTTTCCAGAGTTAAATCCTGGGTTAAAGCAATCAATTCAGCCTGCTGAACAGAAGTGCCCTCTGGCAATGCCTGGGCCCATATTACCTTATGTCCATCTACCACCACTGCCTCTGCCTTTCTCTTCCATTCTCAAAAAAAAAAAAAAAAAAAAAAAACTGCTCCTATCTGTACAGTATGTCACCTCAGCTTTATGAAGAGGTTGATCTTTCAAGTCCTTGCACTATCCCTGTTCCTTTGCTAGAACGTACAAACAATCATGCTTCTGGGGCTGGATTTCTAGATCCGTAAATAAGGTGGCAGGGTTTAGCTCCATAGCCAGTTCAAAGGTGACTCTATCATTATTCAAGAGCAAAGCCTGGTAATGTGTCATGCAAGTGTTCGTGAGCCAGCAATCAGGTGGCTGCCTTATGACACTCTCAGGGGCATGAGGAGCATAGATGGTGAGGTCCTGTCATAGAGTCAGTTTGTCTGCATCTTTTACTAGTGCCACCACTACTGCTATTATTCGAAGGCAGGTTGGCCATCTTGCCACTACTGAATCAAGCGTTTTGGATAGATAGGCTACTGGTCTCTTCCAGGGTCCAATTTTCTGTGTTAGCAACCCCTTGGCTATTCCCTGATTCTCAGCCACATAAAGATGGAAGGGTTTGGTTACATCAGGGAGTCCCAATGCTAGAGCCAATATTAAGGCTTGTTTGATATTATTGAATGCAGCTTGTTCATCCTTTTCCCCAGATGAAAGAGCCATTGTCCTTTATAAGGGCATACAGATGGGCTGCCATCTTGGCAAATCCTGCAATCCAAGGCTGGCAAAACCCTGATGTACCTAAAATTTCCCTCAGTTGTTTAGTAGTCTGTGGAGGGGGATATGAAATACAGTCTCCTTTCTAGCCTCTGATAGCCATTTTCCTTCTCTCTTTAATATATATCCCAGATAACTGACCTGTTTCCTGCAGAGCTGGGCCTTTTTTTTGATGCTGCTCTATAGCCAAGCTCACCCAGCTCTTTTAACAGCTGGTTGGTGGCTTTAAGGCAGGTTTCTTTAGAATTTGCAGCTAATAAAATGTCATCCACATACTGGAGAATAGTTACCTGGGGATTGGTGGCCCAGAAGTGTGCCAGGTCCCAGTGTAGGGCTTCATCAAATATAGTAGAAGAATTTTAAAACCTTGAGGAAGTTGAGTCCATGTATGCTGGCCTGAGACCCTGAGTCTGGGTCTTTCCATTCAAAAGCAAAATGTCTTGGCTGGTAGGGCTGAGTTGGAGACAAAAAAAAAAAAAAAAATGTGTCCTTAAGGTCCAGGATAGTATACCAAACCCTGTCAGGGGGAGGGAACTCAACAGGTTATATGGGTGGGCACAGTAGAGTGTAAGTCCATGACCTGTTTGTTAACTCCCCTCAAGTCCTATATGGGTTGATAGTCATTGCTCCCAGGCATCCGAACTGGCAGCAATGGAGTCTTCCAGGTGGATTGGCACCTTCTGAGCAACCCTAGGTCAAGGAGCTGCTGTTTGTGAGGGTGGATCCCATCACAGGCTTCCTTAGACATTGGATATTGTCACACCACAATTGGAGTAGCCTGAGGCTTTAGCTGTATCTGAACTGGGTGCTGTTTCTCTGCTTTTCCTACCCAGCCATTTCAGTCCATGCCCTGGGATCTCTCTCTAGCCACCAGTTAATTTCTTTTCCTGGACTTACCACCTTTTCAAACAGGCTGTATTCATCTTCCAGTTGAATTGTCAGTACATGAATGGGATCTCCTTTGTTGTCTGTCACCTGTGGGCCATCTGGTCTAAAATGGATATAGGACTCTATCTTAGTTAGGATATCTCACCCTAACAGCAGGGTAAGGGCATTCAGTGACAACTAAGAATGAGTGGGATACCTGGCCCACTCCAAGGTCCACCATTCTTTGGGTAGTCCATGAGTATTGTTTACACCCAGTGGCTTCTTGGACCCATGATTTCTTCTCGTTTTTAGCTCCAAAGACTTGTAACAGAACAGAATGCTGGGTGCCAGTATCCACCAAGAAGTGGACTGGCTTCCCCTCCACCTTAACGATAACCCTGAACTCGGGGAGGGGGACTGAACCCCATCCCCCCTAATTGTTGTCATCACTCAGGGTTAGGACCCAGGTCTCCAGGGCTCAGGTGTTTGGTTTTTCTGCCTTTTTCTTCCTTTTAGGACAGTCTTTGAACCAGTGTCCTTTCTCCTTGCAATATGCACACTGATCCTTAGACAGAGGGCCTCCTGGAGTCTGGAGGGTCTTAATCTTGACAGCAAGGATCTTGTCAAGGTGAAGGGTGCCCTTGTGTGGCCATCAAATCTGAAAAGTAGGCCACTCTGAGGAACAGAAAGTTTGACATTTCCCCTTTTTTTTAACTTCACGTGAAAGGTTATGTGCCCTATATCTCACCTCCGAGAAATGACCAAGGGTGAGGGATAAGAATGTAGTCACAGTCTGTCCCATAATAAAGTCGTCTGTCAAGAAAGTCAAAGAGGGAACAACGATAGAGACAAAGAGAACAAGACAGGCAATTAGACAAGGACGCCCTTGCAGGTGGTAGCTGCCTGGCAGCAGCCATCTCTGACAGGAAACAGAACGGAGGAGGACCATGCCATTCTGAGCCTCCCAAACTGGAGTGTCCTCCAGTTCCTAGTCAAGCAATATTCTGACACATCTATCTATTGCAATGACTGATCAGATGACCAAAAAAGGACCAGATAGGCCCCTAAAGAGAAACAGATTGGTAAGACAGAAACAAGCAAAGCAAAACAGAAATCAGACTAACCTGTTCCGAGTTCGACTTCCAGGCTCAGTCTGATGAGGGTTGGGGAAGGAGCATGCCCTTTCCTGGCCAAACACAGCAAAAATGTAAGACCTGGGGTCTCACAGCTCAGGAGTTCAAAATCATGCCCTTCCCAGAAACTTCCACAGACCACGACTTGATGCAAAAGCAAGAGGGTTTTTTTTTGTTTGTTTGTTTTCCAATCACAGTTGGGTCACCCCTCCAAAGACAAGAGCTAACCCTGAGTAAGCAAAGCACATGGATTTTATACTTAAAAATCTGGCCACTTTTGCTCTATACATTGATTGTTCAGCAAGAATAGCATGAAGATAGTTTACAGCTAGTTGTTTGCAGTTTTTGGCCGTTTGTTAGTTTTCTCAAAACAATTCACCCTGCCCTTATTTTTAAAAAAAACTATCTCAGAGCAGTTCATCCTACTGTTTGAGAGCTTTATGCCTCTGGCTTTAATTCAAGAATGGGAATAGTCATAGCTGTTTTTCTTTTACAGTTGTTTGCATTGTCGGGTGGGCTCTCAGATGGAGATGAAGAGTGACAGAGAAGGAGAGAATGGGACATGATAGGGGAAGAGAGAGAAGGGGGCACCCCAACAGAGAAGGGGGAGAGGACAAGAAGGCAATAGCAAGAGAACAAGAGAGGCCAAGAGAGAGACAAATTGGGCAGGAAGATTCTTTTAAGGAGCAAAGTAACCATGCCTGCCCTTCCTGGCTGCCCTTCCTGACACATAATGACATCACAGGTTGCTAGGAAAGCCAGAAGCAGGTGCCTAAATACTAAGAGTTTGCATAGGCCTTTAATCCCAGCACTCTGCCAGGCAGAAGCAGGCCAGTCTCTGTGAGTTCAAGGTCAGGATGGTCTATAGATCTAGTCCAAGATAGCCAGGGCTTAAAGGAGAAACCCTCTCTCAAAATACCAAAATATTCATATGTATAATTAATATATACTCACTAAATATAGTAATAAAAAACAATATATTTAATAAATATGTTACATATACATTTTGTTTTAATCATATCCATATATATATCATATATATGCATATGTATGATGTAAACAAAATAATGTTTTAATTTATGTTTTAATCATATATATATATATGATTGAAATAAAAAATCTGAGCCAGGCTTTGTGGGACATATCTCTAATCCTGTCTCTCTAGGATACACGAGCATGCTGCTGTGTAAGTTCAATATCACCCTGGTTTACAAAGAAAGCCCAGGACATGCATGGCTACAGAGATAAACCTTGTCTAAAAAAACAGACTAGATGTGTGGCTAGATATGTCTGAAATCACATAGTGTGACAAGGCTATAAGAAAGTCTTATGAGGCATGGTGACACACATCCATAGTCCCAGCACTTGAGAGGCAGATGAAGGTAGGTCTCTGTGAGTTCAAAATCAGCCTGGTTTACAAAGAGAGTCCTGGACTGGCAAAGATGCACTGAGATACCATGTCTCAAAAATAAAACATTAAATTAAATTAAAACAATCGAAGCCTGGATTGTTGGCAAATGCCTCTAATACTAGCACTATGACTGGCAGAAGGAAATGGATCTGTGTTAGTTCAAGGCCTGCCTTGTCTAGAAAGTATGACAGGTCAGTCAAGGCCATACAGAAAATCTCTTTACAAAAAACAATATCCTGGAATATAAACAAAAAACTTCTAATATTTGAAGGTTGTTTCTTTTTTTTTTCACTTTTTAAAAATTTATGTTTTCGTAAATTACAGTTTATTCACATTGTATCTACACTGTAGCTCCATCCTTCATCCCCTCCTTTACCCAACCTCCTAACTTCCTCCCATTTCTGTCCCCAAGTCCACTGATAGAGGAGGTCCTCCTCCACTTCCATCTGACCCTAGCCTATCAGATCTCATCAGAACTGGCTGCATTGTCCTCTGTGGCCTGCCCCCCTCAAGGGGTGGTGATCAAAGAGCCAGATGCTAAGTACATATCAGAGACAGTTCCTGTTCTCATTATTAGCAAACTCACTTGGAGACTGAGCTACCATGGAATATATCTGGGCAGGAGTTGAAGAAGTTCTAGATTATCTACATGCATGGTCTTTGGTTGGAGTATCAGTCTCAAAAAATACCCCAGTACCCAGTACTTTTTCATCTGTTGCTCTCCTTGTGGAACTCCTGTCTCCTCAAAAGTCTTCCTTAGTCATCAGGGAAATGCAAATCACATTACACCTATCAGATTACCCAGGATATCACATTACACCTATCAGAATGGGTAAGATCAAAAACTCAAGTGACAACACATGCTGGAGAGGATGTGTGCAAAGGGAAACACTCCTCCACTTCTGGTGGTAATGTAAACTTGTACAAACACTTTGGAAATCAATCTGTCAATTTCTCAGAAAATTAGGAATAGTGCTACCTCAAAATCCAGCTATACCACTCCTAGGCATATATTCAAACTTTGATCAAGTATACAACAAGGACATTTGCTCAACCATGTTTGTAGCAGCTTTATTTGCAATAGCCAGAAGCTAGAAAAAAAACCCATGTGCCACTCAGTTGAGGAATTGATACAGAATTTGTGGTACATTTACACAGGGAATACTACTCAGCATTTCAAAATGAGGAAATCATGAAATTGGCAGGCAAATGGTGGGATCTAGAAAAGATCATCCTGAGTGAGGTATCCTAGAAGCAGAAAGACACATAGGGTATATACTCACTCATAAGTGGGTATTAGACATATAATACAGGATAAACGTACTAATATCTGTACACCCTAAGAATCTAATTATGAAAAGAAACATGGCCTTGGATGAAGTAAATTATTTACCATGTTCATGTATAATGTAGTGGAGGAGGTCACCAATTGTGGTTGTGTTCTATATTTTGAAACAATGGAGTAGCTATCGAAGTTTGCTGTATGTGTATCAAATCCAATAACTGACATTTATTAGGTCATTCTGATATTCTTTCTGTGGCTGCTGTTGATCTAATGCATTTTCACTTGGTGATAGGTATTTTTCTGATGCAAAGTATAGAATGGGATTCCCATCATCTATGTGATCCATTGCTTTTTTATATCAGGTAGTGTGTAATCATGCTTTTCAAGGAAGGGTCTCTGAGAAAGCACGGTGCTCATGTTTTTCATTTTCACAAATTCCTTTAAGATGTTTGTTTTCAAGCCTGATTTGGATGCCAGTAATTAGGCAAAGCTGCATTTGAAATCTTGATTCTCATGCCTTCTGAGTACACATCCAATGGTGGAAGATGTTCCCTGGATGTGTTCTATTTTTACCAATATTAATGTTAAAATGCTTAATAGTGTGTATGTATGTATGACTGTATACATACATATATGTGTATTCATATACATATATATAAATATATATTGTTTAAAGTTCCATTCTTCTTCATGTTTCCATTAGTTACTATACGGCACCTAATGTTGAAGTACTGCCTTCTGAGAGAATTATCTAGAGGTGTTAAATAATGTAACAGCAATGATATTTATTTCAAAAAAGCATGTTGTGTGTTTGTAATGTTACTATGAGTTTTTAGGCCATGACAGATGTGTGAAGACTTGGTGACAGCTTTGTGGGTTTTATTTTCTTCATTGTTATATGATGTTCAACGTCATGTTGCCAGTTTTGCTTACCACAGACATTCCCCATTGAGTTCATTGATACTCAAATAACCTTACTTGAAATATTACATCAGTAAAATATTGTCTTCTATCCAGATTATAAACTTACTCTTATATAAGGATGGAAGAACATGAAATAATTTGAATAATAAATGCTATTTCCAAATTAAAATGATATAATCCTCTCGTGTTCTTTTGTTGGAAACCTGTTTCTGTGCTGTATTGTGCAATATTACACTTTTCAGTTTTTCTGTTATCCTAATTGAAACTTGTTCTTAGTTCATTCTTAGGAGTAAAGTTTTGCTCATGACATTGTCTCAGATCTATAAGTGAATGTCAGAGAATTGTCTCAGTGGGAATAGTTGGTTGTTTCTAAGCCTGATGTTTTGAGTTCAATTTCTGGGTAGCCCATATTACTCCTATAGATTTTTCTACTATTTTTATACTTGGGCTATTGTATATACAAATTCACACAGCAGCACATACATAAATCAATTTTAAACCTAAATAAGGGCCAATTTTTTAACTGGTCAAAAGACTCTGGGTTTCATGTCGAAAACTCATATATGGGATGTAAACAGATAGCAAACAGGTTGTAATTTTGGACTGAAAACATAATTTTTTATCTCTCAGTCAGTTTCAGAGTTGTTCCCATGTAAAGGGATCAGCAATATAAGGTACCATATTATTGAACAAACAATCATTATCATGTTGAAATCAAAACAAGTTTGGAGAGATTAAAATATATTTTTGGGCTCTTGCAATGCCTGTTGTATTAGTCCAAGTTGCTACCTATTTTCCTAGAGAAGCCTCCCAATAGAGAGACAAGCTGGTTGCCTTGAGCAATAGAAAATGCATGTTTTAAGTAAACTTTATATAAACTCCTTTTTAATTTAGAATATAAGCACACTGTAGGTATCTTGTACCTGATTTGAGGTTTAGGCCTAGATTTTTATATATGTTGTAGCTATTTTTCCTATCCCCATTTATATATAGAATGGGTAGTTATTTTTTTATAGCCAAACTTTATTTAAATTCCATCTTACCTTTCGCATTTAAGCATACCCTAGGCATCTTGTACCTGGGTTTTACATTGTTTGTGGCTATTTTTTGGCTTATACCTTATTTATACAGGATGGGTAGTTATGAGTTTATAGCCAAACTTTATTTAAACTCCCTCTTACCTCTAGCATTTAAGCATACCCTAGGCATCTTGTACCTGGGCTTTACGCTGATAGTGGCTATTTTTTGGCTTGCACCTTATTTATACAGACTGGGCAGATATGCCTTTATAGCCAAACTTTATATAAACTCGCTTAACATTAGCATATAAACTCTCTTACCCTTAGCATTAAGTATATCTTAGGCATCCTGTACATGAACTTTTCCATTGGTTTTGGCTATTCACAACAATAAGTTGTCCTCTCACTCGCATGTACATACTCAAACATTTTTCAATGTATGAAATTAAAGCAAAGGAGAAAATTCACTTATTGACAACATCAGAAATTATTTGCAATTGTAAATAAATGTAGAATTTGAAGATTTATTACCGTTCAGTAAAAGAAAAATGGTACCTTTGCACATCTTATTTTATCCTTTCATTCCTTGATTCAAGAATAGGTCATTAAAAATATCTTAGATTGGCTCACAGGTGCATCCCTGTCATCCTAGACCTGGGAGTCCATGGCAAGCTAATCTTTCTGAGACTGTGGTCAGCTTGGTCCACAGAGTGAGTTCTCTTTTTGTTTTGTTCATTCATTCATTCATTCATTTGTTTGTTTTTTAGACAGAATTTCCTTGTGTAGCATTGGTTGTCCTAGACTCACTTTGTAGACCTGGCTAGCCTCAAATTCAGGTCTCTTCTTCCCTGAGTGCTAGGATTACAGGTATATGCCACCATGCCCAGCTCCAAAGATTGAGTTCCAAAACAGGCATGGCTATGTAGAAATATCATGGATTTAAATGATCCCCCAAAATGTACTCTGTATCTCAAACTATAGTTTTCCCCCCGCAGGGATAGTCCACAGAGCTGGGTCCTGGTACTGTTCCTGGTCCTGGTTCTCAGAGCCTAGCTCTTGGCCCAGCTGTGGCCCCAAAAGTCTGCTGTCAAGCACTAACCCTGTTGGGCTTTTTTTCTGGGGATCAATCTATCCCAGTAGAACCCCTGGACACCAACTACACACCTGGCTGCATCTTCTATAGACGGATGCACATGCCCAACTCGCAGGAAACTCTCAACAAAAACAGGCTCCATACACCTTGGCTCATCAAGGACCACAGCCCAGGAATGGCTCCACCTACTGTGGGCAGATGGGAAGGTGCTATCTCCGAACACATCACTTAAGTTGAGTAAGCAACACCTTTTTAATAATAATATGAAACCAACAGCAATAACGCAAGAGTGAAAAACAGCAATTTAAAAATATACAAAATTAAGGGAATCTTTTCTCTAAGGGGAGCAGGAGCTGGGTGCAGTTCTGCTGGCAATTGTACCAACTATCTACCTCAGGCAGTGAAGACAGGGGATTGGATGGCCCCAAGTGCACCACAGTGGAGAGAAACAGTAGCTCATCCACCAAGTTCACAAGGGCCTGTGCGTCCTCTGATGCTAAAGCCAGAGGTTGCACTGGTCCAGCTTCTGGCAAGACTGGGGGTCCCACAGCCATGGGATCCAGGAGCTCAGCATCCTCTTGGGGCTTAGCATCTGCCCCTGAAGCCGGTCTCCGTGTCTCCCGTGCCCCCAAGGACTCCTGTATGTGCTGCTCTGCTGTCAAGGACCCAAGGATCTAAGCACAGAAGGAAGTGAGCTGTCAGCAGGGTTAGGGGGCGGCCTGAAGGCACCCAAAATGTGGTGACTTGGCACAAGATGACCTCTCCTTGCCAGGGAAGGCACAGTCTGCTCTCCTTCCTGCAGGATGGTCGAGATGACTGGCGTCGAGCTCTGCCCTACTGGCCAGAGCTTCAGGACACTTTCCCAGTGAGACCTAAGGATGGAACCCGCTGCAGGTTCTCCAGACACCTCCCTGGCTCCTCCCTACCTCCTCCTCTAATCTCCTGCTCTTCCTCTTCCTCCCCTTCGGGCTTCATACTCCTGACCTTCTGCTCCTCCATTGCCTGAAGGTTCTCCCCGGCCTGGCGGTCCAACTCTGCAGTGAGCACATGGATCCTGGCATTGTCCAGCAGCTGCCTCATGATGGTCAGGTCCGGGACCCCACAGATATCCTGGAGGAATCTCTGTAGCCACTGGGACAGGAACGAGAAGATGACCCTGTGGGCAAGAGCAGGACAGAGGGACTTGAGGGGTCGGGAGCCTGGCCTTGTTTCTGGCCTGTGGGGGTGGGTAGCATGGGTGTCCACCAGGGACCTTCCTCTCCTGTTCCTTCCTCTGCTGCTCAAAACCCAGAAGCCTGGTGGGAGACCTCTGTCCTCCACCAGCCGGTGAGGTTGTGGGGACAGTCCCTAGGGCAAGAACCCCAAAGGCGAGGCTTCTGGCCATTATTGGTCCTCCATCCTGGCCTACCCAAATTCTCCTCCCCATTGACCTCCCGCTCCAACCAAGCTCACTCACATTCTTTTTTTTTCTGGTCTTCCTCACATTCAAGCCTGAAGGATCTATACCTGTGACAGTCCACAGGGACATCCCTAAGAGACATTAGAATCTTCCCAGGGTGGGGTTTGGGGTTCTTGGGGCTCCATCCATCCCAAACACCACAGATGGGGTCTAAAATCCTTTACCCAAAGAATGCTCAGGGCTTGAGAAAGGTTGGTATGTGACACTCCCTGGGGAAAGTGCATGGCACCTGCTAGAGCCCCAACCCTTCCCCAATCGCCTATGTATGGCAATGTCACTTTAAAGGGCCAGGCCCAGCACCTATGCTGCTGCGACACAGTCGTCTGGTTCTGTGAGGGCACAGGCCCTAGAAAACAGCAGGAGGAGGTCTGAGGGCTGGATCCCTGGTGGAGCCTCTCGACTGCCTTTTCAGGAACAGGTCCAGAAAACCACTCCAGTGGTAGCAAACTTTGGATAAAGGGCCAGAAAGAGCGGTGGGCAAATAGGGGATCATCTGCTCCATGAAGTTCACGCCATCATTGCTGAGCAATGGGGATACCATGAAGGAAGGCTCGCTTCCTTTTGCTCTGAGGCTGGACCAGGGCAGGAGAGAGGCTTGAACTGTGAAAACCCCGAGGGGCACCAATGACCCCTTTCCCTACACTAAAGCGGGCATGAAAAGGGTTCCCAACAGGAACACTTGCCCAGGTCGCGACTGTGGTGGATGGGAGATGGGAGTGGATCAGAAATCTCCCCCAGCACACGGCGGCCTTTTTTACTTTAGTCTCCCGGTGGGGATCAGACCAGAAACGTGTCAGTGAACACACCACATGTCTCCATTAGTGGCCCTGGTGACCACTGCTGGCTTTCAAGAGACCTGAGCCCTTGGAGGTCTGGAAGCAGAAGAACAGACTCACCTCTCCAGCTCCTCTGGACCAGTTGGTCTGCCCAGGCAGCTGTTGCTGCAGCTGGCCTCTGGTTACCTGGCAACCAGGGTTCCGAGTTCTACCCGGAACAATGCTGAGGAAGCATGGTTACTTACTGGAGTCAACTACCCAAGCCTCCCCCTCATGGTCTCTCCCTGCGTGCCACCAGCCCTGCAGTCTCCGCTGATGAAACCATCAACCATTCCAGAGAGAAATGATAGAGAAGTTGCCTCCCATCACCACTAGAGTGCTCAGAGACACAGGAGATGGTGCAAGGATGAAAAGAACTACAGCAGAAGAGAGGGATGGCTAACAGAACTGCTCAGAGGTTAAGAGCAGGAGGTGCTCTTCCAGAGGTTCAGAGTTCTATTCCTGCCACCAGTGGTGTCTCAGAGCCAGCGCCCTCTGCTGGCAAGCAGATTAATTAGGAGACAGTGAAACAGGAGAATACTGGTCCGGGTTCTGGTTCTGGTCTCTCCCATAATGGAGAGAAACCTTATGAATGCAACCAATGTGGAAAATCTTTTTTTTTTTTTTAATACTCCTCTCCTAATGCATGAAAGGTCACACACTGGGAAGAATCCATATTAATGTAATCAGTGTGATAAAAAATTTGCATGTAACTGTCATCGCCTAATACATAAAAAGAACACACACTGGAGAGAAACTTTATGAATGCAACCAGTGAGGTAAAATATTTTCATGTAACAGTCATCTCCTAATGCATAAAAGAACCCATACTGGAAAGAAGCCACATAAATGTAAACAATGTGGTAAAGCCTTTGAATGTCATAGTAGTCTCCAAAAACATAAAAGAACACACACTGGAGAGAAACCTCATGAATGTACCTAGTTCAGAGTAGTCTCTGAAAACATAAAATAACACATAGTGGAGAAAAACCTTATGAATGCAAACTGTGGTTTCACCTTTGTACAACACAGTCATCTCCTAATACATAAAAGATGCATACTGGAGAAAAACTATGAATATAACTAATATCATAAAGGCTTTCCATGTAACAGTTATCTCCCAAGACAAGAAAACAAACTGCAGTGAAACCCTGTGAATGTAACCAATGTAGCAAAGCCTTTGCAAGGCATAACAATCCACAAATACATAAAAGAACATACACTGAAGAGAAATGCTGTGAACATAACATCTCCTAAGACATGAAGAACACATAATGGAGAGAAATCTTATGAATATAATCAATGTGGTAAAACTTTTGCTAATCAGAATCATCTTCAAAGTCATGGAAGAATTCATACTACACAGAAAGTCTATGAGTGCACTTAACATCATCATGAAAGAATTCGTACTGGAGAGAAACCTTATAGATGTGTTAAAATGTGAGGCCTTGCACATATCTATAGTCTTCATGGTCATAAAAGTTTCATACTGGAGAAGAATTCTGTGAATATAATCAATGTGGTAAGGCCTCTGTATTCTTCAGCCCACTCACTACAACTCAAACACTAGTTCAATGCAAATGACAAAAATTTATTGTCATCCAGGCACTACTGGTTGATTAAGGCCACATAACAATCTTTGGAGTTCAACTGTGACACCTACACACCCACTGAGACAGAAAATTACAGAGTTTCTGAGCTTGAAAAATCAAAACTGTCTGTGCTATCTTACAAATATTTTTTTTTCCATCAATCAACATTTAGGGATATGTGATGTCTTTATGTCATTGATGATGTCAGCTGATGCAAAATGTAGGTTTTACAGTAGAAGCAATCATATCCATTTGTTCTTTTGTGGTTAGGAAAACATATTATATCTTAGGAAAGAGAAATTTTACTTTGGGACAGTCATTAGGTTTAGGGGGACAGAAGCCACGGTATGGAACTATCACATTTTATGGAACAAAGGATGAATAACAAAAGCTAGTCAGCTATTGGGAAGTCTGTGGCTTTCCTATGGACTATAAACTTAAACAGAGTTTCAGAGTGTATAAGCAACCCGATAAAGCCTTTGCATATCACAGTAGACATCGAGAACCTGAAAAAATATCCATTCTGAAGGATATCTGTTAGAATAAAAGAATTATTAAGATCTTTGACCAACCAACCAACTTGATTTCATTTATGCAAGATTAATTGGGCGGGGATATTTTAACATGAGTCAACAATGTATTCATACATTATGATATCCATCCTTGTTTTGTTTTAAATTGTAAGCTCATATGGACAAAAGGTCTATGAATTTATACATTGAGGTAATGCTTTTAGATTTTACAATTCTCTTCAATTACATTAAATGAATCATCCAGTTGTAAAATTTATGGTGTATATTAGTTCCTTTTCTGTGACAAAACACAATGTTTAAGGCAACTTCCAAAAGTGTTTTACTTTGCGTTCCTGTTTCAGAGGGATATGGGATCACTATGAAATGGACATCAAAAGTGTCACACAGGGCAGATAAAGTAGGAAGCTTGGAGCTTACATCCTCAACCTATAGCATGAAGCAGAGTGTGGGAACTACAGATGATATGCAGTTGAAAATTATCAAGCCCATCCCAAGTAACATACTTCCACCAGCAGGGCTGAATTTCTTAAACATTCCCAAATGACACCATCAACTGAGAAGGATTCATTTCTCTGACTTCAAAACTACATGTTTGATGTCTGTTACATAAAGGAATTCATGATGAAGAAAAACTCTGTAGACAAGCCTGTAGGTACCTCAACACAGGAGCTACAGGAATAAATGGTTACACATGAAAAATATTCATGAGTAAACATATTAGTTTATTGTTGCGAGCCGCATGGTCGTCTCGCCAGCAAGAATGCACGCGAACAACAGGATCCTTCTGCAGCAAGCTTTATTGCAGTCAAACGATGAAAGGAGGAAGACCCCGAGTCCCTGAAGTGGCGCTGTTTATATAAGCCCTGCTCGCACCAAAGTGGTGTGAGATGACGTATCATCCCCTGATTGGCTGCTCACCCATCACCCCATATGACGCCCCGGGCTGGGCTCGTGATGACGGTTGCCCAACAGTCATAACGGTCATAACGGTTTACCAGTTTAGAAGGGCAGAAGCCAGCGCCATGGCAACCAAACCCCGGCTCTCCACAGTTTAGGAATTTGTTTTAATTTCCATTATGTGACAACAATGTGTCTTTGTGTGTTTATGTGCCTGTGCATTCTGGTCTACAGGAAGAACAGACCATTTAGTTCTCTTTAACCAGGGATTACAGGAAATTGTCACAAACCCAATCTAGATCCTGGAAATGAACTTGTCTTAACTGCACAGCCATGTCTCTAGTACTGTAAATATCTTGAATCCTTTATATATCATCTTGATGTCAAGAAGTAGAAAAGAATACATAGAAGAGAGCAACCCTATTTATGTAAAAGATTTAATGACTTTGGGCATAATAGATATATTCATTTTCATGAAAAGAAACCTTTTAAAATCTGTTTTTAGCATAGCCTTGAAGGAAATATATTATTTATTATGTTCACATGGTCATGTTAGGATATCACCAATTGTGATTATGGTCTGTATTTTGAAACATTGAAGTAGGTTTTGGTGTTTGCTGTATGTGTATCAAATTCATTCACAAACATTTATTAGGCAATTCTGATCTTCTTTCTGTAGCTGTTGTTCATCTTCTTATGCATTTCCATTTGGTGATAGGTATTTTTCTGCTGCAATGGATAGAATGACATTCTGATCATCCATGTAGTCCATTCCTTATTAATATCAAACAGTGTGTGATCAGGCTCTTCAAGAAAGGGTCTCTGAGAAAGCGTGGTGATTTTGATTTTCATGTTTTCACAAATTCATTTGAAACATTTGTTTCCAAGCTTTGTTTGGATGTCACTAATTAGTCAAGGCTACATTTGAAATCTTGATTCTCATGTACCACCCTTCAAGATGTTTCCCCAATGTGTTTTGTTTTGTCAACGTTAATGTTAAAATGTTTAATTGTATGTATGTATCTATGTATGCATGTATTGTTTGAAGTTCCATGACTCCTCATGTTCCCTTATTTACTATAAGGCACATCATCTTGAAATACTGTCTTCTAAGAGAATTATCGAGAGGTGCTAGGTATTGTAACAACAATGAGATTTATTTTGAAAAAGCATATTTTGTGTGTGTAATGTGACTATGGGTTCTTAGGCCATGATAGAGATGTGAAGAGTGTGTGAAAGCTTTGTGGGCTTTATTTTTTTTACCACTCTTATATGATCGTCAAGATCATGTTGCCAGTTTTGCAAAACCACAAACATTCCCGATTGAGCTCATTGATACTCAAACTTAGTTGAAACTTTACATCACTAAAATACTTATATTCTGAGTATAAATATATTGTCATCTAAGGATGGGAGAAAATGAAATAATTTGAATAAATGCTGTTTGCAAATGAAAATGATTTACTGCTTTTGTGTTTTGGAATGTGTTAATTCATTCTCAGGAGTAAAGATTTGTTCATAACCCTTTCTCAGAACTACAAGTGAATGTCAGAAAATTGTCTCCTTGGCTAAAGTTGGTTGTGGTTACACATGATGATTTGAGCTCAATCTCTGGTTAGCCCATATTACTTCTACAGATTTTTCTAATATTTCTATACTTGGGCGATTGTGTATGCATACTCACACAGCAGCACATACATAAAAAAAAAATTAAACCCAAATAAGTGCCAGTGTGGTCACTGGCTAAAAAGCTCCTTGGGTTTCCAGTTTAGAACTCACATAGGGGATGTAGTTGTTCTCTTGTCCTCTCACACATAAACACCATGGCATAGGTGTGTATACATGCAAACACACTCAAACATTTTAAATGGATAAAATTAACAAAGCAAAGGAAAGAACTCACTTATTGACAACATCAGAAATGATTTGGAAGTATAAATAACTAAAGAATTTGAAGAATTATTACTGTTTATTAAAAGAATAATAGTTCCTCTGTACATCTCATTTTATCCTTTCATTCCTGGATTCAAGGATAGGTAATGTTAAAAACATATCTCAGCGTGGCTCAGAAGTTTATACCTGTCATCCTAAACCTGGGATTCAGTGGCAGGCCACTCTCTCTGAGTTTGAGGCAAGCATGGTACACAGAGTGAATTCTTTGGTTTGTTTGTTTCTTTGGGTTTTTGTTTGTTTGTTTTTTTTTTTTTTTTTTTTTTTTTTTTTTTTTTTTGAGGGGAAATTTGCTTGTGTATCCTCAGCTGTCCTGGACTCAATTTGTAGACCAATCTGGTCTTGAATTCACAGAGATCTGCCTGCCTCTTGCTCCCTGAGTGCTGGGTTTACAGGTGCATGCCATCAAGCCCAGCTCCACAGATTGAGTTCTAAAACATCCATGGCTATGTAGATATATACTGTCTCCAAATGATTCTAAAAAGTTAGACTATATCTCAAATTATGGATTTTTTTTCTAATATTAGCTGACTGGTTCCAACAAAGACTTTTGTTACATTTGTTTATATCAAGAGAACTGTGGCAACAAGGAAAATCAGAAGCAATGTGGAAATTCCATTTGCACAGGGGTAGAAACCTATACCTGACAAGAGGGTTAATATCCAGAATATATAGAGAACTCTAGAAGTTAAACAGCAACAAATCAAGTAATCCAATTAAAGAATGGGCTACAGAGTTAAAGAGAGAATTCTCAATGGAGGAATTGAAGAGAAACACTTAAAGAAATGCTCAATGCCCTTAGACATCAGGGAAATGCAAATCTAAACAACCCTGAGGTTTCACATTACGTCCATCAGAATAGCTAAGATCTAAAGCTCAAGTGAAAATACATGCTGAAGAGGATTTTGAGAAAGAGGAACCCTCCTCCACTCCTGGTGGGAATGTAAACTTCTACAATCACTTTGGAAATCGATCTGGCACTTTCTCAGACAATTAGAAATAGTGCTTCCTCAAGATTCAGCTATACCACTCTTAAGCATATATCCAAAGAATGCTCAAGGATACAACAAAGACATTTGTCCAACCATGTGTGTAGCAGCTCTATTTATAATACCAACTCAGATGCCCCTCAACTGAGGAATGGATACAGAAATTGTGGTACATCTACATAATGGAATATTACTCAGCAATAAAAAGCAAGGAAATCATGAAAAATGCAGGCAAATTGTGGGAACTGGAAAAGATCATCCTGAGTGAGGTATCACAGAAGCAGAAAGACACACAGGTATATATACTCACTCATAAGTGGATATTAGATATACAATATAGGATAAACATACTAAAATCTGTATAAATAAAGAAACATATGAAGGAGGAGGACTCTGGATAAAATGCTGAATCCTCTTCAGAAAGGCAAAGATAATGGACATCAGAAGAGTAAGAAAACAGGGAACAGGACAGGAGCCTACCACAGAGAGTATCTGAAAGGCTCTAACCTGCAGGGTATCAGAGAAGATGCTGAGACTTGTAGCCAAAATTTGGGCGGAGTGCAGAGCAGTTCATGAAAGAAGTAGGAAA
Organism: Meriones psammophilus; assembly: GCA_036365155.1. Classification (NCBI taxonomy): domain Eukaryota; kingdom Metazoa; phylum Chordata; class Mammalia; order Rodentia; family Muridae; genus Meriones; species Meriones psammophilus. Next base: position 5,911 of record JAEOAE010002739.1, on the reverse strand, counting down.
TAATAAGACCTGGAGAGGACAGGTGCTCTACAAGGAGAACAAGAGAACCAAAAACATCTGGGCACAGGGTCTTTTCTGAGACTGATACTCCAATCACGGACCATTGATGGAGATAAACTAGAAACCTGCACAGATGTTGCTCATGGCAGTTCAGTTTCCAAGTGTGTTCCATTATAATGGAAACTGGGACTGTCTCTGACATGAACTGATTGGCCTGCTCTTTGATCACCTCCCCCTGAGGGGAAAGCAACCTTACCAGACCACAGAGGAAGACAGTGAAGCTATTGGTGATGAGCCCTGATAGTCAATGATCAGAGGGAGGGAGAGGAGGACCTCCCCTATCAGTGTACTTGGGGAGGCACATGTGTGGAGAAGGGGGAGGGAGGATGGGATTGGGAGAGAAGGAGGGAGGGAGCACAGAGGAATTCAAAGTGAATGAAGTGTTATTAATAAAAATTAAGATTAAAAAAGGGAAAGAAAAAAGACACAGAAGCCAGATTTATAAGCTCTCATTGGTCAAATGACAAAACAATTTAAACATCAAAATGATCTGCATATCTATGTCCTCCCAAAATTCATATGTTGAAGTCCTGAGACCCAAAGTAACAAACTGCATGAGATCTTCGGGAGTACTACAGGTCTGGGAGGTGAAGCCCTTATAAATAGTTTCATAACCTTATTGAAGAGATCCTATAAAATCATGTGGCCCTTTAGAACACTGAGTTTAAAGTGAGAACAGGACTGTAGACAAGCATGCCCCCAACTAGACCTCGTATTTTAACTTTAGTCTTCCCAGAGTTTGCAACTGTGAATAGTAAAGACTTTGTTTATAAATCATTTGTCACTATAGCCTCAGGAGAATAAACAAACAATAACAGTACAGTCCACTACAGAAGGCACATCAATCATGAATCCATATTGATGTAAGTGTTTGGAAAATGCATTAACATTCTGATGAGGACCAAGAACAGTGTCATGGTACTCATGGGGGTGCAGGGTATTAACTTTGTAGTAGAAAAGCCTGACAAATACTGATTACAAGTAATCAAAGTGAAAGTATGTACCACCTGACAGGACACAGTGTGTTACACTTTTGTGATACCCATGTCCACGTTTATGCACTGATCCATGAGAACACAGAGAGCTTAGAGAGAGTCTATAAAAATTACCAACCTGAGATATTAGCCATATAGTACAAGATAACCATGGTACAACCCACAGACCTAAATAAACTAAGTAACATGGAGGGTTGAAGAAAGGATTATTGAATCCCACTAAGAAGGGGACAGACATGAGAAGTGGAGGAAGACAGGAAGTGAGTGGGAGAGGGGAGGTGAAGATAGAAACAGGAGGGGGATCAGGTGTGGGTAAAGTGGGAATGGCGGTGAGAGGGCTAGGAGAGAAGGGAAATTGGTGTTGAGGCATGTCTGAGACAAGATGAAGAGCTGAAAATTTGGAGGTGCCTGGGAAGATATGAGGGTGACCCTGGCTGAGACTCCTAGCAGCAGGGATATTGAAACTGAAGTAGACATATCCCGTAGCCAGAGGAGGGAGGAGGACACCAACTAACTCAGAAAACCCTCACTCAAATTTGACCACCTACAAGATATGCAGGGATAAAAGATGGAACAGAGCTTGAGGAAATGGCCAACCAATGACTGACACAACTTGAGACCCAACCCATGGGAAAGACTCAACTTCTGACAGTATTAATAACACTCTGTTATGCTTGTAGACAGGGGACTAGCAAAACTATCATCTGAGAGGCTTCATCTAGCAGATAATGGAAACAGTTGCAGAGACCCACAGCCTAACAAACATTAGGCAGAATTTGGAGAGTCTTGTGGAAGAGTTAGAGGAAAGATTTAGGGAGCTGGTAGGGGGGTAGTACACCACAAGACTTACATAGCCAGCTCACCTGGGTACATGGGGCCTCATAGAGTCTGAACCAGCAACAAAACAACATGCCTGGACTAGTCCTAGGACCCCTTCACATATGAAATTGAAGGGCTGTTTGTCCTCAAGTGGGTCCCCTAACAACTACATCAGGAGCTGTCTCTGACTTGGGCTCCTATCTCTGTTGCTCCCTCTGGATTCCATTTTCCTAGCAGGGCTGCCTTGTCTTGCCTCAGTGAAAGAGGAGGTACTTAATACTGATGTAACTTGATGTGCCAGGGTGGGTTGGTTGGGGGCTATCTGGGGAAAATGGGTGAGTAAGATGAGGGTGGGACTGGGAGGAGAGGAGGGAGTGGGGTTGTGAGTGGGATATAAAATGAACAAATAAATAAATTAATGAAGAAAAAATATAATTAACCCACAGTCATCAAAAGTGACAGGATCATGAAAAAGATGATGGAACTATTCCATATTGAAAGAGACTAAAGAGATAAGGAAACAATGCAACACTTAAATGTACCCACTTCCTCGACAATTATGTGAGTAATAACATAGTCAACACAACCCAAATTAAATGTAATACTGTGTCAGCGTGAATTACCAAATTTAATAAGTGCACTGTCATTATGTAAGACAAAGTTTTTGTTTGTATAAAATAAACACTAAACCATTCTGAGTGACAGGGCATAAATTCAGCAGCTTCCTCTCAAAATATGCAAAGTAAAACAGCAATTAACTGTACATACTTGGAACTATCTTCAAGTTTGTTATTGTTTCAAAATTGTTGTGGGGAAGCTTTGCTTGGTCTTTAACTCCAGCACTTGGAAGGCAGAGGAAGGCAGATCTCTGTAGGTTCAAGGCCAGCCTGGTCTACATAGGGACGCCCAGGACAACCAGGTCTCTGTAGAGAAAATTTGTTTCAAAAAACTAAACTAAATACAATTGTTGTAAGGAGAACAATGTAACTGAAAACTGAACAAGATTAAAAACAAAGTTGATTCTCCACACTGGCAATCTGGGTAAGACTGTGTCTGTAAGAGACTAAAAAGTGAAATGACATGACATTTTGGAGCAGCAAGAAGATTCTCTAAATACAGCCCACAGTCTTCTTTTTTTATTGTGTGTGTGTGGGGGGAGTGTTCATGATGTGGGTAAAGGATGAATACTAGTGAACACAGGGGAAGGTCAGATGACAACTCTTTGCAATCATTTTTGCCTTCCACCTTTTCAGGAATTCAGGGATCAAACTCAGGTTTCCAGGCTTGCCCAGGAAGAGCCTTTATCTGCTAAGCCATCCTACCGACCTGCAAGCAATTCTCTTAAATGACCTCAATTAGGTAATAGTGAGAAAAAAAATGTGAAGGGTCCCTTCTCTTAAATAATTTCTTAGGGATGAATAAATAATAAAAAAGAGATGAGTAGAACATTAGTACACTAGTGCAACCAATGACTAACAATCATCGAAACACAACCTAAGCACCTCCTGAGACAAGGGGCTGCTGGGCTGGTAGCTAAAATTCCCTGCAAGTGTAAAACTGGCATAAACCTGAAATAAAAGAGCGTTCCAAGCTCTACAGTAACATTGTTATTACATCCTGTTTATCTATACATAACAACACAAAGAGATAAAAATAAGAAAATAAGCCTGCGTGAACCTTGTATACTCCTGGTTGTGCAAGTCCAACAAAGTATAAACAGCAATGTATCTGCCAAACTGTTCCTTATGAAGAATTCTCTGACAAATAAAGGGAACAATCAAAACACGTGAAAGCTGAGAGAGACCCGCCCAACCCACCAGTCCCTGGCTGCAATGCCGTGGCCCAGCCTCCCGACGCTGTCCTGCGGGTCCCTCACACACGCCCACAGCAGCCAGGCTTGGCCGCTCCGTGATGGCCATTGGCCGCTCCGTGATGGCCAACAACCGTGGACCCGCAGCTCCTCCACCGCTTGACCCAACCCCCTCTCCTCCCCGCCTCCCAGCCGCAGCCAGGACCAGCACCACCTAGCCCACCGGATGGCTGCTGGCGGCGGCGGAGGAGCCCAGAGGCAGAGGCGGGAGAGGAACGGAGCCCAAGGGGCGGAGGCGGAGCCAGGGGCGGGGGCAGGGGAGGAGGGAGGCGGAGCCCGCGGTAGCAGAGGCAGAGCCTAGTGTTGGCGGGGGCGGAGCCCGGGGACGAAGGCGGAGCTCGGGGTGGGGACGGGGAGGGGCCCGAAAGCGGAGGGAGGCGGAGGGAGGTGAAGGCTGAGTCTGGCGGAGGAGGGTGGCGGAGTTCGGGGAAGCAGAGGCGGAGCCTAGTGGGAATGGAGGCGGAGCCCAGGGGGCGGAGGCGTAGCCGGGGGCGGAGGCGGAGCTCAGGCGGTGCCCGCCCCACACCCTTACCTGGCTTCTCCTGGTCGCAGCCTACCGCGATGAAGTAGTCAACTAGCTGAGCCATGACCTCCAACACCGCGCCTGGGAAGAGGGTTCCCGTCGCCAACCCCCGCCGCCGCCGCCGCTGCCCACCAGGCCCAGGCAAGCTCGGCGTTTTCCCTTCAGCGTCTGTAGCCATAGTAATGGCGCTTCGGTCACACTTGACAATGGAGGCGCGCACTGCGCCTGCGCCGCGCCTCGCGCCTGCCCTTCCCCCCGCCCCACCCGAGACGGCTTGGCCTTCGCGTTCCTCTGAGGCTGCTAAGACCTGCGGCTTGGGAAGTGAGCGGCCGGGCTCATTCTTGCCACCGAGGCCGAGCTCTTAGAGGCCGGGCCTCTGCCTCAACGCCACCCTCCCCTATTCTCTATTTTCCTGGACCGGGGTCTTTCCTTCCACCCTCTCTCCCTTTTGCAGCGGAGGGAGAAGTGCATGGAGGGGTGCGGGGTCTGCCACTGGCAGCGCGGATGAGATTCTCCCGTCCTGGGCTGGAAGCTTGGAATTTGCACCGCCGAGGCTTTTTGCTGCAAGTTTCCTGTTTATGTTGTGCAGATGGGGATTTTAGAAATATGCCACCGAGCTGGCGGGGGGAGGAAAAGACTTGCGCAATCTTCAGAGGCGCCAATGGTTTCTGGGCTGTGACCTGTTAGTGCAAGCTGAAATAAACCCATCTCTTCCTTAAGTTGCTTTTGGTCAGAGTGTTTTATCACAGCAACAAAATAAAATTATGACAAAGCTGTTTGGAAAAGTCAACCCTATAATTCATGACAACAACTGACCTAATTTTGCCAAGCAAAAATGTCAGGTTCTTAGAGCCAAGTTATTAGAACTTCCTCATTCTGAATTAAGGTTTCATTTACTTTTTTTTTTTTTTGTTTTTTTTTTTTTTTTTTTTGTTTTTGTTTTCTTATGGCTAGAGCTGGAGCATGGCCAGTACAGTGTTGTCCTGGCATGAACAAAGCTCTGGGTTCAGCCCACAGCAGGAAAAACATGAAGTATGGGTTAGTTCATAGCTGTAATTCCAACATTTGGGAAGTAGAAGCAGGAAGGTTAGGAGTTCATGGCTTGCCACTATCTTTGTCTTTAAAAATCAAAACATAGCAGAGCATGGTGGTGTTATGGTTTTAATGCCTGAACTCAGAAGATAGAGGCAAGTGGAGCTCTGTGAATTCAAGGCCAGGCTGGTCTACAAAGCAAGCTCCAGGCCAACCAGAACTACACCAAACCCAGAGGCAAAATCATTAAAAGTAGCTGACTCATCCCTGCTTGGATTTCAAGCAAATCAGCTGACACCTGAGCATATCCTGGAGAAGCAGAACTAAAGGGAAGTCAAGGTGAGGCAGGTATCTTATCTTCTCACCTGACAAGTTAGCCCTTGGAATCCAGGTGTACTGACTCACATCCTTACTCAGAACTGAAGCATGGGGATGGTTGAGAATTCAAAGCTAACCTGGACCTGCATAGTGAAATCCAGGATAATTCAGGCACACATAGTGAGACCCAGCCCCAAAAAGCTAAGAGAAAAGAAGAAACAAACGTCTTTAAAAACAAGAAGGTCTAACTTAAAATTCTAAGTCAGCCATTTACATGAATCAATTACTTATTTT
>JAEOAE010001343.1:0-27651 GCA_036365155.1 Meriones psammophilus | reverse complement strand
ATTACCTTGGAAACAGGTTTTTAAGTGTTCTTGTGTCCTTTCGTTGGAAGTGGGTTTTTAAGTGCTCTGGAGTCATTTCGTTGGAATCGGGTTTTTAAGTGTTCTGGTATCCTTTCGTTGGAAGTAAGTTTTTAAGTGTTCTGGAGTCGTTTGGTTGGAAGCGGGTTTGTAAGTACCCTGGATTCATTTCATTGGAAACAGTTTTTTTATGTGCTCTGAGTTCATTTTTTTGGCAGCGCGTTTTTAAGTGTTCTGGTGTCCTTTCTTTGGAATCGGGTTTTTAAGTCTTCTGGTATCCTTTTGTTGGTAGCAGGTTTTTAAGTGCTCCAGAGGCATTTCTATGGAAGCAAGGTTTTAAGTGCTCTGGAGTCATTTCGTTGGAAGCTGGTTTTTAAGTGTTCTGGGATCCTTTTTTTGGAAGCAGGTTTTTAATTGCTCTGGCGTCATTTCGTTGGAAGCTGGTTTTTATGTGTTCTGTTGTCCTTTCCTTGTAAGCGGGTTTTTAATTGCTCTGGGGTCATTTCGTTGGAAGCAGGTTTTTAAGTGCTCTGGAGTCATTACGTAGGACGGGTTTTTATGTGCTCTGAGGTCATTTCGTTGGAATCGTGTTTTTAATTGCTGTGGCATCACTTCATTTAAAGCGGGTGTTTAAGTGCTCTGAAGTCATTTCTTTGGAAGCGGGTTTTTAAGTGTTCTGGTATCCTTTCGTTGGAAGCGGGTTTGTAAGTGCTCTTGAGTCATTTCGTTGGAAGCAGGTTTTTAAGTGCTCTGGAGTCATTTAGTTGGAAACGGGTTTTTTTGTGCTCTGAGGTCATTTCGTTGGAAGCGCGTTTTTAATTGCTGTGGCATCACTTCGTTTAAAGCGGGTGTTTAAGTGCTCTGGAGTCATTTCATTGTAAGCAGGTTTTAAAGTGTTCTGGTATCTTTTTTTTCTTAAGCGGGTTTTTAAATGTTCTGGTGTCCTTTCATTGTTAGCGGGTTTTTAAGTGCTTTGGGGTCATTTCTTTGGAAGTGGGTTTTTAAGTGCTCTGGAGTCATTACCTTGGAAACAGCTTTTTAAGTGCTCTGGAGTCATTTCGTTGGAGGCAGGTTTGTAAGTGCTCTGGAGTCATTTCTTTGGAAGCAAGGTTTTAGGTGCTCTGGAGTCATTTCGTTGGAAGCGGGTTTTTAAGTGATCTGGTGTCATTTCGTTGGAAGCAGGTTTTTAAGTGCTCTGGAGTCATTTAGTTAGAAGCTGGTTTTTAAGTGCTCTGGAGTCATTTTGTTGTAAACTGGTTTTTATGTGTTCTGGTGTGCTTCTGTTGGAGGCAGGTTTTTAAGTGCTCTAGAGTCATTTTTCGTTGGAGCGTTTTTTAATTGCTGTGTAGTCATTTCGTTTTAAAAGCGGGTTTTTAATTGCTCTGGAGTCATTTCCTTGGAAGCGGGTTTTTAAGTGCTCTGGAGTCATTTAGTTAGAAGCTGGTTTTTAAGTGCTCTGTAGTCATTACCTTGGAAACAGGTTTTTAAGTGCTCTGGAGTCATTTCTTTGGAAACGGGGTTCATGTGCTTTTAGGTCATTTCGTTGGAAGCAGGTTTTTAAGTGTTCTGGTGTCCTTTTGTTGGAAGCGGGTTTTTAAGTGCTCTGGGGTCATTTCGTTGGAAGTGGGTTTTTAAGTGCTTGGAGTCATTACCTTGGAAACAGGTTTTTAAGTGCTCTGGAGTCATTTCGTTGGTAGCTGGTTTTTAAGTGCTCTGGATTCATTTCGTTGGAAGCGGGTTATTAAGTGTTCTGGTGTCTTTTAGTTGGAAGTGGGTTTTTAAGTGCTCTGGGGTCATTTCGTTGGAAGTGGGTTTTTAAGTGCTATGGAGTCATTACCTTGGAAACAGGTTTTTAAGTGCTCTGGAGTCATTCCGTTGGAAGCGTGTTTTTAATTGCTGTCGAGTCATTTCGTTTCAAGAGGGTTTTTAAGTGCTCTGGAGTCATTTCGTTGGAATCGGGTTTTTAAGTGTTCTGGTATCCTTTCGTTGGAAGTAAGTTTTTAAGTGCTCTGGAGTCGTTTGGTTGGAAGCTGGTTTGTAAGTTCCCTGGATTCATTTCATTGGAAACAGTTTTTTATGTGCTCTGAGTTCATTTTTTTGGCAGCGCGTTTTTAAGTGTTCTGGTGTCCTTTCTTTGGAATCGGGTTTTTAAGTCTTCTGGTATCATTTCGTTGGTAGCAGGTTTTTAAGTGCTACAGAGGCATTTCTATGGAAGCAAGGTTTTAAGTGCTCTGGAGTCATTTCGTTGGAAGCTGGTTTTTAAGTGTTCTGGGATCCTTTTTTTGGAAGCAGGTTTTAATTACTCTGGCGTCATTTCGTTGGAAGCTGGTTTTTATGTGTTCTGTTGTCCTTTCCTTGTAAGCGGGTTTTTAAGTGCTCTGGGTTCATTTCGTTGGAAGCGGGTTTTTAAGTGCTCTGGAGTCATTTCGTTGGAAACGGGTTTTTATGTGCTCTGAGGTCATTTCGTTGGAAGCGTGTTTTTAATTGCTGTGGCATCACTTCATTTAAAGCGGGTGTTTAAGTGCTCTGGAGTCATTTCGTTGGAAGCTGGTTTTTAAGTGCTCTGGAGTCATTTCATTGTAAGCAGGTTTTTAAGTGTTCTAGTATCCTTTTTTTGTATCCTTTTGGAAGCGGGTTTTAAGTGCTCTGGAGTTATTTCCTTGGAAGCAGGTTTGTAAGTGCTCTGGAGTCATTTCCTTGGAAGCAGGTTTGTAAGTGCTCTGGAGTCATTTCTTTGGAAGCAAGGTTTTAAGTGCTCTGGAGTCATTTCTTTGGAAGCAGGTTTTTAAGTGATCTCGTGTCCTTTCGTTGGAAGCGGGTTTTTAAGCGCTTTGGGATCCTTTCATTGGAAGCAGGTTTTTAAGTGCTCTGGAGTCATTTGGCTGGAAGCGGGTTGTTATGTGCTCTGAGGTCATTTCGTTGGAAACAGGTTATGAAGTGTTCTCGTGTCCTTTAGTTGGAAGCAGGTTTTTAAGTGCTCTGGAGTCATTTTGTTGGAAACGGGGTTTATGTGCTTTGAGGTCATTTCGTTGGAAGTGGGTTTTTAAGTATTCTGGTATCCTTTTGTTGGAAGCAGGTTTTTAAGTGCTCTGGAGTGTTTTTGTTGGAATCGGGTTTTTAAGACTTCTGGTATCGTTTTGTTGGAAGTAAGTTTTTAAGTGCTCTGGAATCATTTCTTTGGAATCGGCTTTTTAAGTGCTCTGGAGTCGTTTGGTTGGAAGCGGGTTTGTAAGTACCCTGGATTTATTTCGTTGGAATCGGGTTTTTAAGTGTTCTGGTATCCTTTCGTTGGAATTAATTTTTTAATTGCTCTGGAGTCATTTCTTTGGAAGCGGCTTTTTAAGTGCTCTTGAGTCGTTTTGTTGGAAGCTGGTTTGTAAGTTCCCTGGATTCATTTCTTTGGAAACAGTTTTTTATGTGCTCTGAGGTCATTTTTTTGGCAGCATGTTTTTAAGTGTTCTGGTGTCCTTTCTTTGGAAGCGGGTTTTTAAGTCTTCTGGTATCCTTTCACTGGTAGCAGGTTTTTAAGTGCTCCAGAGTCATTTCTTTGGAAGCAAGGTTATGAAGTGTTCTCGTGTCCTTTAGTTGGAAGCAGGTTTTTAAGTGCTCTGGAGTCATTTCGTTGGAAGCGGGTTTTTAAGTGTTTTGGGATCCTTTTGTTGAAAGCAGGTTTTTAAGTGCTCTGGTGTCATTTCGTTGGAAGCGGGTTTTTACGTGATCTGGAGTCATTTCCTTGGAAGCAGGTTTTTAACTGCTCTGGATTCATTTAGTTTGCAGCGGGTTTTTAAGTGCTCTGGAGTCATTTCGTTGGAAATGGATTTTTATGTGCTCTGACTTCATTTTGTTGGAAGCGTGTTTTTAATTGCTGTGGCATCACTTCATTTAAAGCGGGTGTTTAAGTGCTCTGGAGTCATTTCTTTGGAAGCAGGTTTTTAAGTGTTCTGGAATCCTTTTGTTGGAAGCGGGTTTTTAAGTGCTCTGGAGTCATTTGTTTGAAAGCGGGTTTTTAAGTGATCTGGTGTCCTTTCGTTGGAAGCGGGTTTTTAAGTGCTCTGTTGTCATTTTGTTGGAAGCGGGTTTTTAAGTGTTTTGGTGTCCTTTCGTTGGAAGCGGGTTTTTAATTGCTGTGGAGTCATATCGTTTTAAGTGGGTCTTTAAGTGCTCTTGAGCCATTTCTTTGGAAGCAAAGTTTTAAGTGTTCTGGAGTCATTTCTTTCGAAGCGGGTTTTTAAGTGCTCTGGAGTCATTTCGCTGGAAGCGGGTTGTTATGTGCTCTGAGGTCATTTTTGTTGGAAACAGGTTATGAAGTGTTCTGGTGTCCTTTAGTTGGAAGCCGGTTTTTAAGTGCTCTGGAGTCATTTTGTTGGAAACGGGGTTTATGTTCTTTGAGGTCATTTCTTTGGAAGTGGGTTTTTAAGTATTCTGCTATCCTTTTGTTGGAAGCGGGTTTTTTAAGAGCTCTGGAGTCATTTTGTTGGAATCGGGTTTTTAAGTGTTCTGGTATCCTTTCATTGGAAGCAGGTTTTTAAGTGCTCTGGAATCATTTCTTTGGAATCGGCTTTTTTAAGTGCTCTGGAGTCATTTGGTTGGAAGCGGGTTTGTAAGTACCTTGGATTCATTTCGTTTGAAAGCGTTTTTTATGTGCTCTGAGGTCATTTTTTTGGCAGCGTGTTTTTAAGTATTCGGGTGTCCTTTCTTTGGAAGCGGGTTTTTAAGTCTTCTGGTATCCTTTCGTTGGTAGCAGGTTTTTAAGTGCTCCAGAGTCATTTCTTTGGAAGCAAGGTTTTAAGTGCTCTGGAGTCATTTGCTTGAAAGCTGGTTTTAAAGTGCTCTGGAGTCACTTAGTTGGAAGCAGGTTTTTAAGTGCTCTGGAGTCATTTAGTTGGAAACAGTTTATTATATGCTCTGAGGTCATTTCGTTGGAAGCGTGTTTTTAAGTGCTCTGCAGTCATTTCGTTGAAAGCGGGTTTTTAGTGCTCTGGAGCCATTTCTTTGGAAACGGGGTTTATGTGCTTTGAGGTCATTTGGTTGGAAGTGGGTTTTTAAGTGCTCTGGTATCCTTTTGTTGGAAGCAGGTTTTTAAGTGCTCTGGAGTCATTTTGTTGGAAGCGTGTTATTAATTGCTATCGAGTCATTTCGTTTTAAGCGGGTTTTTAAGTGCTCTGGAGTCATTTCGTTGGAATCGGGTTTTTAAGTCTTCTGGTATCTTTCTTTGGAAGAAGGTTTTTAAGTGCTCTGGAGTCATTTCTTTGGAAGCAGCTTTTTAAGTGCTCTGGAGTCGTTTGGTTGGAAGCTGGTTTGTAAGTACCCTGGATTTATTTCGTTGGAAACTGTTTTTTACGTGCTATGAGGTCATTTTTTTGGAAGCATGTTTTTAAGTGTTCTGGTGTCCTTTCTTTGGAAGCGGCTTTTTAACTCTTCTGGTATCCTTTCGTTGGTAGCAGGTTTTTAAGTGCTCCAGAGGCATTTCTTTGGAAGCAAGGTTTTAAGTGCTCTGGAGTCATTTCCTTGGAAGCAGGTTTATAAGTGCTCTGGAGTCGATTGGTTAGAAGCGGGTTTATAAGTACCCTGGATTTATTTCGTTGGAAACAGGTTTATAAGTGTTCTGGTGTCCTTTTGTTGGATGCGGGTTTTTAAGTGCTCTGTTGTCATTTTTTTGGAAGCGGGTTTTTATGTGCCATTGAGTCATTCCGTTGGAAGCGGGTTTTTAAATGTTCTGGTGTCCTTTCATTGGAAGCAGGTTTTTAAGTGCTCTGGAGTCATTTCTTTGGAAGCAGATTTGTAAGTGATCTGGTGTCCTTTTGGAAGCGTTTTTAAGGAAGCGGGTTTTTAAGTGCTTTGGGATCCTTTCGTTGGAAACAGGTTTTTAAGTGCTCTGTATTCATTTTGTTGGAAGCTGGTTTTTATGTGTTCTGGTGTTCTTTCGTAGTAAGCGAGTTTTTAAGTGCTCTGGGGTCATTTCGTTGGAAGCGGTTTTTTTACGTGCTCTGGAGTCATTTCCTTGGAAGTGGTTTTTTAAGTGCTCTGGAGTCGTTTGGTTGGAAGCGGGTTTGTAAGTACCCTGGATTCATTTCGTTGGAAACAGTTTTTTAAGTGTTCTGGTGTGCTTTTGTTGGAAGCGGGTTTTTAAGTGCTCTGTTGTCATTTTTTTGGAATCGGGTTTTTAAGTGTTCTGGTGTCCTTTCTTTGGAAGCGGGTTTTTAATTGCTGTGGAGTCATATCGTTTTAAGTGGGTCTTTAAGTGCTCTGGAGTCATTTCTTTGGAAGCAAAATTTTAAGTGCTCTGGAGTCAATTTGTTGGAAGCGGGTTTTTAAGTGTTCTCGTGTCCTTTTGTTTTTAAGTGGTCTGGAGTCATTTCGTTGGAAGCAAGGTTTTAAGAGCTCTGGAGTCAGTTTTTTTAAGTTTTCTGGTGTCCTTTTGTTGGAAGCTGGTTTTTAAGTGCTCTGGAGTCATTTCGTTGGAAGCAAGCTTTTAAGTGCTCTGGAGTCATTTTGTTGGAAGCGGGTTTTTAAGTGTTCTGATATCCTTTCATTGGAAGCGGGTTTTTAAGTGCTCTTGAGTCATTTCATTGGAAGCAGGTTTTTAAATGTTCTGGTTTCCTTTCATTGGAAGTGGGTTTTTAAGTGCTCTGGAGTCATTTCCTTGGAAGCAGGTTTGTAAGTGCTTTGGAGTCATTTCTTTGGAAGCAAGGTTTTAAGTTCCCTGGAGTCATTTCGTTGGAAGCGGGTTTTTAAGTGATCTGTTGTCCTTTTTTTGGAAGCGGGTTTTTAAGTGCTTTGGGGTCATTTCGTTGGAAGTGGGTTTTTAAGTTTTCTGGAGTCAATACCTTGGAAACGGTTTTTTAAGTGTTCTGGGATCCTTTCGTTGGAAGCAGGTTTTTAAGTGCTCTGGAGTCATTTCGTTGGAAGCTCGTTTTTATATGTTCTGGTGTCCTCTCGTTGTAAGCGGGTTTTTAAGTGCTCTGGAGTCATTTCATTGGAAGCAGGTTTTTAAATGTTCTGGTTTCCTTTCATTGGAAACGTTTTTTTACGTGCTCTGAGGTCATTTTTTTGGAAGCATGTTTTTAAGTGTTCTGGTGTCCTTTCTTTGGAAGCCGGTTTTTAAGTCTTCTGGTATCCTTTCGTTGGTAGCAGGTTTTTAAATTCTCTGGAGTCATTTCTTTGGCAGTGGGTTTTTAAGTGCTCTGGAGTCATTTCACTGGAAGCGGGTTTTTAAGTGCTCTGGAGTCATTTCGTTGGAAGCTGGTTTTTAAGTGCTGGAGTCATTTCCTTGGATGCAAGGATTTATGTGCTCTCGAGTCATTTCGTTGGAACAGGTTTTTAAGTGTTCTGGTGTCCTTTCGTTGGAAGCAGGTTTTTAAGTGCTCTGTTGTCATTTTGTTGGAAGCGGGTTTTTAAGTGTTCTGGTGTCCTTTCGTTGGAAGCGGGTTTTTAATTGCTGTGGAGTCATATCGTTTTAAGTGGGTCTTTAAGTGCTCTGTAGTCATTTCTTTGGAAGCAAAGTTTTAAGTGCTCTGGAGTCAGTTCGTTCGAAGCGGGTTTTTAAGTGTTCTGGTGTCCTTTCTTTGGAAGCGGGTTTTTAAGTCTTCTGGTATCCTTTCGTTGGTAGCAGTTTTTTAAGTGTTCTGGAGTCATTTTGTTGGAAGCAGGTTTTTAGTGCTCTGGAGTCATTTAGTTGTAAGCGGGTTTTTAAGTGCTCTGGAGTCATTTATTTGGAAGCAAGTTTTTAATTGCTCTGGAGTCATTTCGTTGGTAGCTGGTTTTTAAGTCTTCTGGATTCATTTTGTTGGAAGCATGATTTTAATTGCTGTGGACTCATTTTGTTTTAAGCGGCTCTTTAAGTGCTCTGGAGTCATTTCGTTGGAAACGTGTTTTTAATTGCTATGGAGTCATTTCGTTTTAAGCGGGTTTTAAAGTGCTCTGGAGTCATTTAGTTGGAAGCGTTTTTTAATTGCTGTGGAGTCATTTGGTTTTAAGCGTGTTTTTAATTGCTGTGGAGTCATATCGTTTTAATTGGGTATTTAAGTGCTCTGGAGTCATTTCTTTGTAAGCAAAGTTTTAAGTGCTCTGGAGTCAGTTCGTTGGAAGCGGGTTTTTAAATATCCTGGTATCCTTTCGTTGGAAGTGGGTTTTTAAGTGTTCTGTGGTCATTTTGTTGGAAGTGGGTTTTTAAATGCTCTGGAGTCATTTCCTTGGAAGCAGGTTTTTAAGTGCTCTCGAGTCATTTCTTTGGAAGAGTGTTTTTTATTGCTGTGGAGTCATTTCGTTTTAAGCGGGTCTTTAAGTGTTCTGGTGTCCTTTCTTTGGATGTGGGTTTTTAAGTGCTCTGGAGTCATTTCGTTGGAAGCGGGTTTTTAAGTGTTCTGGTGTCCTTTTTTTGGAAGTGGGTTTTTAAGTTCTCTGGAGTCCTTTTGTTGGAAGAGGGTTTTTATGTGCACTGGAGTCATTTTGTTGGAGGCGGGTTTTTAAGTGATCTGGTATCCTTTTGTTGGAAGCAGGTTTTTAAGTGCTCTTGAGTCATTTCTTTGGAAGCGGGTTTTTAAGTGCTCTGGAGTCATTTTGTTGGAAGGGGGTTTTTAGTGCTCTGGAGTCATTTAGTTGGAAGCGGGTTTTTAAGTACTCTGGAGTCATTTCTTTGGAAGCAGGTTTTTAAGTGCTCTGGAGTCATTTAGTTGGAAGCGGGTTTTTAAGTGCTCTGGAGTCGTTTCGTTCGAAGCGGGTTTGTAAGTACCCTGGATTCATTTCGTTGGAAACGGTTTTTTATGTGCTCTGAGGTCATTTTTTTGGCAGCGTGTTTTTAAGTGTAATGGTGTCCTTTCTTTGGAAGAGGGTTTTTAAGTCTTCTGGTATCCTTTCATTGGTAGCAGGTTTTTAAGTGCTCTGGAGTCATTTCATTGGTAGCTGGTTTTTAGGTGCTCTGGATTCATTTCGTTGGAAGCGGGTTTTTAAGTGCTCGGGAGTCATTTCATTGAAATTGGGTTTTTATTGCTCTGGGAGTCATTTTTGTTGGAAACGGGGTTCATGTGCTTTTAGGTCATTTCGTTGGAAGCAGGTTTTTAAGTGTTCTGGTGTCCTTTTGTTGGAAGCAGGTTTTTAAGTGCTCTGGAGTCATTTCGTTCGAAGCGGGTTTTTAAGTATCCTGGTATCCTTTCGTTAGAAGTGGGTTTTTAAGTGTTCTGTGGTCATTTTGTTGGAAGTGGGTTTTTAAATGCTCTGGAGTCATTTCCTTGGAAGCAGGTTTTTAAGTGCTCTCGAGTCATTTCTTTGGAAGAGTGTTTTTTATTGCTGTGGAGTCATTTCGTTTTAAGCGGGTCTTTAAGTGTTCTGGTGTCCTTTCTTTGGAAGTGGGTTTTTAAGTGCTCTGGAGTCATTTCGTTGGAAGCGGGTTCTTAAGTGTTCTGGTGTCCTTTCTTTGGAAGTGGGTTTTTAAGTGCTCTGGAGTCATTTCTTGTTGAAGCGGGTTTTAAGTGTTCTGGTGTCCTTTTTTTTTTTAAGTGGGAGTCCTTTTTTGGAAGTGGGTTTTTAAGTTCTCTGGAGTCCTTTTGTTGGAAGAGGGTTTTTATGTGCACTGGAGTCATTTTGTTGGAGGCGGGTTTTTAAGTGTTCTGGTATCCTTTTGTTGGAATCAGGTTTTTAAGTGCTCTTGAGTCATTTCTTTGGAAGCGGGTTTTTAAGTGTTCTGGAGTCATTTTGTTGGAAGCAGGTTTTTAGTGCTCTGGAGTCATTTAGTTGGAAGCGGGTTTTTAAGTGCTCTGGAGTCATTTATTTGGAAGCAAGTTTTTAAGTGCTCTCGAGTCATTTTTTTCGAAGCGGGTTTTTAAGTGCTCTGGATTCATTTCCTTGGAAGCAGGTTTTTAAGTGCTCTGGAGTCATTTCTTTGGAAGCGGGTTTTTAAGTGCTCTGGAGTCATTTCGTTGGAAGCGTGTTTTTAATTGCTGTGGAGTCATCTCCTTTTAAGCGGGTTTTAAAGTGCTCTGGAGTCATTTAGTTGGAAGCGTTTTTTAATTGCTGTGGAGTCATTTTGTTTTAAACGTGTTTTTAATTGCTGTGGAGTCATATCGTTTTAAGCGGGTTTTTATGTGCTCTGGAGTCATGTTGTTGGTGGCGGGTTTTTAAGTGTTCTGGTATCCTTTCGTTGGAAGCGGGTTATTAAGTGCTCTGGACTCATTTCGTTGGAAGCGGGTTTTTATGTGTTCTGCTGTCCTTTCGTTGTAAGCGGGTTTTTAAGTGCTCTGGGGTCATTTCGTTGGAAGCGGGTGTTTAAGTGCTCTGGAGTCATTTCTTTGGAAGCCGGTTTTTAAGTGTTCTGGTATCCTTTCGTTGGAAGCAGGTTTTTAAGTGCTCTTGAGTCATTTCTTTGGAAGTGGGTTTTTAAGTGCTCTGGAGTCATTTAGTTGGAAGCGGGTTTTTAAGTGCTCTGGAGTCATTTATTTGGAAGCAAGGTTTTAAGTGCTCTCGAGTCATTTTGTTGGAAACGGTTTTTTAAGTGTTCTTGTGTTCTTTCGTTTGAAGCGGGTTTTTAATTGCTGTGGAGTCATTTTGTTGGAAGTGGGTGTTTAAGTGCTCTGGAGTCATTTCTTTGGAAGCCGGTTTTTAAGTGTTCTGGTATCCTTTCGTTGGAAGCAGGTTTTTAAGTGCTCTCGAGTCATTTCATTGGAAGCGGGTTTTTAGTGCTCTGGAGTCATTTAGTTGGAAGCGGGTTTTTAAGTGCTCTGGAGTCATTTCGTTGGAAGTGGGTATGTAATTATTCTGGATTCATTTCTTTGGAAACATTTGTTTTTATGTGCGCTGAGGTCATTTTTTTGGAAGCGTGTTTTTAAGTGTTCTGGTGTCCTTTCCTTGGATCGGGTTTTTAAGTGCTCTGGAGACATTTCTTTGGAAGCAGGTTTTTAAGTGTTCTGGTGTCCTTTAGTTGGAAGTGGGTTTTTAAGTGCTCTGGGGTCATTTCGTTGGAGTTGGGTTTTTAAGTGCTCTGGATTCATTTCCTTGGAAGCAGGTTTTTAAGTGTTCTGGAGTCATTTCTTTGGAAGCAGGTTTTTAAGTGCTCTGGAGTCGTTTGGTTCGAAGCGGGTTTGTAAGTACCCTGGATTCATTTCTTTGGAAACGGTTTTTTATGTGCTCTGAGGTCATTTTTTTGGCAGCGTGTTTTTAAGTGTAATGGTGTCCTTTCTTTGGAAGCGGGTTTTTAAGTCTTTTGGTATCCTTTCGTTGGTAGCAGGTTTTTAAGTGCTCTGGAGTCATTTCATTGGTAGGTGGTTTTTAGGTGCTCTGGATTCATTTCGTTGGAAGCGGGTTTTTAAGTGCTCTAGAGTCATTTCGTTGGAACCGTTTTTTAATTGCTGTGGAGTCATTTCGTTTTAATCGGGTCTTTAAGTGCTCTGGAGTCATTTCTTTGGAAGCAAACTTTTAACTGCTCTGGAGTCAGTTCGTTGGAAGCGGGTTTTTAAGTATCCTGGTATCCTTTCGTTGGAAGTGGGTTTTTAAGTGTTCTGTGGTCATTTTGTTGGAAGTGGGTTTTTAAATGCTCTGGAGTCATTTCCTTGGAAGCAGGTTTTTAAGTGCTCTCGAGTCATTTCTTTGGAAGAGTGTTTTTAATTGCTGTGGATTCAATTCTGTTTTAAGCTGGTCTTTAAGTGTTCTGGTGTCCTTTTTTGAAAGCGGGTTTTTAAGTGCTCTGGAGTCATATCGTTGGATGCGGGTTTTTAAGTGTTCTGGTGTCCTTTCTTTGGAAGTGGGTTTTTAAGTTCTCTGGAGTCTTTTTATTGGAAGCGGGTTTTTATGTGCTCTGGAGTCATTTTGTTGGTGGCGGGTTTTTAAGTGTTCTGGTATCCTTTCGTTGGAAGCGGGTTATTAAGTGCTCTGGAGTCATTTCGTTGGAAGCGGGTTTTTATGTGTTCTGGTGTCCGTTCGTTGTAAGCGAGTTTTTAAGTGCTCTGGGGTCATTTCTTTGGAAGCGGGTGTTTAAGTGCTCTGGAGTCATGTCTTTGGAAGTGGGTTTTTAAGTGCTCTGGATTCATTTCGTTGGAAGCGGGTTTTTAAGTGCTCTGGAGACATTTAGTTGGAAGCGAGTTTTTAAGTGCTCTGGAGTCATTTATTTGGAAGCAAGGTTTTAAGTGTTCTAGAGTCATTTTGTTGGAAACGATTTTTTAAGTGTTCTGGTGTTCTTTCGTTGGAAGCGAGTTTTTAATTGCTGTGGAGTCATTTTGTTGGAATCGTGTTTTTAAATTCTCAGGAGTCATTTCGTTGGAAGCGGGTTTTTAAGTGCTCTGGAGTCGTTTCTTTGGAAGTGGGTATGTAATTACTCTGGATTCATTTCCTTGCAAACGTTTTTTCATGTGCGCTGAGGTCATTTTTTTTGGAAGCGGGTTTTTAAGTGTTCGGGTGTCCTTTCCTTGGATCGGGTTTTTAAGTGCTCTGGAGACATTTCGTTGGAAGCGGGTTTTTAAGTGCTCTGGAGTTGTTTCGTTGGAAGCGGGTTTGTAAGTACCCTGGATTCATTTCGTTGGAAACGGTTTTTTATGTGCTCTGAGGTCATTTTTTTGGCAGCGTGTTTTTAAGTGTAATGCTGTCCTTTCTTTGGAAGTGGGTTTTTAAGTCTTCTGGTATTCTTTCGTTGGTAGCAGGTTTTTAAGTGCTCTGGATTCATTTCGTTGGAAACGTTTTTTTATGTGCTCTGAGGTCATTTTTTTGGCAGGTTGTTTTTAAGTGTAATGGTGTCCTTTCTTTGGAAGCGGGTTTTTAAGTCTTCTGGTATCCTTTCGTTGGTAGCAGGTTTTTAAGTGCTCTGGAGTCATATCATTGGTAGCTGGTTTTTAGGTGCTCTCGATTCATTTGGTTGGAAGCGGGTTTTTAAGTGCTCTGGAGTCATTTCACTGAAATTGGGTTTTTAGTGCTCTGGAGTCATTTTGTTGGAAACGGGGTTCATGTGCTTTTAGGTCATTTCGTTGGAAGCAGGTTTTTAAGTGTTCTGGTGTCCTTTTGTTGGAAGGGTTTTTAAGTGCTCTGAGTCATTTCGTTGGACGCATGTTTTAAATTGCTGTGGAGTCATTTCGTTTTAAGTGGGTTTTTAAGTGCTCTGAAGTCATTACTTTGGAAGCAAGGTTTTAAGTGCTCTGGAGTCATTTCGTTGGAAGCGGGTTTTTAAGTGTTCTTTGGTCATTTTGTTGGAAGTGGGTTTTTAAATGCTCTGGAGTCATTTCCTTGGAAGCAGGTTTTTAAGTGCTCTCGAGTCATTTCTTTGGAAGAGTGTTTTTAATTGCTGTGGAGTCATTTCGTTTTAAGCGGGTATTTGAGTGTTCTGGTGTCCTTTCTTTGGAAGCGGGTTTTTAAGTGCTCTGGAGTCATTTCGTTGGAAGCAGCTTTTTAAGTGTTCTGGTGTCCTTTCTTTGGAAGTGGGTTATTAAGTGCTCTGGAGTCATTTCGTTGGAAGCGGGTTTTTATGTGTTATGGTGTCCTTTCGTTGCAAGCGGGTTTTTAAGTGCTCTGGGGTCATTTCTTTGGAAGCGGGTGTTTAAGTGCTCTGGAGTCATTTCTTTGGAAGCCGGTTTTTAAGTGTTCTGGTATACTTTCGTTGGAAGCAGGTTTTTAAGTGCTCTGGAGTCATTTCGTTGGAAGCGGGTTTTTAGTGCTCTGGAGTCATTTAGTTGGAAGCGGGTTTGTAAGTGCTCTGGAGTCATTTATTTGAAAGCAAGGTTTTAAGTGCTCTCGAGTCATTTTTTTGGAAGCGGGTTTTTAAGTGCTCTGGAGTCATTTCGTTGGAAGCGTGTTTTTAATTGCTGTGGAGTCATCTCGTTTTAAGCGGGTTTTAAAGTGCTCTGGAGTCATTTCGTTGGAAGCGGGTTTTTAAGTGTTCTGGTGTTCTTTCTTTGGAAGTGGGTTTTTAAGTTCTCTGGAGTCCTTTTGTTTGAAGCGGGTTTTTATGTGCTCTGGAGTCATTTTGTTGGAGGCGGGTTTTTAAGTGTTCTGGTATCCTTTTGTTGTAAGCGGGTTTTTAAGTGATCTGGGGTCATTTCTTTGGAAGCGGGTGTTTAAGTGCTCTGGAGTCATTTCTTTGGAAGCCAGTTTTTAAGTGTTCTCGTATCCTTTCATTGGAAGCAGGTTTTTAAGTGCTCTTGAGTCATTTCTTTGGAAGCGGGTTTTTAAGTGCTCTGGAGTCATTTCGTTGGAAGCAGGTTTTTAGTGCTCTGGAGTCATTTAGTTGGAAGTGGGTTTTTAAGTGCTCTGGAGTCATTTATTTGGAAGCAAGTTTTTAAGTGCTCTCGAGTCATTTTGTTGGAAATGGTTTTTTAAGTGTTCTGGTGTTCTTTCTTTGGAAGCGGTTTTTAATTGCTGTGGAGTCATTTTGTTGGAATCGGGTTTTTAAATTCTCAGGAGTCATTTTGTTGGAAGCGGGTTTTTAAGTGCTCTGGAGCCATTTTGTTGGAAGCGGGTTTTTAAGTGCTCTGGAGTCATTTCGTTTGAAGTGGGTATGTAATTACTCTGGATTCATTTCTTTGGAAACGTTTTTTTACGTGCGCTGAGGTCATTTTTTTGGAAGCAGGTTTATAAGTGTTCGGGTGTCCTCTCCTTGGAAGTGGGTTTTTAAGTGCTCTGGAGACATTTCGTTGGAAGAGGGTTTTTAAGTGTTCTGGTGTCCTTTAGTTGGAAGTGGGTTTTTAAGTGCTCTGGGGTCATTTCATTGGAGTTGGGTTTTTAAGTGCTCTGGATTCATTTCCTTGGAAGCAGGTTTTTAAGTGCTCTGGAGTCATTTCATTGAAATTGGGTTTTTAGTGCTCTGGAGTCATTTTGTTGGAAACGGGGTTCATGTGCTTTTAGGTCATTTCGTTGGAAGCAGGTTTTTAAGTGTTCTGGTGTCCTTTTGTTGGAAGCGGGTTTTTAAGTGCTCTGGAGTCATTTCGTTGGACGCATGTTTTAAATTGCTGTGGAGTCATTTCGTTTTAAGTGGGTATTTGAGTGTTCTGGTGTCCTTTCTTTGGAAGCGGGTTTTTAAGTGCTCTGGAGTCATTTCGTTGGAAGCAGCTTTTTAAGTGTTCTGGTGTCCCTTCTTTGGAAGTGGGTTATTAAGTGCTCTGGAGTCATTTCGTTGGAAGCGGGTTTTTATGTGTTATGGTGTCATTTCGTTGCAAGCGGGTTTTTAAGTGCTCTGGGGTCATTTCTTTGGAAGCGGGTGTTTAAGTGCTCTGGAGTCATTTCTTTGGAAGCCGGTTTTTAAGTGTTCTGGTATACTTTCGTTGGAAGCAGGTTTTTAAGTGCTCTGGAGTCATTTCGTTTTGAATTTTTTTAGTGCTCTGGAGTCATTTAGTTGGAAGCGGGTTTGTAAGTGCTCTGGAGTCATTTATTTGAAAGCAAGGTTTTAAGTGCTCTCGAGTCATTTTGTTGGAAACGGTTTTTTAAGTGTTCTGGTGTTCTTTCGTTGGAAGCGGGTTTTTAATTGCTATGGAGTCATTTTGTTGGAATCGGGTTTTTAAAATCTCAGGAGTCATTTTGTTGGAAGCGTGTTTTTAAGTGCTCTGGAGCCATTTAGTTTTAAGTTAGGGTTTTTAAGTGCTCTGGAGTCATTTCGTTGGAAGTGGGTATGTAATTACTCTAGATTCATTTCTTTGGAAACATTTTTTTGTGCGCTGAGGTCATTTTATTGGAGCGGGTTTTTAAGTGTTTGGGTGTCCTTTCCTTGGATCGGGTTTTTAAGTGCTCTGGAGACATTTCGTTGGAAGGGGTTTTTAAGTGTTCTGGTGTCCTTTAGTTGGAAGTGGGTTTTTAAGTGCTCTGGGGTCATTTCGTTGGAGTTGGGTTTTTAAGTGCTCTGGATTCATTTCCTTGGAAGCAGGTTTTTAAGTGCTCTGAGTCATTTCATTGAAATTGGTTTTTAGTGCTCTGGAGTCATTTTGTTGGAAACGGGTTCATGTGCTTTTAGGTCATTTCGTTGGAAAGCAGGTTTTTAAGTGTTCTGGTGTCCTTTTGTTGGAAGGGTTTTTAAGTGCTCTGGAGTCATTTTTGGAAGCATGTTTTAAATTGCTGTGAGTCATTTCGTTTTTTGTTTTTGTATTTGAGTGTTCTGATGTCCTTTCTTTGGAAGCGGGTTTTTAAGTGTAAAGAGTCATTTCTGTTGGAAGCAGCTTTTTAAGTGTTCTGGTGTCCCTTCTTTGGAAGTGGGTTATTAAGTGCTCTGGGGTCATTTCATTGAGTTGTGTTTTTAAGTGCTCTGGATTCATTTCCTTGAAAACAGGTTTTTAAGTGCTCTGGGTCATTTTTTTTGGAAGCAGGTTTTTAAGTGCTCTGGAGTCATTTAGTTGAACAGGGTTTGTTCAGTTTTTAATTCATTTCTGTTGGAAACGGTTTTTTTATATGTCTGAGGTCATTTTTTGGTTTTGTTTTTAAGTGTAATGCTGTCCTTTTTTTGGAAGCGGTTTTTAAGTCTTCTGGTATCCTTTCGTTTTTCCTGTTATAGGTTTTTTTAAGTGCTCTGGAGTCATTTCATTGAAATTGGGTTTTAGTGCTTGGAGTCATTTCGTTGGAAACAGGTTTTATGTTTTTAGGTCATTTCGTTGGAAGCAGGTTTTTAAGTGTTCTGGTGTCCTTTGTAGGAAGCAGGTTTTTAAGTGCTCTGGAGTCATTTCGTTGTAAGCAGGTTTTTAAGTGTTCTGGGATCCTTTCTTTGGAAGCATGTTTTTAAGTGCTCTGAGTCATTACGTTGGAAGCTGGTTTTTCTGTGTTCTTGTGTCCTTTATAATAATTTGTAATTAGTTTATAAAGTTGCGCGTTTTTAAGTGCTCTGGGGTCATTTCGTTGGAGCGGGTTTTTAAGTGCTCAGGAGTCATTTCCTTGAACAGGCGACAAGTATGTGAATTAGTTTACAAAGGTTCTTTACTTTTTTTAAGTGCTCTGGAGTCATTTCGTTGGAGCGGGTTTTTAGTGTTCTGGTGTCCTTTGAACAGTGTGTTTTTAAGTGCTCTGGGGTCATTTAGTTGGAGTTGGGTTTTTAAGTGCTCTGAATTCATTTCCATGGAAGCAGGTTATTAAGTGCTCTGGAGTCATTTTGTTGGTAGCTGTACAGTGTGATATATCACTTTTCAGTTTTGCTGTATTCCTATTTGAGCGAGGGACAAACATGTGATTTATTTTACAAAGTAGTGCTTTTCTTTTCTTTTCAGTTTTCCTGTATACCTAATTGTGTGAGCAACACACATGTGATTTAGTTTACTATGTAGTGCATTGCGTTTAAGTTCTTTTGTTGGAAACTTGTTCCTGTTACTGTTAGAACAATTTAGGGTTATGGATAGGGTTAGGGTTAGGTTAGTTAGGGTTAGGGTTATATCACTTGTCAGTTTTCCTGTTATAATAATTGAAAAGGAGACACATATGTGAATTAGTTTACAAAGTTGTGCTTTGCGTTTCTGTTCTTTCGATGGAATCTTGTTTCTGTGCCATACAGTTCGAGATAACACTTCTCAATTTTCCTGTTATAATAATTGAATGGGCGACAGGTATGTGAATTAGTTTACAAAGTTGTGTTTTGCGTTTCTGTTCTTTCGATGGAAACTTGTTTCTGTGCTGTACACTGAGATATATCACTTTTCAGTTTTCCTGTATTCCCAATTGAGCGAGCGACACACATGTGATTTAGTTTACAAAGTAGTGCTTTGCTTTTCTGTTCTTTCATTGGAAACTTGTTCCTAAGTCACACAGTGTGATATATCACTTTTCAGTTTTCCTGTTATAATAATTGAATATCGACACACATGTGAATTAGTTTATAAAGTTGTGCTTTTTGTTTCTGTTCTTTAGGGTTAAATTTGTTCCTGGGTTAAGTTAGGTTAGTGATATATCACTTTTTAGTTTTCCTGTTATAATAACTGAACAGGCAGACACGATATGTGAATTAGTTTACAAAGTTGTGCTTTGCGTTTCTGTTCTTTCGATGAAAACTTGTTTCTTTGCTGCACAGTTCGTTATATCACTTTTCAGTTTTCCTGTGTTCCTAACTGAGCAAGCGACACACGTGATTCCGCTTAAAAGTAGTGCTTTGCTCTTCTGTTTTTTTGTTGGAAACTTGTTCCTGTGCTGTACATTGCTGTACAGTGCGATATATCGCTTTTCATTTTTCCTATATTCCTAATTGAGCGAGCAACACACATGTGATTCCGCTCAAAAGTAGTGTTTGCTTTTGTGTTTACAAAGTTGTCCTTTGCCTTTCTGTTATTTCGATGAAAAATTGTTTCTTTGACATACATTTTGATATATCTCTTTTCAGTTTTCCTGTATTCCTAATTGAGCTAGTGTCACACATGTGATTTAGTTTACAAAGTAGTTCTTTGCGTTTCTGTTCTTTCCTTGGAAACTTGTTCTTGTTAGGAACAAGTTTCCTACCTTGTTCTTGTTAGGAACAAGTTAGGGTTAGGTTTAGGGTTAGGGTTAGGGTTTAGGATTAGGGTTAGGTTTAGGGTAGCTTTAGGGTTAGGGTTAGGGTTAGGGTTTAGGGTTAGGGTTAGGGTTAGGGTTAGGGTTAGGGTTAGGTTAGGGTTAGGATTAGGGTTAGCGGGTTAGGGTTAGGGTTAGGGCTAGGGATATATCACTTTTCAGTTTTCCTTTTGTAATAATTGAAGGGGCGACAGGTATGTGAATTAGTTTGTAAAGTTGTGCATTGTGTTGCTGTTCTTTCAATGGAAACTTGTTACTGTGCCTTATGGTGCGAGATAACACTTTTCATTTTTCCTGTATTCCTAATTGAGCGAGCGACACACATGTGATTCCGTTTAAAAGTAGTGCTTTGCTTTTCTTTTCTTTCGTAGGAAACTTATTCCTGTGCTGTACAGTGCGATATATCATTTTTCAGTTTTCCTGTATTCCTAATTGAGCGAGTAACACACATGTAATTTAGTTTACAAAGTAGTGCTTTGTGTTTCTGTTCTTCTGTTGGAAACTTGTTTCTGTGCTGTACAGTGTGATATATAACTTTTCTTTTTTCCTGTATTCCTAACTGAGCGAGCGACACACATGTGATACCGTTTAAAAGTAGTGATTTGCTTTTCTGTTCTTTCGTTCGAAACTTGTTCCTGTGCTGTACAGTGTGACATATCACTTTTCATTTTTCCTTTATTCCTAATTGAGTGAGCGACACACATGTGATTTAGTTTTCAAAGTAGTGCTTTGTGTTTCTGTTCTTCTGTTGGAAACTTGTTTCTGTGCTGTACAGTGTGATATATCACATTTTAGTTTTCCTGTTATAATAATTGAAAGGGCAACACGTATGTGAATTAGTTTACAAAGTTGTGCTTTGCGTTTCTGTTCTTTGATGGAAACTAGTTTCTGTGCCATACAGAGCGAGATAACACTTTTCCGTTTTCCTGTATTCCTAATTGAGCGAGCGACACACATGTGATTCCGTTTAAATATAGTGCTTTGCTTTTCTGTTCTTTCATTAGAAAATTGTTCCTGTGCTGTATAGTGCGTTATATCACTTTTCAGTTTTCCTGTATTCCTAATTGAGCGAGAGAAACACATGTTACTTAGTTTACAAAGTTGTGTTTTGCGTTTCTGTTCTTTCGTTTAGCGTTAGGGTTAGGGTTAGAGTTAGGGTTAGGGTTACGGTTAGGGGGTTAGTGTTATGGTTATTGCCAGGGTTATGCTTATATCACTTTTCAGTTTTCCTGTTAAAAATTGAACAGGCGACACGTATGTGTATTAGTTTACAAAGTTGTGCTTTGTGTTTCTGTTCTTTCGATGAAAACTTGTTTCTTTGCAGTACAGTTCAATATATCACTTTTCAGTTTTCCTATATTCCTAATTGAGCGAGTGACACACATGTGATTTAGTTTACAAAGTAGTGCTTTGCGTTTCTGTTCTTCTGTTGGAAACTTGATTCGGTGCTGTACAGTGTGATATATCACTTTTATTTTTCCTGTTGTAATAATTGAACGGGACACACGTATGTGAAATAGTTTACAATGTTGTGCTTTGCGTTTCTGTTCTTTCTTTTTTTTTTTTTTTTTTAACCTCGTTTATAGCAGCTTTTTTTGTAATAGCCAGAACCTGGAACCAACGCAGATATCCATCAACGGAGGAATGGGTACAGAAATTGTGGTATTTTTTTACAATGGAATACTACTCAGCAATCAAAAAGGAGGAAATCATGAAATTTGCCGGCAAATGGTGGGATCTAGAAAAGATCATTCTGAGGGAAATAACTCATATTTTTTAATGTTTCATATTTTTAAAAATTAATCTACTTTATGCAGTCACTGGCTACAAGCCATTCTATACTTTTGAGATGTGTTCTCATTTTAACTTTTCATTCTCTAATTTATCCCTTAAATGAATCCAATTTACAAGTCAGATTGAAAACAATTTTCCCGAAGCCTGCCTCTAGCATTCTTATCTCATTATCATACCTATTTTACATGCTGTCACTACAATTTTCTCAAAGCCTAACTCTGTCATGTTAATATTTATTAATACATGCAGATCATCATGAAAATCTGAGTAGGTGAAATACATATTTTCATATTCCACTAATAATATTATTTTACTTCATATATATTTACTGAAATATAGATACACATGTTTGCATGATATATATATATATATATATATATATATATATATATATATATATATCTTGTCACAATGCCATGTAATTATGAGTACACTGGGCAGTGATCTAAAGTACTCAAATTTTAAGTTCTGAAACTAAGTTGGATATAACTTTACCATCCTGTGTAACAACTCCAAGTATGAAATTATAGTATTGGAGTATCCATGGCTCACTGTAAATGGGTCAGAGCATAGTAGTATTATCTATGTTTTTGATATCAACATCCAAAAATGGAAAGCTATGCTTCTGATTGGTTGTGTTTCTATTCATTCACTTAACTCACATTTATTAAAATTTGACAGTTAATAATGTCAATATTTTAACCTTACTAAGTAAAATATTTTTAAAATCTTCTGGAACTTATTAGAAGATCATAATATGCTACACTGAAAATTTTAGATGACAATGTGGGTTTTGCATTTTAGTCTGTTATAAGATGGTTTATATTTATTGAATTATATACATTGAATTATCCCAAATTTTCTCAGATGAAGCCTAGTTGATCATGATGGTTGATGTTTTTGATGTGTTTCTGGATTTGTTTTTTTTTTTCTTATCTTTTTTTTTTTTTCAATGCAGTTTATTCAGTAACCTTGAATAATCATGTGATTATTGCTTTAATCATGCTTTAATAATCATGGCTTTCCCTGGGGAAAGCCAGCCCACAGCTTAAATGGACTCTGAGTAGCCAACCTCAGCATGCCACGTGGGCAATGCAGATAGGTCCACATACATGGAAGCAAGCCAGATCCTCAGCCTTAGCCCAATGTGGAGTTGTTTGTGACAGAGAGCACTCACCATCGGGAAGGTGGAAGGCGGAAACCAGCTCCATCTTTCATGTGCAGCATTACGCACCTTTCTACAGTTCCCCCTTTTTGTTTTGGATGCATCAGGCAAGAGTAGAGGTCTGATCTCTGATATTAGAAATAAATTGGGACTTTGTACTGATGTTCACTTAGGTGTCATCCACCCAAAGAGCATCAGACCTGTTTGATACCTTTTCTCAGAGGCGGGACCTGGGGCATCAACCCGCATGCAATCAGACATGCACTTCTCTGGGTCCAAGGTGGCTGACCCTGAGTGCAGTGCTATGCCTCGCATCCTGAGCGTAACATTTCGGCTTTTTATGGTAGCCAACCATGCTTGGGGAGACTGTCCTGCTTCAATGGCTGTAAAGGCCTGAATGGTCATGGCTGCATTACGCTGTTTTGAGACTCTAATCTTGCATATATACCACAGGCAAACCAA
Source organism: Meriones psammophilus (assembly GCA_036365155.1). Taxonomy (NCBI): domain Eukaryota; kingdom Metazoa; phylum Chordata; class Mammalia; order Rodentia; family Muridae; genus Meriones; species Meriones psammophilus. The sequence continues at coordinate 5,795 of JAEOAE010001343.1, read as the reverse complement.
GGTGACCAACACCAGAAGGCCTGCTAATGCTCCCATGCCCGCCCCTTCCTTCAGATGATTCATGGCTGCAGCAATCCATGATGATAATCCTGTGGCTAGTCCTGCATCCACTCTGGTAGAATTTACCATGACAATGGCCACTCTCAGCTGGTCCATCGTAGTATCGAATTCTCCAGTCCAATTACCTAAAATATAGCTTGACAATTGTTTAGACAGATTTGCAGCACAGGGAAAATTCTCATGTTGTATGCTAGTGACACAAAGTCCAGCATACTTTCATTGACAGCCAAGTTGAGCGATTTGCCATAGGGTATCAATTTGCTCCTGCACAAGGTCAAACCTCTGATTGAACACCATCAAACCTCCTTTTAGTTGAGCATTAATTCCTTTTTGTACATCTAAGGCATGAGCTACCTTGGCTAAAAGGTTATTCAGGGTCTGAGCAGTCTGCCCAGTATGACTCATGGCTAATGCCGTGGTGGTAGCTCCAACAGCCGCCAATGAGATGGCAGTAACAATGGCAGCTGTAATTCCAAGATCCCTTTTCTGTCTGAAGAGAGTCATAGCGTGAGGACATCAACGGGCACAGGCACCCAGCTAGGCATGTGAGTAACCAGCTAGTAAATTTACTAGCATTACAGCATTGGGCAAAAAAGCAAGTATCATTACTACAATTACTTGGCTCTATCTGGCTAATAATGAATAGAAATGGGGGATGTAAACAAACAGGTGTGGGCTTATAGGAAATATTATGAGAAGCCTTAACACCCTCGTTGGAACATCCTGCATTGGTTCTAGAACTAGCAGTGGTGGTGTCCGAGGTCTGAGTAGGTTCAGGAGACCATTGCCCCCAGGGGCGAGACGTGCTCCATGTAAATTGACTAACTCTATGTTTTCCTCCACTTTTGAAAGTCATTTAAGGTTCTTAAATTATTATTTTTACCCTTTTTTAAAATTTTTTATCGATTATACTTTATTCACTCTGCATCCCAACATAATCCCCTCCCTCCCCCTCCCAACCCCACCCTCCCTCCTCCCTCTGCATGCATGCCACTCCCCAAGTCCACTGATAGGGGAGGTTCTCCTCTCCTTTCTGATCTTAGTCCATCAGTTCACATCAAAAGTGCCTGCATTGTCCTCTACTATGGCCTGGTAAGGTTGCTCCCCCTCAGGAGGAGGTGACTAAAGAGCAGGCCAGTCAGTTCATGTCAGAGGCAGCCCCTCTTCTCATTACTATGTAACCCAATTGGACTCTGAACTGCCCTGTGCTACATCTGTGCAGGGGTTCTGGGTTATCTCTATGAATAGTCCTTGGTTGGAGTATGAGTCTCTGGGAAGTTTCCTGTGTTCAAATTTTCTTGTTCTGTTGCTCTCCTTGTGGAGACCCTGTCCTCTCCAGCTCTTGCTCTTTCCCAGTTCTTACATAAAATTCAATTCACTCTGCCCAACAGTTCCCCATCAAGCTTAGCTTCTGCTTTGATAGTCGGTAGGGCAGAGGCTTTCAGAGACCCTCTGTGGTAGGTTCCTAGGTTGTTTCCTGTTTTCTTCTTCTTCTGATGTCCATCCTCTTGGCCTTTCTGGCTGGGGATTAGACATTTTATTTAGGGTCTCTCTCTTGCTTAGCAGAACTCCAACGGCACAGGCTCTAAGAGCAACAATCAATAAATTGGACCTCATGAAACTGAAAAGTTTCTGCAAAACAAAGGACACCATCATCAAAACAAAGCAATCTCCTACAGATTGGGAAAGAATCTTCACCAACCCTTTATCTGACAGAGGACTCATATCAAGTATATATAAAGAACTAAAGAAGCTGAAGAGCAGCAAACCAAGTAACCCACTTAAAACATGGGGAACAGAGCTAAACAGAGAATTCTATGTAGAGGAATACCGAATGGCAGAGAAGCACTTAAAGAAATGCTCAACCTCACTAGCCATTAGGGAAATGCAAATGAAAACAACCCTGAGATTTCACCTTACACCCATGAGAGTGGCCAAGATCAAAAACTCAAGTGACAACACATGCTAGTTAGGTTGTGGAGAAAGAGGAACCCTTCTCCACTGCTGGTGGGAATGTAAACTGGTACAACCACTCTGGAAATCAATCTGGTGTTTTCTCAGAAAACTAGGAATAGTGCTTCCCCAAGATCCAGCCATACCACTCCTAGGCATATATCCAAAAGAGGCTCAAGCACACAAAAAGGAAATTTCCTCAACCATGTTCGTAGCAGCTTTATTTGTAAAAGCCAGAAGCTGGAAACAACCCAGATGCCCCTCAACTGAAGAATAGATGCAGAAAATGTGGTACATCTACACAATGGAATATTACTCAGCAATGAAAAATGAGGAAATCATGAAATTTGCAGGTAAATGATGGGATCTGGAAAGGATCATCCTGAGTGAGTTGTCCCAGTAGCAAAAAAAACACACATGGTATATACTCACTCATATAGACATACAAAATAGGACAAACCCACTAAAACCTGTGCATCTAAAGAAACTAAGACCTGTGCTGTACAGTGCATTATATCACTTTTCAGTTTTCCTGTATTCCAAATTGTGCGAGTGACACACACATGTGATTTAGTTTACAAAGTAGTGCTTTGTGTTTATGTTCTTTCCTTGGAAAATGGTTCCTGTTAGGAACAAGTTAGGGTTAGGGTTAGGGTTAGTGTTAGGGTTAGGGTTAGGATAGGGTTAGGGTTAGGCTTAGGGTTACGATTATAGGTTAGGGTTAGGGTTAGTGTTAGGGTTAGGGTTAGGATTACGGGGTTATTGTTAGGGTTAGGGTTATATCACTTTTCAGTTTTCCAGTTATAATAATTGAACAGGCGACAGGTATGTGAATTAGTTTACAAAGTTGTGCTTTGCGTTTGTATTCTTGTGTTGGAAACTTGTTTCTGTGCTGTACAGTGTGATATATCGCTTTTTAGTTTTCCTGTTATAATAATTGAAAGGGCAACACATATGTGAATTAATTTACAAAGTTGTGCTTTGCATTTCTGTTCTTTCGATGGAAACTTGTTTCTGTGCCATACAGTGCGAGATAACACTTTTCAGTTTTCCTGTATTCTTAATTGAGCGAGCGACACACATGTGATTCCGTTTAAAAGTAGTGCTTTTCTTTTCTTTTCTTTCGTTGAAAACTTGTTCCTGTGCTGTACAGTGCGTTATATCACTTTTCAGTTTTCCTGTATTCCTAATTGAGCAAGTGACACACATGTGATTTACTTTACAAAGTAGTGCTTTGCGTTTATGTTCTTTCGTTGGAAACTTTTTCCTGTTAGGAACAAGTTAGGGTTAGGGTTAGGATTAGGGTTAGGGTTAGGGTTATGGTTATGGTTATGGTTAGGGTTAGGGTTAGGGGTTAGAGTTTGTGTTAGGGTTAGAGTTAGGGTTATGAGTTTAGTGTTAGGGTTAGAGTTAGGGTTAGGTTATATCACTTTTCAGTTTTCCTGTTATAATAATTGAACAGGCGACACATATGTGAATTAGTTTACAAAGTTGTTCTTTGCTTTTCTGTTCCTTCAATGGAAACTTTTTCTGTGCCATACATTGCGAGTTAACACTTTTCAGTTTTCCTGTATTCCTAATTGAGCAAGCGACAAACATGTGATTCCGTTTAAAAATAGTGCTTTGCTTTTCTGTGTTTTTGTTGGAAAATTGTTCCTGTGCTGTATGGTGCGATATATCACTTTTTAGCTCTCCTGTTATTTCTAATTGAAAGGGCAACGTATGTGAATTAGTTTACAAATGTGATTTAGTTTACAAAATTGTTTCTGCTTTGCTTTTCTCTTCTTTAGTTGGTTTAAACTTGTTTTTCTGTTCTTTTACAGTTGTTTCTGTGCGTTATATCACTTTTCAATTTTCCTGTATTCCTAATTGAGCGAATGGCACACAGTTTATGACTTAGTTTACAAAACTTGTTTCTGTGCTGTACAGTGCGTTATATCACTTTTATGTTCTTTAATTGAAACTTATTCCTGTTAGGATAAAGTTAGCGTTAGGTTTAGGGTTAGGGTCCTGTTAGGGTTAGGGTTTTAGTTTAGGGTTAGGGTTAGGGTTAGTCTTTGGGTTAGGGGGTTATGTTTAGGGTTATTATGGTTATGGTTAGGGTTAGGGTTAGGGTTAGGGGCTTAGGGTTAGGGTTAGGGTTAGGGTTAGGGTTAGGGTAGGGTTAGGGTTAGGTTAGGGTTATGTTTAGGGTTAGGTTTAGGGTTTAGGGTTAGCGTTAGGGTTATATCACTTTTCAGTTTTCCTGTTATAATATTTGAACAGGCGACTCAAATGTGAATTAGTTTACAAAGTTGTGCTTTGTGTTTTTGTTCATTCGATGAAAACTTTTTCCTGTACTGTACAGTTCGATATATCACTTTTCAGTTTTTCCTGTTATGATAATTAAACCGGTGACACATATGTGAATTAGTTTACAAAGTTATGCTTTATGTTTCTGTACTTTCGATGGAAACTTGTTTCTGTGCCATACAGTCTTGAGATAACACTTTTCAGTTTCCTGTATTCCTAATTCTTGTGGCGACACATGTGATTCTGTTTGAAAGTAGTGCTTTGCTTTTCTGTTCTTTCGTTTGAAACTTGTTCCTGTGCTGTACAGTGCGTTATATAACTTTTCAGTTTTCCTGTATTCCTAATTGAGCGAAAGTGGCACACATGTGATTTAGTTTACAAAGTAGTGCTTTGCGTTTATGTTCTTTCATTGGAAACTTTTTCCTGTTAGGATCTAGTTAGGGTTAGGTTTAGGGTTAGGGCTAGGGTTAGGTTTAGGGTAGGGTTAGGGTTAGGGTTAGGGTTCGGGATAGGGGTTAGGGTTATGGTTAGGGTTAGGGTAGGTTTAGGGGCTTATGGTTAGTGTTAGGGTTATATCACTTTTCAGTTTTCCTGTTATAATAATTGAGCGGGTGATACAAATGTGAAATTGTTTACAAAGTTGTGCTTTGTGTTTCTGTTCTTCGATGAAAACTTGTTTCTTGGCATACATTTCGATATATCACTTTTTAGTTTTCCTGTATTCCTAATTGAGCAAGCGACACACAAGTGATTTAGTTTACAAAGTAGTGCTTTGCATTTCTGTTCTTCTGTTGGAAACTTTTTTCTATGCTGTACAGTGTGATATATCAATTTTCAGTTTTCCTGTTATAATAATTGAACGGGCTACACTTATGTGAATTAGTTTACAACTTTGTGCTTTGCATTTCTGTTCTTTCGATGGAAACTTGTTCCTGTGCTATATAGTTCAATATATCACTTTTCAGTTTTCCTGTTATAATAATTGATCGGGCGACACGTATGTGAATTAGTTTACAAAATTGTGCTTTGCGTTTCTGTTCTTTCGATGGAAACTTTTTTCTGTGCCGTACAGTGTGAGATAATACTTTTCAGTTTTCCTGTATTCCTAATTGAGCGAGTGACACACATGTGATTCCGTTTAAAAGTAGTGCTTTGCTTTTCTGTTCTTTTGTTCGAAACTCGATCCTGTGCAGTACAGTGCATTATATCACTTTTCAGTTTTCCTGTATTCATAATTGAGCGAGCGACACACATGTGATTTACTTTACAAAGTAGTGCTTTGCGTTTTTGTTCTTCTTTTGGAAACTTGTTTCTGTGCTGTACAGTGTGATGTATCACTTTTCAGTTTTCCTGTTATAATAATTGTACGGGCAACACGTATGTGAATTAGTTTACAAAGTTGTGCTTTGCGTTTCCGTTCTTTCGATGGAAACTTGTTCCTGTGCTGTACAGTTCGATATATCACTTTTCAGTTTTCCTGTTATGATAAT
>JAEOAE010003211.1:0-12278 GCA_036365155.1 Meriones psammophilus | reverse complement strand
GGGAGAGCGGCTTTATGCCAGAGCCAGAGGCAAGGGGCGGCTTGCGGTGAAAGCCTGGAGCCAGCAGCCAAGAAGATCCGGGGTGCAGACAGGGCGCTCTCCAGCGGGTCCCCAGGAGGATGGCGCCCGGCTCTTTGAGGCTTGCCCCAACTCTGACCGCGCCCGCTACCCCTGGGGTCCGAGCCCTCTTGAGGCCAGACTGACCAAGTGCAGCTGGCGCCTGTCGAGGTGGATTCAAGGCGCCTGTCTCGCCCAGGTCCCAGGAGGCGTTCTCCAGCAGGAATGGCCGAGAAGGGCTCCTCCTTCCCAAGATCTAAGTAGGCACGTGGGATGTTCCTGCCAAGCCTGCAGGCCATTACAGCCATGCAGCTGATGCAACGAACAACCTGCTCTCCAAGGAATCTCCCAAGCCAAGGAGGCCTTTGAAGCCGCCTGCCAGAGCCCAAGCGGAGCATTGAGCCGCGCGGGGGACGAGACTGAGACCCTAGCCAGAATGAGACCAGACACAGCGGCAGATGGAGGAGGCAGACCGGGCTGAGCTACAAGCCATCACACCCCGCATCCGGGCAGACAGGCCAAGAAGCTGCAAGCTGCGCCCGACAAACCAAGATGGTGCCTTCTTCACCCAGGCCAGGAGCCCAGGCCAGCCCGGAGTGCCGGGACCCCGGCGAGGCCCTCCTCGACGCCACCTCCCCCCCCCAGGCCTCCTGGCCACGGCCCATCCAGCGGGCTCTCTGCACAAGCCAGGCTAAGAAGAGAACCCGCCCCCTCATGGCCAAGGCTCTCCAGGATTATCTGGCAGTTCTCTGCGGTGAACCCCAGAGACCTCTGCTCAGGCATGTCTTGGGGCGCCCGGCAATGGACACACCCATGCTTCCCTCACGGAAAACCCAAGCTTTCAGAGCTTGCACCTGGGATCCGCTTGGAGCTCTGGGGACACTCTCTGGAGAGCCTCGCGACCTGATATCACACCCTTTGGTGGGTTCCACCCACCGTGGGAGCCTAGGCTGCAGCCATCTTCCCAGAGGAAGCACTCCGTCCTCCATCGGCTCACCAGACATCCACTGCCATGACTCTGGCCAGGGCTCAAGGTCTAGGCTGGGAAGAAAGGCCAGCACCCACACCTCAGCTCACACCTGCGCCTTCACCTCCCAACAGACTCACTGCCAGACCACGCCCACCCACTGATGCACACCTTTGTGTTTTGGGAAAGGGGAAGGATGGATTCCTGGAATTCTCACCCCCTCTTCTGGAGGACTGTGTGGAAGCAATCATTGACCTCACTTCCATTGCGACTTCTCCAGTGCTTGGACAGATCTTCTTTCCAGAGTTAGTTTTCCACGCCTTAGGGCCGCCCGCGCCAAGGTACACCACTGCGAGGAGAACTACTTAGGATAAGTGTCAGGTGTGTTAGCTTCAGCACTAATGAATATTGTGTTCATTTCTCTCCTTTGTATACATAGATGTTCATGAATAAACATTTGTGTGTATATACATATGATTGGAAGAGAGTCACTCATATGCATAGCCATAGAGAGTTATTAGCCTCTGTGTGAGTGTGCATGTGTGTACAAGTGTGTGTGTGTGTGTGTGTGTGTGTGTGTGTGTGTGTGTGCGATAATAGATGCGTGCGTGTGTGTGTGTGAGTGTGTGTGTGTGTGTTTGAGACAAACAGAGAGAGACAGAGAGAGAGACAGAGAGGTGCAGTGAAATAAACCAGAGCAAAAAGGATCCTTTGGCAACCCAAGCTAAGACCCCATTGCCCTGGATCAGAAAGAGAAATGAAACTATAGGCGGTTTTTTGGGATCTGCACCAATTGTGAACACCTGTGAGCGCCTAGTTGGTGAAAAAGAAGGGCCCAGGCTGTCAAGGCGGTATGGCAGGCGTGCAAGACACGATATCCAGCCTCCGAGCAGAAATCCACTTTCCCGACAGGCTCCAACTTGCTGGGGTGAAAGAGAATGTGTCTCCCCACCTCCATGCACTTTGCGAGTGGGCCCAGAGCAGATTCTCAACTTATTTATTTATTTATGATGATTGATTGATTGATTGACTTGATTGATTTGACTTCCCTCTGCTTTTGTGTGAGCATGTGCAGTCTCTGGCAGGCTCCTGAAGTTGGCGTCCTACAGGGGGCAGGCTATCCCGAGCCCAACAAGACCTTGAGAGGCCCCCCCATTTGCCAGAGCTGGCCTGGAAGCAAGGCAGGGCTGTGAACCCCGGGATTGGCCAGGTGGGCTCTGGCGTCCAACAGGGTTTCTGGCGATTGGACAGGGCGTGGCCCAGGCAAGCGAAGTCAGAAGGGTCGGGCCCAGAACCAGCAGCCTCGACGCTGACTGGGCGAATTTGAGCAAGGCGTGGTCAGCCCCTGTATATATATATATATCTAGGGTAAGGGATGCGCCCCTCCTGATGAGGCAAAGAGAGGCAGCAGGCTGGAAGACTCCCAGCAGCCTGGCCCAGAATCTGCTGAGGGAGACACAGGTAGCCACCACCAGGAAGGAAAGAGCAGTCAGCGTACTGTCTGCCGGTGGGGCCCAGTCTGTCGACCGTGGAGCATGGAGGCTGGCTCTTCCCAGAGCAGCCCTGCAGAAGCTGTGTGATCGCCTGTTCACGGAGACAAACCGCGCCAGAAGCTCTGAGGCCCTGAAGAAACTGCCTCCGTGCCCAGCCTGTCTGAACCTCTGGCAGAGACCAGGCTTCAGGCAGACCATCAAGATCTTGAGGAAACAGCTGCTGGTGCCCTTCGCCAGGGACTTAAGCGGCCAAATGGTGGGAGAGTTCCCATGGGTCCCGGAGTCTGGCCCGGGACCCTCTCCCTGAAACTCTGCCTTGGTGCTGGCGAAGGCAGAGCAGGAAAAAACATCTCCCGGCAGAGGAGACCCAGCATCCGCGTCCAGGGAGCCCAGGACAAGCGGGCAGAGGCCTTTGGCTGAGCAGCAGCAGGCCAGGCCCCAACGAGAAGCGGCACATGCCAGAGGCCAGAGGCAGGGCGCGGTGAGAGCCTGGAGCCAGCAGCCAGAAGATCCGAGGTGCAGACGGGGGCGGCTCTCCGGCGGGTCCCAGGAGGGGATGGCAGCGCGCCCGTCTTTTGAGAGCTTGCCCCAACTCTGACTCCGCCCGCTACCCTGGGGGTCCGAGCCCTCTTGAGGCCAGACGACCAAGTGCAGCTGGCGCCTGTCAGTGAATTCCAGGCGCCTGTCGCCAGGTCCCAGGAGGCCCGTTCTCCAGCGGAATGGCCAGAAGGGCTCCTCCCTTTCCCAAGATCTCGTGAGCCGTGGGATGTTCACTGCCAAGCCACGGGAGAGCCATTGCAGCCCATGCAGCTGATGCAACCCGAACAACCTGCTCCCAAAGAAAGATCTCCCAAGCCAAGGAGGAGGCCTTTGAGCCGCCACAGCCAAAGGCCCAGAGGCGGAGCAGTGGGCACATGGGGGCAGACTGAAACCACAGCCAGAATGAGACCAAGACACAGCGGCAGATGGAGAGGCAGACCAGGAGCTGAGGCTGCAAGCCATCACAGCCGCATCGGGCAGACAGGCCAAGAAGCTAAAAACGCGCCCGGCAAACCAGATGGTCACCTTCAGCCACCCGGGCCGAGGCCCGGGCGGCGGAGTGCGGGACCCCAGCGCGGGGGCCCCCTCCTCAGCGCACCTCCTCCCCCAGGCCTCTCTGGCCACCCGGCCCATCGGCGGGCTCTCTGCACCAAGCCCCAGGCTGAAGAGACCCGCCCCCTCGTAACCAAGGCTCTCGGGATTATCTGGCGGTTCTCTCACAGAGTGAACCCCAGAAGGACACTCTCTGCTCAGGCATGTCTTAGGGCGCCCGGCAATGGACACACCCACGCTTCCCTCACAGAAGCCCAAGCTTTCCAGAGCTTGCCTGGGATCCCTTGGGCTCTGGGGACACTCTCTGGAGGCCTACGTGACCTGATCTCCACCCTTTGGCGGGTTCCACCCACCATTAGGAGGGCTAGGCTGCAGCCATCTTCCCAGAGGAAACACTCCGTCCTCCATCAGCTCACCAGACATCCACACTACCCAGCGACTCTGGCCAAGGCTCAAGGTCTAGGCTTCAGGAAGAAAGACCAGCACCCACACCTCAACTCACCTCGCCTTCCTCCCCAGCGGACTCCACTGCCAGACACGCCCACCCACTGATGCACACCTTTGTGATTTGGAAGGGGAAGGATGGATTCCTGGAATTCTCACCCCCTCTTCTGGAGGACTGTGTGGAAACAATCATTGACCTCACTTCCATTAGACTTCTCCAGTGCTTGGACGAAGATCTTCTTTCCAGGTTAGTTTTCCACGCCTTAGGGCTTAGCCCACATAAGGTACACCACTGCCCGAGGAGAACTACTTAGGATAAGTGTCAGGTGTAGCTTCACTACTAATGAATATTGTGTTCATTTCTCTCCTTTGTATACATAGATGTTCACGAATAAACATTTGTGTGTATATACATATGATTGGAAGAGAGTCCCACTCTTGCATAGCCATAGAGAGTTGATAGCCTCTGTGAGTGTGCATGTGTGTACAGGGTGTGTGTGTGTGTGTGTGTGTGTGTGTGTGCGTGATAGCGTGCGTCTTGTGTGTGTGTGAGTGTGTGTGTGTTTGAGACAAACAGAGAGAACAGAGAGAGACAGAGAGAGTGCAGTGGAAATAAACCAGGTAAAGGATCCTTTGTAGCCCAGACAGCTAAGACCCCATTGCCCTGGATCAGAAGAGAAATGGAAAGCTATTGGGCGGCTTTGGGATCTGCACCAGTGTGAGTCTGTGAGCGCCTAGTTAGTGAAAAAGAAGGGCCCAGGCTGTCAGAAGCGGTATGGCAGGCGTGCAAGACAGTGTATCAGGCTCGAGGCAGAAATCCACTTTCCCGACAGGCTCAACTTGCTGGGGTGAAAGGAATGTGTCTCCCCACCCTCCATACACTTTGCGAAGTGGAGCCCAGAGCAGATTCTCAGCTTATTTATTTATTTACTTATTGTTTGATTGATTGATTGACTTGATTGATTTGACTTCCCTCTGCTTTTGTGTGAGCATGTACCACAGTCTCTGGCGAGCTCCTGGAAGTTTAGTCCTACAGAGAGGTGGGCTATCCCGAGCCCCAACAAGACCTTGAGAAGCCCCATTTGCCAGAGCTCGCCTGGAAGCAAGTCAGGGCTGTGAACCCCGAGGATTGGCCAAGTGGGCTCTGGCGTCAAATAGGTTTCCTGAGCGTTGTAGGGCCAGGCGTGGCCCAGGCAAAGCCAAGAAGTCAGAAGGGCGGGCCCAGGAACCAGCCCAGCCTGGCCGCTGACTGGGCAGATTGAGCCAAGGCGTGGTCAGCCTGTATATATATATCTAGGGTGAGGACGCCCTCCACAGTGAAACAAGGGCAGCAGGCTGGAAGACTCCCAGCAGCTAGCCCAGAATCTGCTGAAGAGACACAGGTAGCCACCACCCAGAGGAAGAGGAAAGAGCAGTCCGGCGTACTGTCTGTGGTGGGGCCAGTCTGTCCTCGGCCGTGGACATGGAGGCTGGCTCTTCCCAGGCAGCCCCTGCAGAAGCTAATGTGATAAGCCTGTTCCACGGAGACAGAGACGCGCCAAGCTCTACAAGGCCCTGAAAAACTCGCCTCCGTGCCCAGCCTGTGTCTGAACCTCTGGCAGAGATAGGCTTCAGGCAATTCATCAAGATCTTGAGGAAACAGCAGCAGCTGCTAGTGCCCTTAAGCCGGGGACTTGGCGGCCAAATGGTGGGGAGAGTTCCCGCTGGGTCCCAGGTCTGAGGCGGGACCCACTCTCCCCCTGACTCTGCCTTGGTGCTGAGCAGAAGGCAGAGCAAGGAAGAACATCTCCGGCAGAGGGCCCAAGCATCCACGTCCAGAGGGCCCAGGACAAGCGGGCAGAGGCCTTGGCTGAGCAGCAACAGGCCAGGCCCCAGCGAGAAGCGAAGCACATGCCAGAGGCCAGAGGCAGGGCGCTTGCAGTGAAAGCCTGGAGCCAACAGCCAAGAGATCGAAGGTGCAGACGGGGGCAGCTCTCCGCGGGTCCCAGGAGAGATGGCGGCGCCCGGCTCTTCGAGGCTTGCCCCAACTCTGACCCTTCGCTACCCCTGGGAGTCCCGGAGTATCTTGGGGCCAGACTGACCAAGAGTGCAGCTAGCCTGTCAGGGTGGATTCAAGGCGCCTGTCTCGCAGGTCCCAGGAGGCCAGTTCTCCAGCAGGAATGGCAGAAGAACCACTCCTTTCCCAGATCTCGTGGGCCGCGTGGGATGTTCACTGCCCGAAGCCACGAGGAGGCCATTGCGGCCCCATGCGGCTGGTGGCAGACAGCCTCTCTAAGTCATGTTAAATCAAGCTGCAATACATCCTTTGCAAAGCAAGAGAGATGCGAATCGCGCAGGCGATAAGTCAAGCAAATAAATTAAGTCTGTGTGTGCAAGTAGAGCAGTGTTAAAGTGTGAGCAATAAATGCAGCAGCGTGTTGATGCAGACAGAGCAGCAGTGAAAGTAAGTCATCCTGCCTATTAGATGGGGCAGAAGTGGTGGTGCCTAGTTTGCTGTGAGTTTCATCGACGCTTTCTGAGCAGCGTGCTTGCCAACATTTACGCCTTGCCAAGCAGTGACCAGCGCCTCATGCGCAAAAGCTCTCAGTTTATCCTGCCAATTCCCTACTGCAGAACCCAAATGGATCTCTACTCCAAAATGATCGACAATGGACACACCCACGCTTCCCTCACGGAAAACCCCAAACTTTCCAGGCTTGCACCTGGGATCCGCTGGGCTCTGGGGACACTCTCTGGAGGCCTGGCGGCCCTGATCTCCACACCCTTTGGGCGGGTTCACCCACCCGTGGGAGCCTGAGCTGCAGCCATCTTCCCAGAGAAGGAAGCACTCAGTCCATCGGCTCACAGACATCCACTACCCAGCGACTCTGGCCAAGGCTCAAGGTCTAGGCTTCAGGAAGAAGACCAGCACCCACACCTCAACTCACACCTCGCCTTCACCTCCCCAGCGGACTCCCACTGCCGGAACCACGTACCCACTGATGCACACCTTTGTGATTTGGAAGGAAGGATGGATTTCTGGAATTCTCACCTCTTCTGGAGGACTGTGTGAAACAATCATTGACCTCACTTCCCATTCGACTTCTCCAGTGCTTGGACAGGATCTTCTTTCCAGAGTTAGTTTTCCCACGCCTTAGGAGCCGCCCACGTAAGATGCACCACTGCCCGAGGAGGAATTTACTTAGGATAAGTGTCAGGTGTGTAGCTTCAGCACTAATGAATATTGTGTTCATTTTTCTCTCCTTTGTATACATAGATGTTCGCAGACAACATTTGTGTGTATATACATATGATTGGAAAGAGAGTCGCACTCATATGCATAGCCATAGAGTTGATAGCCTCTGTGTGAAAGGGTGTGCATGTGTGTGCAGGGTGTGTGTGTGTGTGTGTGTGTGTGTGTGTGTGTGTGCGTGTCGTGCATTCGTGTGTGTGTGTGAGTGTGTGTGTGTGTTTGAGACAAACAGAGAGAGAGACAGAGAGAGAGACAGAGGTGCAGTGGGGAAATAAACCAGAGCAAAAAGGATCCTTGGCAGCCCAAGCTAAGACCCCATTGCCCTGGATCTGGAAAGAAATGGAAAGCTGTGGGCGGCTTTTGGGATCACTGCACCAGTGAACACCTGTGAGCGCCTAGTTGGTGAAAAGAAGGGCCCAGGCTGTCAGAAGCGGTATGGCAGCGTGCAAGACAGTATATCCAGGCTCCGAGCAGAAATCACTTTCCCGACAGGCTCAACTTGCTGGGGTGAAAGGAATGTGTCTCCCCCCACCCTCCATGCACTTTGCGAGAATTGGAGCCCAGAGCAGATTCTCAAGCTTATTTATTTATTTACTTATTGTTTGATTGATTGATTGACTTGATTGGTTGACTTCCCTCTGCTTTGTGAGCATGTGCGGTCTCTGGCAGGCTCCTGAAGTTGGCGTCCTACAGAGGGGAGCAGGCTATCCAGAGCCCCAACAAAGACAGCGAAGCCCCATTGCCAGGCTCGCCCCTGGAAGCAAAGGCAGGGCTGTAGACGGGATCATTGAGTGGGCTCTGGCGTCAGAAAGCATGGGTTTCCTGAAGCGGTGGGCCAGGCGTGGCCCAGACAAGCAGAAGTCAGAGGAGGCGGGCCAGAACCAGCAGCCTCGGCGTGACTGGGCAGATTAGGCCCAAGGGCGTGGTCAGCCCCTGTATATATATATCTAGGAGTAGGGTGCGCCCTCCACAGTGAGGGCAAGAGAGGCAGCAGGCTGGAAGACTCCCAGCAGCTAGCCCCCAGAATCTGCTGAAGAGACACAGGTAGCCACCACCAGAGGAAGAGGAAAGAGGCAGTCCGGCGTACTGTCTGCCGGTGGGGCCCAGTCCTGTCCTAGGCCGTGGACGGAGGCTGGCAGCTCTTCCCAGGGCAGCCCTACAAGCTAATGTGATCGCCTGTTCCTGGAGACAAGAGCCCGCGCCAAGCTCTACAAGGCCCTGAAAGAGGCTTCGCCTCCGTGCCCAGCCTGTCTGAACCTCCTGGCAGAGATAGGCTTCAGGCAGACCATCAAGATCTTGAGGAAACAGCAGCTGCTAATTGCCCTTAAGCCAGGAGACTTGGCGGCCAAATGGTGGGGAGAGTTCCGCTGGGTCCCAGGTCTGAGGCGGGACCCCTCTCCCCTGACTCTGCCTTGGTGCTGGCGAAGAAGGCAGAGCAGGCATTTATCTCGGCAGAGGAGACCCAAGCATCCACGTCCAGAGGGCCCAGGACAAGCGGGCAGAGGCCTTGCAGCTGAGCAGCAGCAGGCCCAGGCCCCAGCGAGGAAGCGAAAGCACATGCCCGAGGCCAGAAGGCAAGGGGCGCTTGCAGTAGAAAGCGCAGACCAGCAGCCAAAAGATCCGAAGGGTGCAGACAGGGCGCTCTCGCGGGTCCCAGGGAGGATGGCGCGCCGGCTCTTTGAGGGCTTGCCCCAGCTGACCACGCCCGCTACCTGGGGTCCCGGGCCCTCTTGAGGCCAGACTGACCAAGTGCAGCTGGGCAGCCTGTCAGAGTGGATTCAGGCTGCCTGTCATGGCGATTCGGGAGGCCACATTCCTCCAGCGGAATGGCCAGAAGGGCTCCTCCTTCCCAAGATCTGTTGAGCACGTGGGATGTTCACTGCCAAGCCCACGGAGGCCATTGCAGCCCATGCAGCTGATGCAACGAACAACCTGCTCTCAAGAATCTCCCAAGCAGGAGGCCTTTGAGCATACAGCCCAAGGAGCCCAGAAGCTGGGCGTGGGCCACGCGGGGACGAGACTGAACCCACAGCCAGAATGAGACCAAGACACAGCGGCAGATGGAGGAGGCAGACCAGGAGCTGGGCTGCAAGCCATCACAGCCATCCGGAGCAGACAGGCCAAACTGCAAACACGCCCGACAAACCAAGATAGTGCCTTCTTCTCACCCAGGCCAGGGCCCAAGGCCAGCGGAGGTCCGGGACCGGCCCCCAGCGAGGCCCTCCTCAGGCACCACCTCTCCCCAGGCCTCTGGCCCACCCGGCCCATCCAGCGGGCTCTCTGCACCAAGCCCCAGGCTAGAAAAGACCCGCCCCCCTCGCGCTTGAGCTCTCGGGATTATCACAACCGGTTCTCTCACGGTGAACCCCAGAAGGACACTCTGCTCCAGGCATGTCTTGGGGCGCTTGACAATGGACACACCACGCCCTCACGGAAAGGCAAGCTTCCAGAGCTTGCACCTGGGAACCCTTGGAGCTCTGGGGACCTCTCTGGAGGCCTGTGACCTGATCTCCACACCCTTTGGGCGGGTTCCACCCACCGTGGGAGCCTAGGCTGCAGCCATCTTCCCAGAGGAAGCACTCGTCCTCCATCAATCACCCAGACATCCACTGCCCAGCGACTCTGGCCAGGCTCAAGGTCTAGGCTTCGGAAGAAGACCAGCACCCACACCTCAACTCACCTCGCCTTCACCTCCCAGCGGACTCACTGCCGAACCGCCCACCACTGATGCACACCTTTGATTTGGAAGGGGAAGGATGGATTTCCTGGAAGTTCTGCCCCTCTTCTGGAGGGGACTGTGTGGAAACGTCAGTGACCTCCTTCCATTGCGACTACTCAGTGCTTGGACAGATCTTCTTTCCAGAGTTAGTTTTCCCATGTAGGAGCCGCCCACATGGAGTACACCACTGCCGAGGAGAACTACTTAGGATAAGTGTCAGGTGTGTTGGCTTCAGCACTATTGAATATTGTGTTCATTTCTCCTTTGTATACATAGATGTTCACGAGATAAACTTGTTTGTGTGTATGTACATATGATTGGAAGAGTCACTCATATGCATAGCCATAGAGAGTTGATAGCCTCTGTGTGAGTGTACATGTAATAGTACCAAGATTAATCTAATATTAATGTGTGTGTGTGTGTGTGTGTTATTTGTGTGTGTGCGTGTCTTGTGCGTCGTGTGTGTGTGTGTGAGTGTGTGTGTGTGTTTGAGACAAACAGAGAGAGAGAGACAGAGAGAGAGACAGAGAGAGTGCAGTGGAAAATAAACCAGAGCAAAGGGATCCTTTGGCAGCCCAGAAAGCTAAGACCCCATTGCCCTGGATCAGAAGAGAAATGGAAAGCTGTGGAGCGGCTTTGGGATCTGCACCAGTGTGAACACCTGTGAACGCCTAGTTAGTGAAAAGAAGGGCCCAGGCTGTCAAAGCGGTATGGCGAAGCGTGCAGACAGTATATCAGGCTCGAGCAGAAATCCACTTTCCCGACAGGCTCAACTGCTGGGGTGAAAGAGATGTGTCTCCCCCGCCTCCATGCACTCTGGCGTGCTTCGCTCCCCTGCCGGGCCTGGCCTGCTGCTGCTCGGCTGCAGGCTCTGCCCGCTTGTCCTGAGCTCCTCTGGACGGATCTTGGGTCTCCTCTGCGGGGAGATGTTCTTCCTTGCTCTGCCTTCTCGCTCCAGCAAGGCAGGAGTCGGGAAAGTGGGTCCAGCAGACACAGGACCCAGCGAACTCTCCCACCATTCCGGCGTAGTCCTGGCGAAGGGCACTAGCAGCTGCCGTTTCCTCCAAGATCGCGATGGTCTGCCTGAAGCCTTCTCTGCGGAGACGTTCCAGACAGAGGCTGGGCGCGGGGCAGTTTCTTCAGAACCTTGTAGAGCTTGCGTGGCTCTGTCTCCGTGAACAAGCGATCACACAGCCTGCAGGCTGCCTGGAAAACCAGCCTCCATGTCCACAGCTGAGGATGGGTTTAGGCCACAGACAGACAGTACGTCGGACTGCTCTTCCTCTTCCTCTGGTGGTAGCTACCTGTGTCTCTGCAGCAGATTCTGGGATAGGCTGCTGGGAGTCTTCCAGCCTGCTGCCTCTCTTTGCCTCACTGTGGAGGCGCATCCTACCTAGATAACCTATACAGGAGCTGGACCACGCCTTGGGCTCAAGTCGCCAGTCAGCGGCGAGGCGCTGGTTCTGGAGCCCTTATCTGACTACTTGCCTGGGCCGCGTCCACGCTCAGAAACCTGTTTTCTGGCCCTTAGGCGCGCTCTGGCGAATCCCGAGTTCACAGCCCTGCCTTGCTTCCAGGCGAGCTCTGGCAAATGGGGGCTTCCTCAAGGTCTTTGTTGGGGCTCTCGGGATAGCCTGCTCCCCTCTGTAGGGTAACCGAGAGCCTGCAGGGCATACTCACACAAAAGCGGGAGGAAGTCAAATCAATCCAAGTCAATCAATCAATCAATCAATAAGTAAATAAATAAACCAAGCCGAGAATCCTTCTGAGCTCCATTCACTACAGTATGGAGAGTGAAGAAGAAGACGACTACTTCTTTAACCAGTTGAAAGCCTGTAGAGAAGATGGACCTGCTCGGAGCCTGAATGTGCTTGCACACCTGCCACACCAGCACGCCAGCTGACAAGGTACTTCTTTCCTGTGAAGCTTCACAGGTGTTCCTGCTGATCTGTCTAAAAGCCGACCCCCCTTTCCATTCTCTTACGATCAGATCTTAACTCTGGAGTAAGGATCACCCACCCTTCTGGTTATTTCCACTGCCTCTCTCTATCTCTCTCTCAATCTCTCTCTGTTCATCTCAAACCACACACACACACACACACCTACACACACCCATACTGCAGTGCACACTCACACAAGCTATCAACTCTCTATGGCTATGCATATGGTGACTCTCTTTCCAATCATAATGTCTATACACACAAATGTTTGATAGTGAACAATACCTTCATGTACAAAGGAAATGAACACAATATTCATTAGTGCTGAAGCTGC
>JAEOAE010001774.1:0-17858 GCA_036365155.1 Meriones psammophilus | reverse complement strand
AATGGTCGAATGTTCAATTATTATAACAGGTAAACTGAAAAGTGATATAACCCTAATCAACAGAATCAGAATCAACCTCTAACTCCTGAACTTAACCCTAAACCTAACCTCACCCTAACCCTAACACTAACCCTAACTGTAACTCTAACTCCTAACTCCTAACCCCACCGCTGGGTTCTAAAAAGGAACAAGTTTCCAAATAATAACAGAAAGGCACAGCAAGCACAACTTTGTAAACTACAGTACATGTGTGTCGCTTCAATTCAATTAGGAATACAGGAAAACTGAAAAGTGATATATCACACTGTATAGCAAAGGAACAAGTTTCAAACAAAAGAACAGAAAAGCAAAAAGCACTACTTTAAACTAAATCACATTTGTGTCACTTGCTCAATTAGGAATACAGGAAAACTGGAAAAGAGATATATCAAACTGTACATCAAAGAAACAAGTTTTCATTGAAAGAACAGAAATGCAAAGCACAACTTTAAACTAATTCACATACGTACACTTGTCTAATTATTATAAAGAGGAAAACTGAAAAGTGATATAACGACTACAGTTATACAGGAACAAGTTTCCAAAGAATGTGAATAAAAAGCAAAATAATTACATTTGTAAACTAAATCACATGTGTGCCAATGGCTCAATTAGGGAATACAGGAAAAATGAAAAGTGATATATTGCACTGTACAAAGTACAGAATGAGTTTCAACTAAAGAAATAGAAAAGCAAAGCAGTACTTTTGTAAACTAAATTAGATGTGTCTCTCAGCTTCAATTTGGAATACAGGAAAACCGAAAAGAGATATATCTCACTGTAGAGCACAGGAACATGTTTCTATGAAAGAACAGAAATGTAAAGCACAACTTTTGTAAACTAATTCACATACATGTTGCCTGTTAAATTATTATAACATGAAAACTTAAAAGATATATAACCTTAAAACTAACCATAACCTAACACTAACCCTAACCCCTAACACAAACCTTAACCCTAACCCTAACCTCAGCAACACTAAATTCAACCTTAACGCTAACTTGTTCCAAAAAAAGCACTACTTTGTAAATTAAATGAAATGTGTGTCGCCGCTTTCAATTAGGAATATTAGGAAAACTGAAAAGTGATATATCAGACTGTACAGCACAGGAACAAGTTTCAAATAAAAAGAACAGAAAAGCAAACCACTACTTTGTAAACGGAATCACATGTGTATCGCTTTACTCAATTAGGAATACAGGAAAAACTGAAAAGGTTTTCCTCCTTGTATGATTACAGAAACAAGTTTCATCAAAAAGAAGAGAAATGCACAGCACGACTTTGTAAACTAATTCACATACGTGGTCAGCCAGTTCAAGAATTATAAAGGAAAAACTGAAAGGATATAACCTTTAACCCTAACCCTAACCCTAAAACCTAAACTTCTAACCTTCCAAACCTAACCCTAACCTCAACCCTAACCCTACCATAACCCTAACCCTAACCCCAGTCTCTTAAAACCTAACTCCTAACCCCTACCCTCTAACCCTAACCTCCTATCCAATCCTAACCCTATCAATAACACTAACGCTTAACTTGTCTATAACAGGAATAAGTTTCATCCAAAGAACATAAACGCAAAGCATTACATTGTAAACTAAAATCACATGTGTGTCACTAGCCCACTAGGGGAATACAGAAAACTGATAAGTGATATATCGTGACTGTACAGCAGAGGACTGTTTCAAAAGAAAGAACAGAAAAGCAAAAGCACTACTTTTAAATGGAATCATGTGTGTCAGCCCCAATTAGGAATACATGAAACTGAAAAGTGTTATCTCGACTGTACGTAAAGCAAAAACAAGTTTCCATCGAAGTACAGAAACTCAAAGCACAACTTTGTAAACTAATTCACATACGTGCCTGTTCAATTATTATAACAGGAAAACTGAAAAGTGATATAACCCTAACCATAATCTAACACTAACCCTACCCCCTATCAGTAACCCTAACCCCAACCCTAATCCTAAACGTATTTGTTCCAACAAAGTACTTAATTTGTAAACAAATTATACATGTGTGTCGCTTCGCCAATTAGGAATACAGGAAACTGAAAAGTGATATATCACACTGTACAGCAGAGGAACAGGTTTCGGAATGAAAGAACAGAAAAGCAAAGCAAAGTACATTGTAAATTAAATCACATTGTGCTCACTACCAATTAGGAATATTTCAAAACTGGAAAAGTGATATATCGAATTGTACGGCAAAGAAAAACAAGTTTTCATTGAAAGAATAGAAACACAAAAGTACAACTTTGTAAACTAATCTACACACGTTGTGCTCTATTCAATTATTATAACAGGAAAACTGAAAAGTGATATAACGCATTGTACGGGTAGAAAAACAAGTCTAAATAGAAGAACAGAAAATCAGCACAACTTTGTAAACTAATTCAAGGCATATGTGTTTATGTTCAATTATTACAAAAAGGAAAAACTGAAAAGTCATATAACCCTCACGCTAACCCTAATCCTAAATCCTAAACCTAACCAAACCTAACCCTACAAACCCAAACCCTAATTAAACGCACCTTGTTCCTAATAGAAATGTTGTCAACAAAAGAACATAAACGCAAAGCACAACTTTGTAAACTGAACACATAAAGGGCCACTCAGCTTCAATTAGGAATACAGGAAACCTGAAAAGTGATATATCACACTGTACAGCACAGAACAAGTTTCGACCAAAGAACAGAAAAGCAAAGACTACTTTTTAAATGGAATCACATGTGTCCTACTCTCAATTAGGAATACAGGGAACTGAAAAGATATATCACACTCTACAGCAATCAAACAAGTTTACAACAGAAGAGCAGAAACGAAAGCACTACTGTGGAACTGTCATGTGTGTTACCGCTCAATCAGGAATACAGGAAAACTGAAAAGTGATATATCGAAGTTTACAGCACAGGAAGAAGTTTTCCAACGAAAGAACAGAAAAGCAAAGCACTACTTTTAAATGGAATCACATGTGTGTCGCCAGCTTCAATTAGGAATACAAGGAAACTGAAAAGTGTTATCTCAAGACTGTACGGTACAAAACAAGTTTCCATCGTAAAGTACAGAAACTCAAAGCACAACTTTGTAAACT
Source organism: Meriones psammophilus (assembly GCA_036365155.1). Classification (NCBI taxonomy): domain Eukaryota; kingdom Metazoa; phylum Chordata; class Mammalia; order Rodentia; family Muridae; genus Meriones; species Meriones psammophilus. The sequence goes on along the minus strand of JAEOAE010001774.1, from coordinate 14,726 downwards.
AATTCACATAATGCGTGTTGCCTGTTCAATTATTATAACAGGAAAACTGAAAAGTGATATAACCCTAACCATAATCTAACACTAACCTCTACCCCTACTGTAACCCTAACCCTAACCCTAATCCTAAACGTAACTTGTTCCAACAAAGTACTAATTTGTAAACAAAATTACATGTGTGTCGCCGCTCAATTAGGAATACAGGAAAACTGAAAAGGAGAGGTCACACTGTACAGCAGAGAACAGGTTTCGAACTTAAAGAACCTAAAAAGCAAAGCACCACATTGTAAACTAAATCACATGTGTTGCCTACTCAATTAGGAATATTTCAAAACTGAAAAGGATATCGTAATTGTAATGGCAAAGAAAACAAGTTTTCATTGAAAGAACAGAAACACAAAGCACAACTTCTTGTAAACTAATCTACATAATGTGTTGCCCATTCAATTATTATAACAGGAAAACTGAAAAGTGATATAATGCACTGGAGAGCAGAAATAAGTTTCAACAGAAGAACAGAAATGTTAAGCACAACTTAGTAAACTATTTCATATATGTGTCGATGTTCAATGATACAAAAGGAAAACTGAAAAGCCATATAACCCTCACGCTAACCCTAATCCTAATCCTAAACTTCCACCACAACTCTAACCCTAACTATAACCCAAACCCTAACTTTGAATTATTCTAACAGGAATGTTGTCAAATAAAAGAACATAAACGCAGCACTACTTGTAAACTGAATCACATGTGCGCCACTACTAATTAGGAATACAGGAAACTTGAAAAGTGATATATCACACTGTACAGCATAGGAACAAGTTTCAACTAGGGAACAGAAAAGCAAAGACTACTTTTAAATGGAATCACATGTGTCTCTACTCGCTAATTAGGAATAATAGGGAAACTAGTGATATATCACACTCTACAGCACCAAAACAAGTCAAACAGAAGAGCAGAAACGCAGCACTACTGTAGTGGAACTAAGTCACATGTGTGCTGCTCGCTTCAATCAGGAATACAGGAAAACTGAAAGTGATATACTTAGTGTACAGCACAGGAAGAAGTTTCCAACGAAGAACAGAAAAGCAAAGCATCACTTTAAATGGAATCACATGTGTGTTGCTTGCTCCACTAGGGAATATATACAGGAAAACTGAAAAGTGTTATCTCAATGTACTGCATAGAAACAAGCCCCATCGAAAGAACAGACATGCAAAGCACAACTTGAAACTAATTGACATGTGTCGCCTGCTCAATTATTATAAAGGAAAACTGAAAAGTGATATAACCCTAACTCAACCCCATGATCAATTCCTACTTATGGATCTATCGCCCAAGGCATGGCTTATATTACCCTTGGCTCTTCTGCCTTCTCTTACTTTAAGATTACAGGTTAACTGTTTGGTACAGCACTATGTTAGCTTAGTGTTTTTACCCGTTGTTCTGGTAACTAATACCCAATATAAACGTGACTAGGTCGCGATCACAGAACACTGTGGCCTTGGTGCATGATCATCTCCCAAAATTTTGTTACCCATGTTAAAAAATTAAATAGACTGTGACCCCGGGGGCCCATGCACCTCGGGGGTTTTACCCATTCCCCTGCCCCCATGGGGATCCAAGTAAATGCTCCCTTTGCCTAAGCTGAAATGGAGGGGATGGGGGGAGGATGACACCCTTTGCACCCCCCGGGAATTTTATTCAAGAGGGAATGGGTCACCCCCTTTTGTAATTTTTCCCCCAGACCCTGAAACCCAGAGGACTTTTCCATTGCACCTGGTGGGGTATAGCCCCTAAACCCTTTCATCGCCCCCCCAAAAGAAGGAGTTCATTTGATCGAGTTTTGGGGCCTTTTCGGGCCCACGAAAACCCTTTTTTAAGGCAGTTTTCATTTATTAAAAAAAGGGGGGGATGGGGAGAGTTGAGATTTCAGAACAGGGGGCCCTGACTTTTCCCCTCAAAATTGAAAAAATTCTCCAGAAAGAAAATGCGGGGTTGCGCAAATTGTGGCACCCCACACCCCGGGCCCGATTTCACGGGCCGGGGAAAGGAGCAGACAATCAGGTTTGGAATCCCCATTTAGGGGGGCCCGGGGTTTATATAAAAAACCCCCAAAGTTGGGGGCCCTGGTGCCCCCTCCTCCCCCTTCCCCCTCTCCCGCCTGTTTGGCCTGCCCTGGCCATGGACTGGGGGACGCCAGGTGTCCATAGGCCAATTGAGTGCCCCCCAGCCTGGGGGGGCCCGGGTCTGCCTCCTCTCCCCCTTTTCATCGATTGACGGGAAATAAAGGCTTGTTTGAAGGACCCTTTGGGGCACGGTTTTCCCCAGAGAGATGATCACAAAGGCTTCCAACACCCTGACAGACCGGGCCGGGACCCCTAAAGGGCCTGGTTGGGCCTTGGGAAAAATCCGGGTTTTTTCCCGGGGACAGCCCCGACCCGGGCCCGGGGAAGCCCCTTCCTGACCCCCTGACAGCCCGGTTCGACCCCTTGGCGGGCCCCCTTTGGCACCCCTCGCCGGGCCCCTTTGATACCCCCGATGGCTCCGGGGTTTTAGGGCCCTTTTGTTCTCCTGGCCCTGGCCCTGGCCCGGGCAGCCGGGCCCCCGGCCCTGGCCCTTTTGACATTTGGGCCCCCAACCTTGACCCCAACTTAACCCCAACCCCTAACCTATCCCCTAACCCTAACCCTAACCCTGACAGCCCTGGCCCTGATTTTGACAGCACTGCCCCTGACCCAACCTTTTTTTGGGCCCTCCCCTGACAGGCCTGGGGCCCTGGCCCCCGACAGCCCGGGCCTCCCCTGGCACCCCCTGGTCCTGGCCCAGACCCTGACCCCGGGACCGACATTTGGGACCGAACCCCTTGACCTCCTAACCCTAACCCAGCCGAGTCCCCTTTTCCCTAGCCCCCACCCCAAACCCCCCCTTGTTTTACCCCCCGGGACCCCCCAAAAAGGCCTCCCCCTAGCTCACTAATCCCACCCCTAATTTTACCCCCCAGCCCCAGCCCTACCCCCCTACCCCCAGCCCTAGCCCCAAACCCTTTTAGCCCCAGTCCTATCCCCTATCCCCATCCTCCCCCTCCTTTAATTTCCCTTAGGACCCATCCCCGGGCCCCAGTGGATACCCCCAGCCCAGACCCCACCCCCTGCCCCCAGCCCCAACCCCCACCCCCCCAGCCCCGGGCCCCAAGCCCCCCAGCCCCAACCTGCCCCAGCCCCAGCCCTAGAACCCCAGCCTCACCCCACCCCCCACCCCACCCCCCGGGCCCCAAAGCCCCAGCCCTAGCCCCTCCTAGCCCCCCCCAGCCCCTGAAACCCCCAAACCCCAGCCCCAAACCCCCACCCTTCCAACCCCAGGCCCAGTCCCCTCCCCCCAGCCCCAGCCCAATCCCGGGCCCTAGCCCCCAGCCCCCACCCCCCCGGCCCCGGGCCCCCCTTTGGCCCAAATCCCCCCGGCCCCACCCCAGCCCCGGGTATTTTTTAGCCCCCACCCTTTTGGGCCCCTAGCCCACCCCCCACCCTCATTTCCCACCCCAAAAACCCTTACCCTTTAAACCCCAGCCCCAGTTTTACCAGCCCGCCCAGCCCAACCCAACCCCTGACCCGGGGCCCGGCCCCCCGGGCCAAACCCCCAACCATAACCCCAAACCCCTTTCCCCTTTTAATTTTTAACATTTTATTCAACCCTTAACCCAAAACCCTTAACCTTAAAAACCCCTTTTAATTTTTGGGTTTTTAACTTATTAAAATTTAAAATTTCCCCAAATTTTTTTTAAATTTAAAATTTAATTTTGATTTTTGACTTGTTTTTTTAAATTTTTTTTTTAATTTTAATTTTAAATTTAAATTTTGCCTTTAATTTTAATTCCTTTTTTTTAATTTCCCCTTTTAATTCAAACCCCTTTAAATTTTTTTTTTTTAATTTTAACCCCTTAATTTTAATTTTTAATTTTTTTTCCTTAATTTTAATTTAAATTTCTCCTAATTTAATTTAATTTTTTTTAATTAAAATTTTAATTTTTAATTTTAATTCTTAAATTTAACCCCCAACCCCAACCCTAACCCCCAACCCCTTAACCCTAACCAAAACCCTCACCCCCAAACCCCAACCCAACCCCAACCCCAACCCCAACCCAAAAACCAAAACCCCCAACCCCCAACATTAATTCAAAGTTAAAATTCCCAAAGGAGTTTATGTTTTTTTTAAAAATTTTGGTAAAAGGCCAACCCTTTTGGGACAAAATTTTAGAAAAGACGCTAGAGATATTGTTCCCCAAAATTTTAAAAAAATTGTTTTGTTTTTCCCTTATGCCTCCTGTTTTTTCCCTGATCTCAGGGGAACTTCCCTACAAGTGTGGAGAGGGATTGTTCCCTACTTTTTCTTTTTTGGGAAAATTTAAATTTTTAATGTTTTTGCTGATACTTGCTCTGAGTTGTGTTTGCTTCCCCCGACTGAAAAAAAGGCAGAGGGTTTTTCCCAACATTGCCTAGGGCATGGAGGCTCAGGGGAAAGCCTAAAATTTTTAAAAAACCCAAACGGGGCCCCCTTATATTTCCCTAAAATTTTTGGAAGTTTTTTATCCAATAAAGTGACCCTCAAAAGGGGTCCCCCCTTTATAACCCAAAAGTCGGGGAATTTTTAAACACCTTACCACCCCTAAAACCCCACTTAAAAAAAACAAAAGGGAGAGTCCAAAAATTTGCTCGTGCCACAAAAGGCCCGCTTTGGCCCCCCTTCCACTCAATTTTAATTTTGGGAAAGGTCAAGGTTTTTTCGGTTGATCGCCCTGTTTAAACCCCCAAAAGGCCCAAGGAAATGATCAAAGGGGAAGGAGGGTCTTAACTGGTCAATGGAAAGGCCCGGATCCTTTTTTAAATTAAGATCCGGGACCCTGAAAAATTTTTGGCCCTGGCCCGGGACGGGCCCGGCCCTGATTTCCTGACGGGCCCGGGGCCTGGCAGCCCGGGCCGGGGGCCCTGAAAGCCCGGGGACGGCCCCCAGCCCGGGCAGCCCATGCCCCTCCTGGCCCTGGTTCCCACTGCACCCCTTCCCCAGGTTTCCCCCCTTTGCCCCTTTGCCCTCAACCCTTTTTAAACCCCTTTTCCCCCCAAACCCCCAAACCCCTCCCTAACCCCTGAAAAACCCGCCCCACACCGACAGTTTTTTCCCCTGACACCCTGGCCCTGGCCTGGCACCCCGGGGCCCTTTGGCCCCTCAGCCCGGGGTCCCCAGGGGCCCCCGGGTTTCCGGGCCCCTTAACCCTGCCCCGGGCCCTAAACCCTTTGGGGCCCCAACCCTCCTTGACCCCCAACCCTAACAAAAAACCCCAACCCCAACCCCCAGCCCTAGCCCCCAGCCCTACCCATGACCCCAAACCCCATTTGCCCTAGCCCTTTTCCCCCAGCCCCCACCCCCAGCCCCAGGCTCCTAGCCCCACCTCCTTGGGCCCCGACCCCAAAGCCCCCAGCCCCCAGCCCCAGTCCCCCCCCTTTAAACCCAGCCCCCGGGCCAAAGCCCCAGCTCCCAGTCCCAGCCCCAGCCCCATCCCCACCCCCACCCCCACCCCCCCAGCCCCACCCCCCCAAGCCCCCGGGCCTTTCCCCCCAGCCCCAGCCCCCAGCCCCAGCCCCCAGCCCCCAGCCCCCCCCCGGGCCCCCAGCCCCAGCCCGCAGTCCTAGCCCAGACCCCTTGGGCCCCAGCCCTACCCCCCCAGCCCCGAGCCCCTTGGTCCTGCCCTAGCCCAGCCCAGCCCCTAGACCCCAGCCCTGATCCTGACAGCCCGGGGCCCTGATTTCTGAAAAACCCTGGCCCTGGCAGCCCTGGTGGGGCCCTGATAGCCCTGAGGGCCCGGGCCCCCGGCACCCCTTGCGGGCCCTTTCCTCCTGTCCGGGCCCCCCCGGGCCCGGCCCCCTGACCCTGACTCCCCCCCGGGCCCAAAAACCCATAACCCTACCCAAACCCCCTAACCATCTAACCCTAACCCTAACCCCAACCCAAACCCCCAAACCCCCAAACCCCCAACCCCCTGACCCTAACCCCCAACCCTAACCCTAACCCCCAACCCAAACCCCCTCACACTGACAGCCCTGACCCTGACCCTGAAAAGCACGGGCCCCGGGCCCCGGGGACAGCCCCCCCTGCCCCTGGCCGGGGCCCGGGCCCTGGCCTTTGACATCCCGGGGCCCTTGGCCCTGACAGCCCGGGGCCCTGGCAGCCCGGGGCCCGGGCCCTGGCGGCCCTGGTCCGGGGTTTTGACCCGGGCCCTGGCCCTGCCCCTAACCCCAACCCCTTTTTGACCCCTAAAACCCAACCCCTTAACCTCAATCCTCTTTTAGCCCCCTAGCTTCCCTTGGCCCAGCTCCGCCCATTTCCCCTACCCCCACCCCCAGCCTCCCAGCCCACTAGCCCCCTAAACCCCATCCCTAGCCCCCCAACCCCAGCCCCAACCCAGCCCCAACACTAGCCCCCAGCCCCACCCCCAGCCCCACCCTCCTAGCCCTACCCCCAGCCCCACCCCCCAAAACCCCTCACCCCAGCCTTTCTCTCCCCCTTTCCCCTATCCCCCCCGGGGGCTTGCCCCCCTTGGCCGCGCCCACGGACTCGCTTTTTCCCTTTCCCAAGGCGGTGCCACCGTGCCCCCCGAGGTGGCCGCCCACTTCCCTCTCCTTTTCATGGGAATTGACGGGAAAAACCTTTGCAGAAGGACCCCCGGCCCAAAAGGGCGCCGCCGGGGGGGAGACAAATCACGGGGGCCTTCCAACCCCTCTGAAGCCCTGGCCCCGACTCCGGGAAAAGCCCTGGCCCTGGCCCTGGCAGCCCGGGGCCCTGGCTCGGGCCCCCTTGCCCCGGGCCCCAAATTTTTGGGACCCCTAACCCAAACCCAAAAACCCAATTTTTAAACCCCCTTTTCCCCTTTTAATTTTTAACCCCTTAACCCGGGGCCCTGAGGGACATTTTTTTGATTTGGGCCCCCGACACCCCGGGCCCCTTTTGACCCCTTGAAGCCCGGGGTTTCCCCCAAGGCCCTAGTTTTGCCCTTTGGCAGTTTTTGGCCCGGGAGCCCTGGGCCCGGGGCCCTGGCTGCCCGGGTTCCTGGTCCTGCCCCCTGACCCTGGCCCTGCCCCTGACCCTAACCCTGACCCCAAACCCCTAACTCCTAGCCCCCACCCCCCGGGCCCCAGCCCCCCGGGCCCAACCCCATTCCCCTAGCCCCAGCCCTTTTCCCCCAGTCCCCCCACCCCCAGCCTCCGGGCCCCCAGCCCCAGCCCCAGCCCTGGGGCCCCCTGCCCAGCCCTGGTCCCAGCCCAGCCCCCAGCCCCTGTCCCACCCCCAGCCCCCGGGCCCCAGCCCCAGTCCCCTGCCCCCACCCCCACCCCTCGCCCCAGCCCCACCCCCACCCCCCCGGGCCCCCCCTAGCTCACCCCCCGCCCCAGCCCCCCTACCCCTCCCCAGCCCCAGCCCATCCCCTGCCCCAGCCCCAGCTCCCAGCCCCCCCAGTCCCCACCCCCCAGCCCCCAGCCCCACCCCCTTGCCCCACCCTAGCCCCAGCCCCTAGCCCCTGGGCCCTGGGGCCCAAAAACCCCCCAGCCCAGCCCCAGCACCCCAGCCCCAATCCAGCCCTAGCCCCACCCCTTTTTGCACCCCAGCTTTCCAGCCCGGGCCATTTGGGCCACCTAGCCCCTTCACCCCCCAACTCCCCTCCCCCCCTTTCCCCTTTTCCAGCCCCACCTTCAGCCCCCCAGCCCCCCGGACCCAGCCCCCCCAGTCCACTAGCCCCACCCCCAGCCCCTAGCCCAAACCCTAGCCCTACCCCCAGCCCTAGCACCCTTTGGCCCTTTTTTTCCACCCCTCCCAACCCCCACCCAAAAATGATAGCCCCTAGCTCCAGCCCCCAGCCTCCAGACCCACCTACAGCCCCAGCCCCCACCCCTAGCCCCCCCAGCCCCAATCCCCAGTCCCACCCCCAGCCCCTTTGCCCACCCCCCCCAGCCCCCCAGCCCCAGCCCCAGGCCTAGCCCCCCTTTCCCCCAAAGGGCCATAGCCATACCCCTCAGCCCCCCGGGCCCCCTAGCTCCAGCCCTAGCCCCCCCATCCCCAGCCCCCCCCCACCCCCAGCCCTTTAGCCCCAGCCCTAATTTTTAATTCCTGACCCCTCCCCCGGGCCCCGGGGCCCCTTTAAAATTTAACCCCTAACCCAAATTTAAACCCCCCTAACCCAACCCCAAACTCCTAACCCTAATTTTTAACACCCAAACCCAACCCTGCCCCAAAACCCCAAACCCTAATTTTTAACCCACCCAATCTCCCCCAAAACCCTAACCCTAACCCCTCCCCTTAACACAAACCCCTTGATTTTAAACCCCAAACCCTTCCCCCCAAACCCCTTAACAACTAACCCAAACCCTTAAACCTCAACCCCTTAACCCTGATTTCCTGACCCCGGGACCCTGACCCCCTGCCCCTTTAACCCCCAACCCAACTGTAACCCCAACCCTCTAACCCTAACCCTAACCTTAACCCTAAGCCCTAACCGAACCCCCAACACAAACCCCCAAACCAAACCCCAACCCTAACCCCCAGCCCTAGCTCCTGGGCCCCACCCCAGCCCAATCCCCCCCCCCAGCCCCCTTGGGTTTTAATCCCAGCCCCAGCCCAAAGCCTCCCGCCACCTGGCCCTTTAGTCCCCCAGCCCTAGCCCCCAGACCCACCCCCCAACCCCACCCGCCCCAGCCCCACCCCCCCAGCCCCACCCCCCAACCCCTATCCCCAGCCCTAGCCCCTACCCCCAGCCCCAGCGCCTAACCCCACCCCCAACCCCCTAGCCCCGGGCCCTTGGGCCCAGCCTCACCCCCCACCCCCCCATCCACCCCAGCCCCAGCCCTAGCCCCCACCCCCATCCCACCCCCCTAGTCCCCAGCCCCCAGCTCCCAGCCCCTCAGCCCTCCCCCCACCCTAACCCCCAGCCCTACCCCCCACCCCCCATAGCCCAGCCAGACCCCTAGCCCTAGCCCCCGCAATTTTAATTTTAATTTCTAATTGTAATACATTTAATTTTTGACGATGATTTACATTTTGATTTTTAACAATTTTACCTTCAATTTTAAATTTTAATTTTAAATTTTAAATTTTAATTTTAATTTTAATATTTAATTTTAATTTTTTAATTTTAAAATTAGAATTTTAAATTTTAATTTTAATTTTTGAATTTTTAATTTTAATTTTAATTTTAATCCTAACTCAAATCTTGTGCTTCAATCTCTAACTATAACTCTTAATTGGGATTAACTCCTAAGAATCTGTCCACTACAACTTCTAACAGATGGATGTAACTCCTAATTTTAACTGGTAAACTTCAAATTTGCATGTTTAATTGATAACTTGCTCTGAATCTGTATTTGAGCGCTCCTGACCTTAATCTAAATTAACCCATTTAATCAAAATTGCCTAGAGGCAGCGGAGTGCCTGGGGAGTTTCCAAATTCTAAAATTAAATGGGCCGCCCCATATTTCAAAAATTTGGATGTTTGTCATCCAATTAAAAAGTGACCCATCTAACTGTAAATTCTAACTTAATTTTGGGTATATTTTAAAAGATGCTAACCGCATTCTTAATTCTAATTTTAATTTTAACAGTGGAGAGTCCAGGGAGTGCTCCTAATTTTAGTGTGCCACGAGAAATTTAATTCTTGGCACTCTCACACTATAATTTGAATTTTGGGGATAGTAAATTTATTCTTAATATTGATTTTAACTTAAATTAATTATTAGGGCTCAATTTTAATGATAATATAACTTTGTTTTAATCCTAAACTCAAACTCATCCGGATCCTATCTTAATAAGATCTAGCTCCTAGCCTCATTTTAACTCCCACAGGAAGAAAACAACCACTTGGCAATCCTAATCCCAAACTCCTAACTCTGTGACAGCTGAAGATGATCCTTTCTAAGATAACCTAACCTAACTTCATATTCTAAAGAGAACTATAACCATATAACCCTAACCTCAACCTAACCAATTCACCAGAATCAAATGGCTTATTACTCCTGGGTTTAACTAACATTTTTCTTTCTACTTTAAGATTGGGTGGGTTGGAATGTTTGGTGCAACACTTAATTGTATTAGTGTTTAAATTTCTAATTGTTCTAAACTCAATACCCAACATAAACGTTACTAGGTTTTAATTATAATTTGACTTTTGTCTCTTAAACAAGAATCATAATTTTAAAATTTATTATCCATTTTAAAAATTAATTTAATTAGACACACTAGTTTAAACTCAGGGGCTCATCCATTACCTGAGTTTTATGAGTGATCCAAGTCAATGTAATGCCTTTGCCTTAATTTTAACATTTAGATAGAGGATTTTACAGCCCTTGCACTCCTGAATTTTATTCCATTGCAATATTTATGGGTTTCACTAAATTGTGGTCTAAATTTCAGGCCCCTTACCCAGAGGAATTGTCCCCATTTTACCTTTAATTTTAAATTTAATACTCCAAAGCTTTTGATCAAACTCCCAAATATATCAGCTGTGTTTTACCGATCTTTAACTCCTTTTGTGCCACAGAATTTTTAGGCTAATTTTAGGCAAATTTGATTTTATTAAAAATTTAAAGGAATGTAATTTAAGAGCTGAGATTTTGACTTAATTTTGGTGCTTAATTTTAATTTTAAAACTTTAAAAAAATTTTATACGATTGAAGTTATAATTTAAATTAGACTTTTTAATTTTTAAATTTACGCTGGGTTAGTCATGAGGCGGTTTAAAGAGGAGCAGCCAATCGGATATTGACACGCCACTTGGTGGGACCGGGGCTTCAAAAACAGCGCCACTTCGGGGCCCTGGCACTCTCCCCCTCCCTCCTCCCCTCTCTGGGCCCGGGGCCCCAACCCCCGGTGGGGCCGGACGCCTGTTTTCTGGGCCAAGGAGTGCTCCCCGCCCCCGGGGTTTGGGGGCCCGCCCCCTTTCCCCCTTTTCCATCAATTGACTGTAAAGGTTTTGGCGAAGGAGTTTTGTGCTCGCAAGGGCTGACGGAGGGCCGCGTTTTCCAACACTCTGACAGACCGGGCCCTGACCCGGGACAGCCCTGGCCCTGGCCCTGAAAATTTCCCCCTGGCCCAAACAGCCCTGGCCCTGACTCCGACCCTGACAGCCCTGGCCCCTGATCCTGACGGGCCCTGGCCCGGGACCCTGACAGCCCCTGGACCTGGCAGCCCTGGCCGGGCCGGGGGATACCCTTTTGGAATTTTAGTAATTCTGAATTTTAACCCTGCAGCCCTGGGCCCTTGAACATAATTTTAACATTTAATGAGCTTCTAATTTAATTCAACTCCTAACTCCCAAATACTAACCCTTAACCCTAATTTGACAGCCCTGACCCTGACCCCTTGTTTAATTCTGGGAATTTTAATGACAGCCCTGGGCCTTTTTAACTTCCGGTCCCTTTTTCTGACAATTTTAAATCCTGGCCCCAGCTAATTTTAGTCCTGGCCAGGCAGCACTGGCTCCTGATTCAATTTTAAATTCCTGGCTCCTTAATTTTGACCCTAACCCTTGACCCCTAACCAAACCCAATTTTTATATTTAATTTTAATTTTAGAACCCTTAAATATATCACGCTTGTAGTAATTGAACCAATTTTAATTCCTAGGCAGGCCCAGCTTCTCCTAGCTCCCTTTTAGCACTCCAGCGTCTAGTCCTAGTTATTTTGAAGTTAATTTTAATCCCAGCCCTGGCCTAATTATAATTCTAATTTTGTGCCTTAGCACCAGGCCCAGCCTAAATTTACCAGCCCTAAATTTTGCTCCTTAGTAGAACTCCTACACTAATAATTTTACCCTAACCCTAACCTCAACCTTTAACTTTAATTTAATCCTAAATTTAACCACCTTACTTTATTTTTAATTTTAATTTTAAATTTAATTTTTTAATTTTAAATTTAATTCAATCTCTTCCTTAAATCTAATATCTTCTAATGATTTTTATTCCCTTTAATTCAATTTTAATTTTAAATTAATCTCCACTTAACTTTTAATTTTAATCTTGACTTGACTTTGACTCTTGACTCCTGAATCAATTCCTGACTACTAATCTTAGTTCAATTCTAATCTTTAAACTATGAGTTATTAATCTTTAATCTGCATCCAATTCCACTCTAACCTTTAACTCCTGTACCTTAATCTTAATTTAATCTCCTTAACTCCTAATCTCCAATCTTAACTCCCTAACCCCCAACCCAAACCTTGACTCCTGACCCTGATTTCTGCCCTTGACCCTAAACCCTGACTCCGACCCGGGACCCTAATTTTTAAACCCAAAACCCCCCCCCAAAACCCCCAACTCCCTCCTAACCCTAACCCTAACCCCCAACACTAACCCAAACCCCTCAATCCCTAAAAACCCCCAACCCTAACCCTAACCCTAACCCCAGCCCTAGCCCCCTTTGGTTTCCACCCCCCCAGGCTCAGCCCCCAGCCCCAAAATCCCACCCTTTCCCATCCCCTAGCCCCAGCCCCCACCCCTTAGCCCCAGCCCCACCCCCCCAGTCCCACCCCCCCAAGCACCACCCCCCCAGCCCCACCCCCCACCCCCCACCCCCTTGCCCCACCACAGCCCAGCCCCAGCCCCGGGCCTCAGCCCTAGCCCTGGGCCCCGGGGCCTGGGACCCCCCAGCCCCAGCCCCCAGCCCCCGGGGGGCCTACCCCCCAGCCCCAGCCCCCCAGCCCCCCCCCCCGGGCCCCAGCCCCAGACCCCACCCCCGGCCCCAACCCAGCCCCAGCCCCACCCCCCCACCCCCAACCCGGGCCCCAGCCCTGGCCCCCCAGCCCGAGGCCCAGAAGAAACCCCACCCCCAGCCCAAGCCCCCACCCTCCCTTTAGTTCACCCGCCTCCAGCCCCAGCCCCAGCCCTGGGCCCTAGCCCACCCTCCCAGCCCTAACGTTTAAACCTGATCCCCTGCCCCTAACCTCTAACCCAATCCCCTAACACAAACCCCTAACCCAAACCCCCTTAACCCCAAACCCCAAACCCCTTAACAAAAAACCCCTTAACTCTAACCCTTTCCCTTTTTTCCTGACTCTGACCCCCTGGCCCTGACCCTGAACTTTTGACCCCTGACCACTAACCCCACCCCCAACCCTAACCCTAACCCAACCCAAAACCCCTTAAATTTTAAAACCCCAAAAACCCCTAAACCCTAACACTAACCCTAACGTTTAACCTTAAACCTAACCCCCCAACCCCTTACTCCAAACCCCCCAACACCTAACCCTAACGCTAATCCCCATAACCCAAACCCCGGACCCCCTGACCCTGACTCTGACCCTGACCCCCCCCTCCCCCAAACCTAACTCCAAACCCCAAAAACCCTTTAAACCCAAAAACCGAAACTCCTAAAAACCTAACCCAACCCTAACCCAAAACCTAACCCTAACTTTCAACCTAACCCAACCCCCCAACCCTCCCCCTAACCCCATAAACCTAACCTGACCCTGACTCCTGACTTCGGGCTCCTGATTTTGACTCCGACTCCTGACTCCTGCCCCTTAACCCTAACCCTGCCCTTGGACCCCAACCCTAATTTAACCCTGAACCCAAACCCAAACCCTAACGATAATCTCTGCTCCCCCCAAACCCCTAACCCCAACATTAACCCCCAACCTTAACTTAACCCCAACCTCTAACCCTAACCCTATCCCCCCTTCCCCATTAATTAAATTTAGAAACAAGGAGTTTCATTAATTTTTATTTTAACAGCTGAGACTTTTGTAACCCTTTTTGACATAACTAAAAAAGAAGTAGAGATATTGAGCCAATGTCAAAATTGTTTTTGCCCCTCCCTATCCCTCATTTTGGGGATTAATCCCAGGGGAACGGGCCCACTCCAAAGTGTGGCAGATGGATGTTACCCCACATTTTTTTTTTTGGAAACTTCAATATTTGATGTTTCTGTTGAATTTTGCTCTGGAGTTGTGTTTTTTTCCCCCTGACGGGAGAAAAGGGCCCATGTTATTCAACATTGTTTAGAGGCATGGGGGCCGGGAAAAGCCCAAAATTCAAAAAACTGTGAAATGGCCCCATATTTTCCAAAAATTTGAATTTTTGTCATCCAAAAAAAGTGACCCATATAAGGGGCCCCCATCTAACCTCAAAGTCAGGGTATTATTAAAATGCTCACCCCCCCAAAAACCCTTTTTTAATTTAAAAAAAAAGGGAAATCCGGGAGGCCCCCCCTAAAGTGCCACAGGACCGCTTTCCCCCCCCCTTCACACTAAATTTTTTAAATTTTGGGAAGTAAAGGTTTTTCCCGGGGCTGATCCCCATGCTTGGGGGCCAAAAGGGCCCAAGGAAATGATCAAAGGGAAGGATGTTTTAACTGGTAAATTGGAAAGGGGGATCCATTTTAAAAAATTTCCAGGTTTTTGTCTGTGTTTTCCCACAGAAGAAACAATCCATTCGGGGACGAGCGCTCACGTTTAAAAGCGGGTGACAGCTGGGGGGACTTTCCACAATACCCCTTTTTCCTCCCCTAGAAGAGCCAAGGGGGGGGATGACCACAAATTCCAAATCGAGGGGGATTCATCCCCACAGAGGGTTTTTTACCCTGGGTTTCCCTCTTTTTTTTCTTTTTTAAGATTGGGGGGGTTTTTGGGAAGGGAAAAAAGACTATTTTGGGGGTTTATTTGTTTTTGGTTGTTTTTGCAAACTCAATCCCCAACATAAA
>JAEOAE010002909.1:0-87993 GCA_036365155.1 Meriones psammophilus | reverse complement strand
AATATTTCCTATTTCCTATAAGCCCACACCTGTTTGTCTATATCCCCATTTTTATTCATTATTAGCCAGATAGAGCCAAGTTATTGTGGTAATGATACTTGCTTTTTGGAGCTACCACGGGGCATTAGCCATGAGTCATACTGGGCAGACTACTCAGACCCTGATCAATCATTTAGCCAATGTAGCTCATGCCTTAGTTGTACATAAAGGAATTAATGCTCAACTAAAGGAAGCTTGATGGTGTTCAATCAGAGGAATGACCGTGCAGGAGCAAACTGATACCCTATGGCAAATCGCTCAACTTGGCTGTCAATGAAAATATGCTGGACTTTGAGTCACTAGCATATAACATGAGAATTTTTCCTGTGCTGCAAATCTGTCTAAACAATTGTCAAGCTATATTTTTTAGGTAATTGGACTGAGAATTGATACTACGATGGAGCAGCTGAGAGTGGCCATTGTCACAGTAAATTCTACCAGAGTGGACGCCAGGACTAGCCACAGGATTATCATCATGGATTGCTGCAGCCATGAATCATCTGAAGGAATGGGCGGGCATGGGAGCATTAGCAGGCCATCTGGTGTTGGTCTCCTTGGTTTGCCTGTGGTATATATGCAAGATTAGAGTCTCACAACAGTGTGATGCAGCCATGATCATTCAGGCCTTTACAGCCATTGAAGCAGGACATTCTCCCCAAGCATGGTTGGATACCATAAAAAGCTAAAATGTTACACTCAGGATGCGAGGCTAAGCACTGCACTCAGGGTCAGCCGCTGACTTGGAGAAGAGCATGTCTGATTGCATGGGTTGATGCCCCAGGTCCCGCCTCTGAGAAAAAGGTATCAGACGGGTCTGATGCTCTTTGGGTGGATGACACCTAAATGAACATCAGTACAAAGTCCCAATTTATTTCTAATATCAGAGATCAGACCTCTACTCTTGCCTGATGCGTCTAAAAACAAAAGGGGGAACTGTAGAGAGCTGCGAATGCTATGCCTTAAAGATGGAGCTGGTTTCGCTCCACCTTCCCGATGGTGAGTGCTCTGTCACGGAACAATTCCACATTTGGCTAAGGCTGAGGATCTGGCTTGCTTCCATGTATATGTAGACCTATCTGCATTGCCACGTGGCACGCCTGGGTTAGCTACCCAGAGCTCTTCAAGCTATGACCAGCTCTCCCCAGAGGTCCGGGATTGTTCAAGGTTCTGAATAAATTGCATTGAAAAAAAAAAAAAAAAAAATACTCCAACCTCATTATCCATTAAAGGAAATGCAAATCCAACTAAAACAAATGAGATTTCACCTTACCCCATCAGAATGGCCAAGATCAAAACCTCAAGTGACAACACATGCTGGAGAGGTTGTGGAGAAAGGGAACCCTTCTCCACAGCTGGTGAGAATGTAAACTTGTACAACCACTCTGAAATCAATCTGGCGCTTTCTCAGACAAGTAGGAATAGCGCTTCCCCAAGATCCAGCCATACCACTCCTGGGCATATATCCAAAGATAATCAAGTACACAAGGACATTTGCTCAACCATGTTTGTAGCAGCTTTATTTGTAATAGCCAGAAGCTGGAAACAGCCCAGATGCTCCTCAACTGAAGAATGGATGCAGAAACTGTGGTACATCTATACAATGGAGTATTATTCAGCAATGAAAAACAAGGAAATCATGAAATTTGCAGGTAAATGGTGGGACCTGGAAAGGATCATCCTGAGTGAGTTGTCCCAAAAGCAAAAAGACACACACGGTATATACTCACTCATATAGACATACAACATAGGACAAACCCACTGAAATCTGTGCATCTTGCCATGGACCAGCCCAGTCGGGCTCCCGTCGTCCACGGGAGAACAAGGCTTTAGACACAAAGACACGGTTTCGGCAAAGAATTGACAGACAGAGACACCTTGATGGTTTTGACTCTGCTGCAACTTTACTGAAATCAAGCTAGTATTTTTATAATGATTTCACAAAAGGCACCTTAAAATTGGCATACTTCAAAGAACATTCAGACTTTTACCAAGAATACTAAGTTTACATTTTAACTCAAAATGCAGTCAGACATAAAGCAGTACCCAAAAGTAGTCTTGGCCTAAAAACCTTTTGATCAGAGCAAACAAAGGAAAAGAAACCTCAAATATAGTTTCATTATTGCTAACCAATGAAGAAGAAAGTCAGGAGCTAAGTCAGATGCCTGCCAAAGTCCCTCTCTATATCAAAATCTAACTACACCTTTGTTAACCCTCCTCCCATATGTCCTGCCCAAGATTTATGATCTTCCTTAGGAACAAGGCACTGAAGGGAGGGGAAACTCCCGCCAGCTGCTCCTCTCATGCTATTATTTCTTAAGAAGGAGCCTATTATTATTTCACTATTCTTAATGCCTATTAATACTAAATCTAATGCATTACTTTTTTTTAAACTTATTTTTATTAAAGCCTTTAACAATGTACTAATGATAAATTTCTTTATAAAGTTAGTTGTGCTGTTTCAGGTGTCACAGAGAAAGATCAAAGAATTCATTATTCCAGCCCCAGAGCCACAACTGAAGAAGTGTAGAAATCTCAGAACACGTCTCTTTTCCAAGTGGGATGAGTTTGCCAGGGACCTTCCAGGGGGCGTATTTCCGGGGAAATCAGATCCCCCGCCCTGTAGCTTATCTTACTATGGCGACACTGGCGTGGGTGTAACACATCTAAAGAAACTAAGCAAGAGAGAGGACCCTAACTAAAACACTCAATCCCCATCCTGAAAGGCAAAGAGGATGGACATCAGAAGAAGAAGAAAACAGGAAACAACCTAGGAACCTTCTACAGAGGGCTTCTGAAAGCCAGAAGAAGAAAACAGGAAACAAACGAGGAACCTACCACAGAGGCCTCTGAAAGCCTCTGCCCTACAGATTATCAAAGCAGATGCTGAACCTGATGGTCAACTGTTGGGCAGAGTGAATGGAATTTTATGTAAGAAGTGGAAAATAGTAAGAGCTGGAGAGGACAAGGTCTCCACAAGGAGAGCAAGAGAACAAGGAAATTTGAACACAGGGAACTTCCCAGAGACTCATACTCCAACCAAGGACTATTCATGGAGATAACCTAGAACCCATGCAGAGATGTAGCCCATGGCAGTTCAGTGTCCAAGTGGGTTACATAGTAATGGGAAGAGGGACTGCCTCTGACATAATCTGATTGGCCTGCTCTTTGATCATCTCCCCCTGTGGGGGGAGCAGCCTTACCAGGCCACAGTAGAGGACAATGCAGCCACTTTTGATGTGAACTGATGGACTAAGATCAGAAAGGAGAGGAGAACCTCCCCTATCAGTAGCCTTGGGGAGTGGCATGCATGCAGAAAGGGGAGGGAGGGTGGGATTTGGAGGGGAGGAGGGAGGGGCTTATGGGGGGATACAAAATGAATGAAGTGTAATTAATTAAAAAATGTTTTTCAATTGTCCTCACATACTGCTACATGTATCTATTTCATAATTGACTGTCCTCCAAATGCGCACACTCCAGAAGTAGTGGGGGTAGAACACCACAGAATTTCTATATCCAAAAAAATGAAACAACAACAACAAAACCCTCAGACATTTTGGACATTTAGCTAGGTTTTCCAAGAAGCAATGTACAATGAGACCTGAAGAGCATGGAAGGCTCTGAGGGGTCTTCATGGAAAGAGACAGGTGGTGGAGCATATTTTACCAAAAAACACGGGCCCTTGATACCTCCCTGCTTGTCTCATAAGGCATTTTGGGCCTTTTTTATCTAATCTTAGTCTCAAGCAGCCTAAAAATTACTCACAAGATTGTGGTATCTAGAGCGACCCCTGATTTGGAGGGATGTTTTGACTGGGAGAACAAGCAGCTAGTGACCACATCTTAGCACTCTGGGTCTGAGGCACCCAAGGATTCTGGCTGAAATGCAGGTTCACTCTTTCCCAGCCATCATCATCATATGCCATGGCGAGAAAGAAAGGCAACTCCATGGCAGTGGGATCATGAGGTAGCTAAATGTTTACAGCTCACTAGACAAGGAAAACATAGATTATGCATCTCACCCCACCCCACACTATAGATTCATCTCCTCCAGGAAGGACCTACTCTTGAAAGGTTTCACAGCCTCCCATTATAAGTGACACCAAATGGGGACCTAGTGTTCAAACATGAGCCTGTGAGGACACTTTACCTCTAAATATTCACTCTCCATTCTGAACTCCACTCAGGCAGGTGTTGTGGCCCTGTGTCTGGATCATATTGATTCAAGGACTCACACAGTGATAAGCAAAGTTTTTCTAAGACTATATTTGGCCTCCCCTCAGCCACCTTGTGCCAACCTCACATCCCATTAAATGTACCAAGATACAAGCATGTTCCAACATAAACATTATTTAGTGGTGGAAATAGTTCTGAATGGGCTTCCTGATGTTGTTTGGAAATGAAATAGGATGCCTGTCTTCATCTATAATTACTCAGTCCTCAGGCCTTGTGTATACCTCGGGGCTATGAGGGAAAAATACTTAAATATTCTTTGCAGATGAAACACTGTTACAATGTCACTTTAATTTCTATATAGTTGACGGTTCATTATTTTCTGCCTATACTTAAACACTTATTTGATTTTGTCATTATTTTTAATATTTTGGGCATGCTTCTCTTTGGAGTAGAAAAGGTTGTGGGTCTTCAGTTCTGTCTTATGGTGCATAAAGAAATTATTCACACACTTATACACCTACATTCATGCACAAATATGCATACACATACATATTTACATACATACTCACACGTGCATACATACATATATACACACACACACAAATATACACACAAGTACCCTCAGTTTTCTAGATTTGGTTTTGTTCTATTTTCTGTACTTTGGAAACCAATCTGACACTTTTCAGAAAACTGAAAAATTCTAGTTCTAAACCGAGCAAAACCTTGGCATACACAAAAGATGTTCCACCATATCACAAGGACACTTAGAAAAGATGTTCCAGATTTATGTCACAAGGACACTTGCTCAACTATGTTCCCTAGCCAAAGAAATGTCATAGCCTTTTTGCTTGAAAACATTCAGATGTCCTCAACTGAAGAAAAAGAAAATGTGGTACATTTTGCACAATGGACATTAAAATAAAGACTGTTAAAGTGTCTCTTTGGGGATAGAGTGATGTCCAGGCATTTAGGTACACTGACCCCTTTGAATAAAAGCTAGCATTAGTTCTCAGTGCCCACAGTGTGGCCTTGGTACCATGGGCAGCTCCAGGTCATAAGATCCTTTTGGTATTTTAGGCACCAGTCATACCTGTGGCATTCACACATATATAAGAAAGTAAACATTCAAGTACATAAAGTAAAAATAAGTAAACCTGTGTAAAATAGTGTTCCTTGAGCATGAGAAATGAGTGAGATATTACAATTACTTGTTGCTCTTATATGGAACCTGATTCATGTCAAATAGCCAGTTTTAGATTCTATAATATGTAACACCAGTTTTAGGGGATCCATGTCCTCCACCGGCCTCTGAAGGAACCATGGACACAACTGGTATACACACAAACACATAGGCAAACACTGCAAAACATAATGTAAAATTAATAAATCTTTACAAAAAATGTAAAATGTTGTAAAAATTAGTAAAGAAAAGATGTTTTTCTAAATTTGAGTATTAAATAAATGAGTAGAGTTTCCCAGGCAAGGCAGTAAGAGAAAAAAGTAAGATAAAGTAGCACATAAAAGAGAGGAAACACCCAAGTACATAAAGACAGTACAAATGTGCTCACAATGGGAGGAAGTGGACCTTTGTTGTAGGTAGGTGTGTTGAATGATGTCACTTAGGGCCTTTAGTGCTTGGGAATGGGTTCTCAGAAAGTTCTTTCAAAACCTGTGGTACATAAGATTCTGGGTGACCTTAACAGAGACAACTTAACTGAAATCATTAGCCTGAAGTCCACTGGGTTCTACTGAAGGAACGATTCTGTCATTAGACCTCCCAACACTGGAAAGAAATGCCATTTAGTTGTAATGTGTTGATAGAGGCTATGCTACAAGATAATGTGTTGGTCAAACCAAGTAATTAGCAACAACCGAGAGAAAGAGAATTAGTCTTTCCCAAGAATTATCCCATACTAAATATTGAGCTGTATGAATGTATACATGTATCAAAGAGAACTTCTGGAAAGAGCTGTGTCTGCAAAAACTGGCTATAAAAACTTCATTGTTGTGGAGAGATTGGAATGTAGTAGTTCTAGGAGCTCATTACCATAGTCCAGACCACCTGCACCACTCAAGTAGCCATTTCTTGGACACCTCTCCAGCTGAGCTGAATAAAATCATTTTGTAATGTATTAACCCAGCACACCACTGCCTTTTGCCAATTTAAAAGATAGGAATGACATCACATAGCATCTTGGGCCTGAATGATAATGTTCCCCACCTTACTGTTAACATCCTCTCTGATGTATCCAGGGCTATATTGGATGTATAGTTTTTGTTATTTATTCTGTTACTATGAAAAATGGCTGAAGCTGCTTCCACATTCTAACATCAAATTTGGGATGACTTAAATTTTGTTTACAGACTCTCATATTTATTCAAGAATAAATTCTTTTTTTTTCCATTTGAGCTGAGGGCTGTTTTTCCAATCACATAAAATCAATACTAAAGAGTAAAGCATCGATTCAGTTGGTTATATTTGCATACTTATTCATTTATATTTGTGTGACAGGAACTCCACAAGTAGATCATCAGGGCCAATCAATCCAGGCCCAGAGGGCTCTACAGAATCCGAAGCATCCACCAGGACAATGCATAGTCTGGACCTAGGTCCTCTACATGTAAGTAGCTGAAGGGCTGATTAGGCTTCATGTGGTCCCACTAGTTAGGGGAATGGAAGATATCTCTGACATGGACTATGTTTTCTATTTGTTTGTCACTTTCTCCTGATGGTACTGCCCTAACAGACCACAGTGGTGGGAGGCAAACTGGGTCATCATGAGACTACAAGAGCTGGGGTGTGTAAGTATGGGGCAGAATAGGGAATGAGTATGCAGGAGAGAGGGAAGGATTGGGAGGAGAGGGGGGCAGGGTGTATGACCAAGATGTAAATTGAATTAATTAGTAAAAATATTCAAGTGAAAAATATGACAATAAATTAGATGCTCTCTGTCAAAAACCTCAGAGAGTTGAGCTGAATATGGATTTAAGGGATTTAATGAAATAAACTTTCTCTGACAGACTTTTGGAGTCAGTAGCTATGCCTAACCACAAAGAAGATGGGGAGAAATGGACTTTCCTTTGTGCATATTTCAACTGTGGTAATGGTAACAACAGAACAATAAATTGCCTCATGATTCACCCACCAATACATCCCTGTCAAACCTATGAACATTGTTAAGTTAAATGTCCTACTCTACCTGGCCAAGTTAGGTTACTTTTCCCAAGTACCTCTTCCATAAAAAAATCTCTCAGGCCTCACGAGTCTAGTGTCTGAAGGGTGATGATGCCCTATGTGGTGGCTGAAGCCTTAATGTTGTTTTGTGTAGCATCCACAGACTGTTAAGCTCTGCTCCCAACAAAGTCTTTGAGATTGACATGGAGGATCCCAAATTGGATGCCCAGGTATATTTTAAGTCTCTGTCATTTTGACAGATATAGAGGATTTGGATTCTACTTCCTGCTCAAAATTTCCCATCACAGATCTCTTGATGTTTTGGCAGCAAGTTACCACTACAGAAATTTAGCAGAAGTAATGAAACCTTTGGCAGCTCTTCTGAACAAGTCTGCAGCTGCATGGTCCGTCCATATCACACGTGAAAGTCAGGCCATCCTCTTTCTACAGCTACTAAATACCCTGCATAAAAAGGGATTACCTTGCTGGCTTCACACTGAAAAATCTAATCTCACAAACTTAGATTTGAATGAAATTAAAACTGAAGCTTCTAATACCTGACAGTTTACTTTTCATGGCTCTTTCATTTAAAAGAACTTGCTTATCAATCATTTCTCCCAGTAATCAAACAAATCTGTCTCCGGGTAAATGCCTGGATGGGGGAAACAAACACTTTAAAGTTGATGTAAATTATGAATGTCTAAGAAAGTGATTTAAGGTATCTAACTGCAAGTTGCAAATGTCTGAGAAAGTGGCTTAAAGTATGTTAAAACGAGGATTAAAATTTTCAAAATTTCAGAGTTTTAAAATATTGATCAGTGGGGGGAGCCAAGATGGCGGCGCCGGGAAAACATCGCGTCTGAGCAGCAGGGCAGCACTTTCCGGGCAGAGGCCAGGAGACTGAACTCCGGGCCCTGAAACTACATCTATCGTGTTTCCCAGGTGAGGGGAGGCTCCCACGGCGTGGGAATCGGTCGGGTCCACTCACGGCTACCCAGCCAGAACCCGGAAGAAATCCCGGTAACGCTGGGCTTTGGGTCTCGGGCTGGAGCCGCAGCGGGCGGGTCCCAGCCACTTTCCCAGGCTGATCCGTGGGCACAAGGGTACCTGAGACTGGGAGTCCTAGTCGCGGGGGGACCCCACGGGGAAGCAGGGTTGCGGATCTGATCGCAGATCACCCAGTCTCTCCCTGGAAAATCTCTGCCGCCATCACAGCCGAACTCCTGCCGCGCGCAGAGAGCTCTTACAGACAAGCTGTGCGCCCCAGTACACAGTACTTCTGTCCGGAGAGGACCACACGGAGAACTTTCCCAGGCTGATCCGTGGGCACAAGGGTACCTGAGACTGGGAGTCCCAGTCGCGGGGGGACCCCACGGGGAAGCAGGGTTGCGGGTGTGATCGCAGGTCACCCAGTCTTTCCCAGGAAGGTCTCTGCCGCCAGCACAGCCAAGCTCCTGCCACGCAGAGAACTTTGCACGCAGCTCAGCGGTACAGACAAGCTGTGCGCCCCAGTACAACAGGGACTGGGAACCCCTGTCCGGAGAGGACCCCACAGAGAAGGAAGAAACCGTGCTGCGGGGGCCACCTAGGGAAAGTCTAGCAGACTGCAGACTGCAAACAGACAGAACTGAGTGCCCCAAGACACCACAGCAGTACTCACCTGCCACAGATTACCGCAGCTGATCACTAAATTTACAGCAAGAAACCCAGAAGGAGGGCAGCTGACCCCAGGACTTCACCCGGTGAGAGGAGAGCCCTCTTGACTAATCAGGACCACAGGTACCACCCAGGTCTCTAGGCCTGAGGTGAGCTGTAGCAACTCCTGAAAAACAGCGGACATCCAGGGACTATACCCAAAAGGCTGGGAAGGCTTCCTTCAGGAAAACCATCTTCCTGCCAAAGGGATTCTCTCCACTACAAGAGTCCAGGAACAACCAGAAACTAAACTCAAACAACTAAGATAGCCCAATGGGTAGAGGACAGCGCAAAAAGTTCAACCAACAGAAGCCAGAGCATTATGGCATCTCCAGAACCCAGTTATCCAGGGGCAAATAGCCCTAGACACCCCAGCATAAATGAAATTCAAGGAGACGACCTAACATCTATGCTCAAGCAGATGATAACAGAGGCAACAAATAAAATACGAAAAGAATTAGAGGAAGATAAAAACAAACAGATCATGGCTATCCGTAAAGAAATGGAGGAAATTAAAGACAAGGAGATTATGGCCATCCGTGAAGAAATACAGGAAGCTGCAGCCAAACAGTCTATGGCCTTTAGAGAGGAAATGCTTAAATCACTGAATGAAATAAAAGAAACAGTGGATTGTTCAAACAAACAGCTGAAGGAATTGATGGAAAAACATGAAAATACAGTCAGACAGGGAAGGAAACCAACAAAATAGCCCAAGACCTGAAGATAGAATTGGAAAATTAAAAAAAACAAAATGGAAGAAATTGTGGAGAGAAAGAACTTAGGGAAGAAAGCAGGAACCACAGAGATTAGCATAACCAATAGGCTACAAGAAATGGAAGAAAGAATCTCAGGTGTGGAAGATACAATGGAAGAAATAGATGTATCTGTCAAAGAAAATGAAAATCTAAAAATTCCTGACACAGACGGTCCAAGAAATTCAGGACAACATAAAAAGACAAAACCTAAGAATAATAGGAATAGAGGAAAAAGAAGATTCCCTGCACCAAGGCCCAGAAAATATTTTCAACAAAATCATTGAAGAAAATTTCCCCAACTTAAAGGAGAGGCCAATAAGAATACAAGAGGCCTATAGAACACCCAATAAAGTAGACCAGAAAAGAAAAATCCTCCCGCCACATAATAATCAAAACTGTAAGTATACAGAACAAAGAAAAAATACTAAAAGCTGCAAGAGAAAAAGGCCAAGTAACATATAATGGCAAACCCATTAGAATCACACCTGACTTTTCAACAGAGACTATGAAAGCCAGAAGGGCCTGGACAGATATCATGCAGACCCTAAGAGAACACAGATGTCAGCCCAGGCTACTATACCCTACAAAACTCTCAGTCCTCATAGACGGAGAAAACAAGATATTCAATGACAAAACAAATTTCAACAATACCTACAAACAAATCCAGCACTACAGAAGACACTGGAAGGGAAAATAAAACCCAAGAAAGCTAGCTACATTCAAGAAAACACAGGGAATAAATAACCTCACTTCAGTAAAACAAAAAAGCAACCAAGGACACAACCGTATGACCACAGCCAACATCAAAGTGAAAGGATTTAACAGCCACTGGTCATTACTATCTCTCAATATCAATGGACTTAATTCTCCAATAAAAAGACACAGACTAACAGAATGGATGCGTAAACAAAACCCAGCAATCTGTTGTATACAAGAAACACACCTAAGACACAAAGATAGACACTTCCTGAGGGTAAAGGGATGGAAGACAGCCTTTCAAGCAAATGGACCCAAGAAGCAAGCAGGAGTAGCCATTCTAATATCTGACAAAATAGTCTTTCAACCAAAATTAATCAAAAGAGATGGGGAAGGACACTTCATACTCATCAAGGGAAAATTCCACCAAGAAGACATCACAATCCTGAACATCTATGCCCCAAATACAAGGGCACCCACATTTGTGAAAGAAACATTGATAAAACTTAAAACACATATAGATCCCCACACACTAATAGTAGGAGACTTCAACACCCCACTCTCAACAAAGGACAGATCAACAAAACAGAAATTAAACAAAGAAACAATATCTCTAACAGAGATAATGAATCAAATGGACCTAACAGACATTTACAGAACCCTACACCCAAACACAAAAGAATTTACCTTCTTCTCAGCACCTCATGGAACCTTCTCCAAAATAGACCACATAGTTGGTCACAAAGCAAGCCTCAAAAATACAGGAAGATTGAAATAATCCCTTGTATCCTGTCGGATCACCATGGAATAAAGCTGGACCTCAGTAACAACAGAAATAGCAAAAAGCCTACACATACATGGAAACTGAACAACTTGCTACTAAAAGACAGCTGGGTCAGGGAAGAAATAAAGAAAGAAATTAAAATCTTCCTAGAACTCAATGAAAATGAAGACACAACATACCCAAACTTGTGGGACACAATGAAAGCAGTGCTAAGAGGAAAGTTCATAGCACTAAGTGCCTTCAAGAAGAAATTTGAGACAGCGATTCAAGCAACTTAATGGCTCACTTAAAAACCCTAGAAAAAGAAGAAGCAGACACACCAAGAAGGAGCAGACGGCTGGAAATAATCAAACTCAGGGCTGAAATCAATCAATTAGAAACAAATAAAACAATTCAAAGAATCAATGAAACCAAGAGCTGGTTCTTTGAGAAAATCAACAAGATAGACAAACCCTTAGCCAAGCTAACTAAAAGGCAGAGAGACACCATCCAAATCAACAAAATCAGAAATGAAAAGGGGGACATAACTACAGACACTGAGGAAATCCAAGCAATCATTAGGACTTACTTCAAAAATCTATAATGAAACAAAATTTGAAAATTTAAATGAAATGGACAATTTTCTTGACCGATTCCACTTACCAAAGCTAAATCAGGACCAGGTAAATCAATTAAATAGTCCTATATCCCCAAGGAAATAGAAGCAGTCATCGAAAGTCTCCCATCCAAAAAAAAGCCCAGGACCTGATGGTTTCAGCGCAGAATTCTACCAAACATTCAAAGAAGAGCTAACACCAACTCTCTTCAAACTATTTCACAAAAATAGAAACAGAAGGAGCATTACCAAACTCATTCTATGAAGCCACAGTCACCTTGGTACCTAAACCTCACAAAGACTCAACAAAGAAAGAGAATTTCAGGCCAATCTCCCTTATGAACATTGATGCAAAAATACTCAACAAAATACTACAAAAACCGAATACAAGAACACATCAAAGATATCATCCACCATGACCAAGTAGGCTTCATCCCAGGTATGCAGGGATGGTTCAATATACGGAAATCCATCAATGTGATCCACCATATTAACAAATTGAAAGAAAAACCACATGATAATCTCCTAGACGCTGAAAAAGCCTTTGACAAAATCAAACATCCATTCATGTTTAAAGTATTGAGAGATCAGGGATACAAGGCACATATCTAAACATAGTAAAGGCGATATACAGCAAACCTATAGCCAACATCAAACTGAACGGAGAGAAACTTAAAGCAATCCCACTAAAATCAGGGACAAGACAGGGCTGCCCACTCTCTCCATATCTCTTCAACATAGTGCTGGAAGTCCTTGCTAGAGCAATAAGACAGTTGAAGGAGATCAAGGGGATACAAATTGGAAAGGAAGAAGTGAAATTATCACTATTTGCAGATGATATGATAGTATACGTGAGTGACCCCAAAAAATCTACCAGGAACTCCTACAGCTGATAAACACCTTCAGCAAAGTGGCCGGATACAAAATTAACTCAAAAAATCAGTAGCCCTCCTGTATACAAAAGACAAAAGGGCTGAGAAAGAAATTAGGGAAACAACACCCTTCACAATAGCCACAAATGACATAAGGTACCTCGGAGTAACCCTAACCAAGGAAGTCAAAGACTTGTATGAAAAAAATTTCAAATCTCTGAAGAAAGAACTAGAAGAAGATATGAGAAGATGGAAAGATCTCCCATGCTCATGGCTTGGTAGGATTAACATAGTAAAAATGACCATCTTACCAAAAGCAATATACAGATTCAATGCAATGCCCATCAAATTGCCAACACAATTCTTTACAGACTTGGAAAGAAAAATTCTCAACTTCATATGGAATAACAAGAAACCCAGAATTGCTAAAACAATCCTCTACAATAAAAGATCTTCTGGAGGTATCTCCATCCCTGATCTTAAGTTGTACTATAGAGCAACAGTTTTAAAAACTGCATGGTACTGGCATAGAAACAGAATGGTGGATCAATGGAACCGAACATAGGACCCAGAAATAAACCCACACACTTATGGACACCTGATATTTGACAAAGACGCCAAAATCATACAATGGAAAAAAGATAGCATCTTCAACAAATGGTGCTGCTCCAACTGGATGTCTACATGTAGAAAAATGAAAATAGATCCATACTTATCACCCTGCACAAAACTGAAGTCCAAGTGGATCAAAGACCTCAACATAAAAACAGACACATTAAATCGGCTTGAAAAAAAGTGGGGAATACCTAGAACTCATTGGTACAGGGGAAAACTTCCTGAACAGAACTCCAACAGCACAGGCTCTAAGAGCAACAATCAATAAATGGGACCTCATGAAACTGAAAAGCTTCTGCAAAGCAAAGGACACTGTCAGCAAAACAAAGCGACCTCCTACAGACTGGGAAAGAATATTCACCAACCCTTTATCTGACAAAGGACTCATATCAAATATATATAAAGAACTAAAGAAGCTGAAAAGCAGCAAACCAAGTAACCCACTTAAAAAATGGGGAACAGAGCTAAACAGAGAATTCTCTGTAGAGGAATACCGAATGGCAGAGAAGCACTTAAAGAAATGCTCAACCTCACTAGCCATTAGGGAAATGCAAATCAAAACAACCCTGAGATTTCACCTTACACCCATGAGAATGGCCAAGATCGAAAACTCAAGTGACAACACATGCTGGAGAGGTTGTGGAGAAAGAGGAACCCTTCTCCACTGCTGGTGGGAATGTAAACTGGTACAGCCACTCTGGAAATCAATCTGGCGTTTTCTCAGACAACTAGGAATAGTGCTTCCCCAAGATCCAGCCATACCACTCCTAGGCATATATCCAAAAGAGGCTCAAGCATACAAAAAGGAAATTTGCTCAACCATGTTCATAGCAGCTTTATTTGTAATAGCCAGAAGCTGGAAACAGCCCAGATGCCCCTCATCCGAAGAACGGATGCAGAAAATGTGGTACATCTACACAATGGAATATTACTCAGCAATGAAAAATAAGGAAATCATGAAATTTGTAGGTAAATAGTGGGATCTGGAAAGGATCATCCTGAGTGAGTTGTCCCAGAAGCAAAAAGACACACATGGTATATACTCACTCATATAGACATAAAGCATAGGACAAACCCACTAAAACCTGTGCATATAAAGAAACTAAGCAAGAGAGAGGACCCTAACTAAAATGTCTAATCCCCATCCGGAAAGGCAAAGAGGATGGACAACAGAAGAAGAGGAGAGCAGGAAACAACCTGGGAACCTACCACAGAGGGTTTCTGAGGGCCTCTGCCCTGCAGACTATCAGGGCAGAGGCTGGGCCTGATGGGCAACTGTTGGGCAGAGTGGATGGAATTTTGTGTAGGAACTGGGAGAGAGTAGGAGCTGGAAAGGATGGGGTCTCCACAAGGAGAGCAACAGAACAGGATGGTTTGAGCACAGGGAACTTCCCAGAGACTCTGCTCCAACCAAGGACTATTCATGGAGATAACCCAGAGCCCCTGCACAGATGTAGCCCAGGGCAGTTCAGAGTCCAATTGGGCTAAATGGTGATGTGAAGAGGGACCGCCTCTGGCATGGTCTGGTTGGCCTGCTCTTTGATAGCCTCCCTCTGGGGGGGAGCAGCCTTACCAGGCCATAGTGGAGGACAGTGCAGCCGCTTTTGATGTGAACTGGTGGACTGGGATCAGAAGGGAGGGGAGGGCCTCCCCTATCGGTGGACTTGGGGAGTGACGTGTATGCGGGGGAGGGGAGGGAGGGTGGGATTGGGAGGGGAGGGAGGGGCCTATGGGGGGATGCAGAATGAATAGTGTGTAATTGATGAAAAAAAAAAGGGAAAAAATAATTTAAGAACCTTAACTGACTTTCAAAAGTGGAGGAAAACATGCAGTTAGGCAATTTACATGGAGCACGTCTCGCCCCTGGGGGCAATGGTCTGCTGAACCTACTCAGACCTCGGACACCACCACTGCTAGTTCTAGAACTGATGCAGGATGTTCCAACGAGGGGGTTAAGGCTACTCATAATACTTCCTATAAGCCCATACCTGTTTGTTTACATCCCCCATTTTTATTCATTATTAGCCAGATAGAGCCAAGTAATTGTGGTAATGATACTTGCTTTTTCGCCCAATGCTGTAATGCTAGTAAATTTACTAGCTGGTTACTCACATGCCTCACTGGTTGCCTGTGCCCGTTGATGCCCTAACGCTATGACTCTCTTCAGACAGAAAAGGGATCTTGGAATTACAGCTGCCATTGTTACTGCTATCTCATTGGCGGCTATTGGAGCTACCACCACGGCATTAGCCATGAGTCATACGGGGCAGACTGCTCAGACCCTGAATAACCTTTTAGCCAATGTAGCTCATGACTTAGATGTACAAAAAGGAATTAATGCTCAACTAAAAGGAGGTTTGATGGTGTTCAATCAGAGGTTTGACCTCGTGCAGGAGCAAATTGATACCCTATGGCAAATCGCTCAATTTGCCTGTCAATGAACGTATGTTGGACTTTGTGTCACTAGCATACA
Source organism: Meriones psammophilus (assembly GCA_036365155.1). Classification (NCBI taxonomy): domain Eukaryota; kingdom Metazoa; phylum Chordata; class Mammalia; order Rodentia; family Muridae; genus Meriones; species Meriones psammophilus. The sequence goes on along the minus strand of JAEOAE010002909.1, from coordinate 72,122 downwards.
ACATGAGAACTTTCCCTGTGCTGCAAATCTGTCTAAACAATTGTCAAGCTATATTTTAGGTAATTGGACTGGAGAATTCGATACTACGATGGACCAGCTGAGAGTGGCCATTGCCATGTTAAATTCTACCAGAGTGGACGCAGGACTAGCCACAGGAGTATCATCATGGATTGCTGCAGCCATGAAGCATCTGAAGGAATGGGCGGGCATGGGAGCGTTAGCAGGCCTTCTGGTGTTGGTCACCTTGGTTTGCCTGTGGTATATATGCAAGATTAGAGTCTCACAACAGCGTAATGCAGCCATGACCATTCAGGCCTTTACAGCCATTGAAGCAGGACAGTCTCCCCAAGCATGGTTGGCTACCATAAAAGCCAAAATATTACGCTCAGGATGCGAGGCTAAGCACTGCACTCAGGGTCAGCCGCCTTGGACCCAGAGAAGAGCATGTCTGATTGCATGCGGGTTGATGCCCCAGGTCCCGCCTCTGAGAAAAAGGTATCGGACGGGTCTGATGCTCTTTGGGTGGATGACACCTAAATGAACATCAGTACAAAGTCCCAATTTATTTCTAATATCAGAGATCAGACCTCTACTCTTGCCTGATGCGTCCAAAACAAAAAGGGGGGACTGTAGAGAGCTGCGTAATGCCACTCCTGAAAGATGGAGCTGGTTTCCGCCTTCCACCTTCCCGATGGTGAGTGCTCTCTGTCACAAACAACTCCACATTTGGCTAAGGCTGAGGATCTGGCTTGCTTCCATGGATGTGGACCTATCTGCATTGCCCACGTGGCATACTGAGGTTGGCTGCCCAGAGGCTATTTAAAGTGGGCTGGCTTTCCCCAGGGTCAGATGATTGTTCAAGGTTCCTAAATAAACTGCATTGAAAAAAAAAAAAAAAAAAAAACAAAAAAAAAGAAACCCAATGATGAGAAAAACAATTGGGTTGGTTCAACCTCAGCACCCAGCTAATCCCTGGAAAATTTCCTGGGCTGTTGTGGCAGGAGAAAGGTTTTCAAGCAAATAGACCCAAGAAGCATGTCCTGATCACCTTCCCAGGCAGAACTGTGCACCCCAGGGCACTAGAGACTGGGAGTCCCAGTTTCAAGAACACCCACAGGGAAGGAAGCAAGTGGGACTGACCGAAGGTCACCCAGTCTATCCCTGGAAAAGGTCCTGAAGACCTGTGGGCGCACAGTAGCCAGCCCTCAGTGGGGTTCCAGCCACCAGCCCCTCCCACCCAACTCTTCATCACTGACAGAACTGTGTGCCCCAGGGCACCAGAGGCAGGGTTTTCCTGTTGGGAGAAAACCCACGGGGAGGGAAACAGCAGATCCCAGCTTAAAGCACTCAGCTGACCCCTCCCCCACTACCACCACCACATACAGGAATGTTCTTGGGAAAAGTTCTCAGGTTCCTGTCCAGTAACCAGCTTGGAGCAACAACTCACAAACGAGTGCCTATGCACTCTACACGCCCAACCCCCTGAAAATACAGACTGGGTCTTCCTGTTGGGAGAAAACCCAAAGGTGGGGGAAATATCTGGCCCTACCTCAGGACACCTAGCTCCAGAAAAGTTTCTGGTTATACACAGGCTCCAGACTCTAGCCTCTTGCTGTACACATGAGAGTGGTGCTCACCTGCCACTGATTACCACTTGGGTACTGGGGCACAGAGCTCCAAACTCAGACCTACAGAAGCCTGGGTTCCCTGAGATCAATCCCCAGATACTGCTCCAAGGGACAACCAGTTATCCCTAACTAAACTGACCAAACCACAAGGCACCCAGGTTACAGCAGCAGCTCACTAAATTTACAGCAAGAAAACCAGCAGCAGGGCAGCTGTCTCCAGAACTTCTCTGGGTGAGAGGATAGCCCCCTTTACTAACAAAGGCAACAATTACTACTCAGGTCTGTACGCCTGAGATGAGCTGTGGCAATTCCTGAAAACCACCTGCCATTCAGTGACCATACCTAAAAAATGAAGGAGAGCTCCTTTGGGAAAAATCTTCCTGCCAAGGAGATTCGACCCACCACAGGATTCCAGGAAGTACCAGAAACTAACACCCAACACCTAAGATATCCCAGTGGGTAGAGGCCAGTGTAAAAGTTCAACCAACAAAAGACAAAGCAATATGGCATCTCCAGAACCCAGTTATTCAGGAGCAAGCAGCCCTGGATACCCCAGCATAAAGACAATTTCAGGCCAATCTCTCTTATGAGCATTGATGCAAAAATACTCAACAAAAATACTTTGCAAACCCAATACAAAAACACATCAAAGATATCATCCACTACAACCAAGTAGGCTTCAGGCCAGGTATGCAGGGGTTGTTCAATATACAAAAATCCATCGTTATGATCCACCATTTTGACAAATTGAAAGAAAAATAAAGACATGATAATCTCCTTAGTTGCTGAAAAAGCATTTGAAAAAATCCAGCATCCATTCATGTTTGAAGTATTGGAGAGATCAGGGATACAGGGCACATACCTAAACATAGTAAAGGTGATATAGAGCAATCCGATAGCCAACATCAAGCTAAACGGAGGAAACTTAAAGCAATCCCACCAAATTCAGCGACAAGGCAAGGCTGCCCCCTCTCTCCATATCTCTTCAACATAGTTCTCGAAGTCCTTGCTAGAGTAATAAGACAATTAAAGAAGATGAAGGGAATACAAATGGGAAAGGAAGAAGTCAAAGTATTAATATTTGCAGATGATATGATAGTATACCTGAGTGACCCCAAAAATTCTACCAGGGAATGCCTAAAGCTGACAAACACTTTCAGCAATGTGGCTGGATACAAAATCAACTCAAAAAATAAGTAGCCCTCCTGTATACAAAAGACAAAAGTGCTGAAAAAGAAATTAGGTAAACAACACCTTTCACAATAGTCAAAAAGGACATAAAGTATATTGGTGTGACCCTAACCAAGCAAGTCAAAGACTTGTATTAAAAAATTTCAAGTCTCTAAAGAAAGAAATAGAAGAAGATATCAGAAGATGGAAAGATCTCTCATGCTCATGGCTTGGCAGGATTAACATAGTAAAAACGGTCCTTTTACCAAAAGCAATTTACAGATTTAATGTAATTCCCATTAAATTACCAACACAATTCTTTACAGACCTTGAAAGAAAAATTCCCAACTTCATATGGAATAACAAGAAACCCAGAATTGCTAAAACAATCTTCCATAATAAAAGATCTTCTGGGGGTATCTCCATCCCTGATCTCAAGCTGTACTATTAGAGCAATAGTAATAAGAACTACATGGTACTTCCATAGACACCAACTAGTGGATCAACAAAATTGGATAGAAGTCTCAGAAATACACCCACACACTATGGACTCCTGATTTTTGACAAAGATGCCAAAACCATACAATGGAAAAAAAGATAGCATCTTCAACAAAATGTGCTGGTCTAACTGGATGTCTACATGTAGGAAAATGGAAAAAGATCCATATTCATCACTCTGCATAAAACTAAAGTTCAGGTGAATCAAAGACCTCAGGATAAAACCAGACATACTAACTCTGTTAGAAGAAAAAGTGAGGAAGAGCCTTGAGGTCATTGGAACAGGAGACAACTTCCTGAACAGAACTTCAACAGTACAGGCTCTAAGAGCAACAATCAATAAATGGGACCTCATGAAACTGAAAAACTTCTATAAGTCAAAGGAAACTGTTGTCAAAACAAAATGACTGCCTGCAGATTGGGAAAGGATCTTCACCAACCCTATATCTGACAGAAGGTTAATATCCAGTATTTATAAAGATTTCAAGAAGTTAAACAGCAACAAATCAAGTAACCCAAATTAAAAAATGGGGTACAGAGCTTCACAGAGAATTCTCAATAGAGGAATATAGAATGGCAGAGAAACACTTAACGAAATGTTCAACATTCTTAGTCATCAGGGAAATGCAAAACAAAACCACCCTGAGATTTCACTTTACACCTATCAAAATGACGGAGACAAATAACTCAAGTGACAACTCATGCTGGATAGGATTTGGAGAAAGGGGAACACTCCTTCATTGCTGGTGGGAATGTAAACTTATACAACCACTTTACAAATCAACCTGACACTTTCTCAGACAATTAGGAATAGTGCTTCCTCAAGATCCAGCTATACCACTCCTAAGCATATATCCAAAAGGCGCTCAAGTATACAACAAGGACATCTGCTCAACTATGTTTATAATAGCTTTATTTGTAATAGCCAGAAGCTGGAAACAGTACAGATGGCCCTCAGTTGAGGAATGGATACAGAAATTGTGGTATATCTATACAATGGAATATTACTCAGCAATGAAAAACAAGGAAAATGTGAAATTTGCAGGTAAATGGTGGGAAGTGGAAAAGATCATCCTGAGTGAGGTACCCCAGAAGCAGAAAGACTCACAGGGTATATACTCACTCATAACTGGATATAGGATATAAAATATAGGATAAAGATACTAACATCTGTACACCTAAGGAAGTTAATCAGGAAGTTGTATGCTGGCTAAGATGCTCAAACCCCATGCAAAAAGGCAAAGAGGATGGACATCAGATGAGGGAGAATACAGGGACAGGACAGGAGCCTACCAAAGAGGGCCTTTGAAAGGTCCTACCCTGCAGGGTGTCAAGGCAGATGCTGAGACTCATAGTCAAATTTTGGGCAGAGTGCAGGGAATCTTATGGAAGAACTGGGAGATAGTAACCCTGGACAGGAGCTCCACAAGGACAGTAACAGTTCCAAAAATTATCGGCAGAGGGGTCTTTTTTGAAACTGATACTCCAGCCAAGGACCACTCATGGAGATGGCCTGAAACCCCTACACAAAAGGTAGCCTATGGAAGTTCAGTATCTATGTGGGCATCATAGTAATGGGGACAGGGACTGTTTCTGACAGGAACTCATTGGCCTGCTCTTTTATCACCTCACATTGAGGGGGAATCAGCCTTGCCAGGCCAGAGAAGAAGACAATGCAGCCACTCCTAATGAAACCTGATAGACTAGGATCAGAATGAAGGGGAGGAGGACCTCCCTTATCAGTGGACTGGGAAAGGGACAGGGGTAGGAAAGATGGAAGGTGGGATCGGGAGGGGAGGCAGGAGGGAGGTACAGGGGGGATACAAAGTGAATAAAATGTTATTAATAAAAATTTAAAAAGAACACAATAAAATGTTGAAATATTTTTTAAAAACTATGCTGTTACACATAGTTTGAAACTATGAAAATATTGTGTGATATCAGTTATTGCTCCTAAATAAAAATAAACAAACAAACAAATAAATAAATAAAAATGAGGAAGAATACTTCATAATCATCAAAGGAAAATTCTACTAAGATGGCATCTGTATTCTGAACAACAATCCCGCAAATACAAGGACACCCACATTTGTAAAAGAAACATTAATAAAACTTAAAGAACATATCAATCACCGTACATCAATAGTGGGAGAGGTCAACATGTCACTATCATCAAGGGACAGAGCAATGGAAAAGGACTTAAACTGAGAAATAATGACACAAATTGATGTCATGAATCAAATGAACCTAACAGATATCTAGAGATTTTTTTTAACCCAAACTGAAAAGACTCTATCTTCTTTTAGCACCTCATGGACCCTTCTCCAAAACATAACATACAGTAGGTTACAAACCAGATACAACAAGATTGAAATAATATCTTGTATCCTATCAGACCATGATAGACTAAAGATGAACCTCAACAATAACAGAAATAATAAAAAAGGAACTTCCTACAGTTGAATGGAAATGAATGCACATCATACCCAAACTCAATGGATGCAATGAAAGCAGTCCTAAGAGGACTTTTAATAGCACTAAAGGCCTTCATAAGCTATTGGAGACATCCCGTACAAGCAACTTAATAGCACACTTGAAAGCCCTAGAAAAAAAGAAGCAGACACACCCAACAGGAGTAGACCACTAGGAATAACCAAAGTCAAGGCTGAAATCAATAAATTAGAAACAAAGAGAATAATTCAAAGAATCAATGAAAGCAAGAGCTAGTTCTTTGAGAAAATTGAATATATAGACAAACTCTTAGCCAAACTAAGTAAATGACAGAAAGACACTATCCAAATCAACAAAGTCTGAAAGGAAGAGAGAGATAACAGACACTGAGAAAATCGAAAGAACCATTAGCTCTCATGTCAAAAGCCTATATGCCACAATATTTGAAAAAAATCTAAATGAAATATACAATTCTCTTGTTAGATTCCACTTACCAGAGTTGAATCAAAATCAGGTAAAGATATTAAATAGTCTTATATGGCCTAAATAAATAGAAGCAGTCATCAAAATCCTTCCAACATCAACAAGCAAAAAAAAAAAAGGACAAGATGATTTCAGAACAGAATTCTACAAGACCTTCAATGAAGAGTGAAAACTGATATTCTTCAAATTATTCCACAAAATAGAAATGGATGCATCATGACCAAACTCCTTTTGTAAGACCACAGTCACCTTGATAAATCCGCAAATACCCCAAAAAAGAAAGAGATCTTCAGACCAATCTCTTTTATGAACAATGATGCAAAAATACTCAATAAATTAACCATAAACCAAATCCAAGAACATACCGAAAATATCATCCAACATGATCAAGTAGGCTTCATCCCAGGCATGCAGGGATTGTTCAATATATGGAATCTTAATCCATCATATAAACAAATTGAAAAAAAAATAGCACCAGATGATTTCCTTAGAAGCCAAAAAAGCATTTGACAATATCCAACAGTTATTCTTGTTTAAAGTCTTGGAGAGACTGGGGACAAAGGCACAGATCTAAAAATAGTAAAGACAATATACAGCAATCTTATAGCTAACATCAAACTAAATGGAAAGAAAGTTAAATTAATTCCACTGAACTCGGGGACAAGACAAGGCCACACACTCTCTCCAAATCTCTTCAATACAGTAGTCAAAGTCCTATCTAGGGCAATAAGACAACTAAAGGAGATCAAGGGGATACAAATTGATAAGGAAGATGTCAAAGTATTGCTCTTCACAAATGATATGACACTATACAAAAGTGACCCCAAAAATTCTACTGTAGGAAACTCTTACAATTGAAGAACACATCAGCAATGTGGTTGGATATAAAGTTAACTAAAAAAAAATCAGTTGTACTCCTGTATGCAAAAGACAAATGGACTGAGAAAGAATTAGGAAAACAACACCCTTCACAATAGGCAGGAAAAAAAAAAAAAAAACTGACGTATTTTGGTGTTATCCTCAACAAGCCAGTGAAAAACCTATATGAAACAACAACAACAACTTCAAGACTCTGAAGAAAGAAATTGCAAAAGATACCAGAAGATAGAAATATCTCTCATGCTCATGGATCAGTAGGATCAACATAGTCAAAATTGCCATCTTACCAAAAAAACATTTTACAGGTTCAATGATAATTCCCATCAAAATATCAACACAATCCCCCCTGGACATTGAAAAAACAATTCTCAGCTTTATATGGAAAAATAAAAAACCCAGAATAGCTAAAATAATCCTGTACAATAGCAGATCTTCAGTAGGTATCACCACCCCTGCTCTTAAGCTCTACTATAAATCAATAGTAATAAAAAACTGCATGGTACTGGAATAAAAACAGACTGGTGGATAAATGGAATTAAAGTAAAGGCCCATAAAAAACCCACACACCGATGGACATTTGATTTTTGTCAAAGAATCCAAAACCATGCAATGGAAAAAGGACAGCATCTTCAACAAATGGTGCTGGTCCAACTGGAAGTCCACATGTGGAAAAATAAAAATAGATCCGTATTTATCACCCTGCAGTAAACTAAATTTCAAGTTGATCAAAGACTTCCAACATAAAACCAGATACGCTAAATCTGTTAGAAGAAAAAGTGGGAAAGAGCCTTGATCTCATTGGCAAGAAGATAACTTCCTAAGCAGAATACCAAGAGCACTGGCTCTAAAATCAATAATTAATAAATAGGATCTCATGAAATGAAAAGATTCTATGAAGCAAAGAACTTTGTGAATAGAACAAAATAACAGCCTACAGCCTGAGAAAGACCTTCACCAACCCTACAAACAGAGAGATCTATAAAGAGCTCTATAAATAAAAAACAAAATTATAAAGAGCTCTATAAATTAAACTCCAACAAACCAAATAATGCACTCTCAAACTGGGGTACAGAACTAAACAGAATTCTCCACAGAGGAATATCAAACAGTGGAAAACACTTAAATTCTCAATATCCATAGTCATCATGGAAATGCAAATCAAAACTACTCTGACATTCCATTTTAAACTCATCATGGCTAAGACCAAACCTGAAGTGACAGCACGTGCTAGTTAGAATGTGAAGAAAGAGAAACACTCCTCCATTGCTGGTGGGAGTGCAAACTTATACAACCACTTTAGGAATCAATCTGATGCTTTCTCAGACAATTGGAAATAGTGTTACATCAAGACCCAGCTATACAATTCCTGGGCATATAACAAAAAGATCCTCCACCATTTAACAAAGATATTTGCTCAACTATGTTCATAGCATATATATTCATAATAGCCAGAATTGGGAAACAACCTACATGTCTTTCAACTGAACAATGGTTACAGAAATTGTGGTACATTTACACAATGCAAAGCTACTCAGGTATTTAAAATTAGGAAACCATGAAATTTTCAGGCAAGTGGATAGAACTACAAATGATCATCCTAAGTGAGGTAACCCAGAAGCAGAACGACATGCGTGGTATACACTCATTTGTAAGTGGATAATAGCCATAATACAGGAAAAACATACCACAATCCACTGGCCTAAAGGAGCTATATAAAAAAGAGGACCCTATGTAGGATGGTCAATTCTTATTCAAAAGGGCAAATAGAATCGACATCAGAAGTGACTGAGGAGAGGGAACAGGATGAGAGCCTAACATACATGTCCTCTGAAAGACTCTACCCAGCAGGGAATCAAAGCAGATACTAAGACTCACAGCCAAACTTTGAGCAGAGCACAGGGGGTCATAGGAAAGTCTAGGGGGATAGAAAGACCCAGAGCTGACAGGACCTCCATAAGAAGACCAACAAGGACAACAAATCTGGGGCCATTGGGACTTGCAGAGATTGATGGACCCACCAAAGACCATTCATGAAGAGGAACCAGACCTCTGCTCAGATGTAGCTGATAGGCAGCTCAGTCTCCATGTTCGATCCATAGTAAGGGGAGAAGGTGCTGGCTTTGACAAGGATTCTGTTGTCTGCTATTTGATCATTTCCCCTTGGTGGAGGGGGCATTGCTACGCCACAGAGGAAGAGGATGCAGGCAGTCCTAGTGAGACTTGATAGGCTGGGTTCAGATGGTAGGAGAGGAGGGGTCCCTGTATCTGAGATATAGGAAATGGAATAAAGGGGAAAGAAGAATGGAGGGTGAGACTAGGAAAAGACAAGGGAGAGGATTACAATTGGGATGTTAGATGAATAAATTATTTTTTTAATTTTATTTATTTATTTATTTATTACAATGTGTTCACTTTGTGTCCTTGCCATAGCCCCCTTCCTCATCTCCACCCAGTCCCATCCACCTTCCTTCTTCTGCCCCTATGCCCTTTCTCTAGTCTCCTAATTGAGGAGGAATTCCTTCCCTTCTAGCTTATCAGGTCTCATCAAGGATGGCTGCATCATCTTCCTCTGTGGCATTGCAAGACTGCAACACTCAGGAGGAGGTAATCAAAGACTCGAGTTCATGTCAGAGAATAAATTTAAAAAAAGCAAATTTAAATTAAAAATAAATTAAATGTGAATAAAACAAATAAAATTTACAAAAAAAACAAATACAACAGGTAAGGAGAGTGTCACAAACCCACAATTCAATGACTCAGAAAGGTCAGATAGTGTTAGTGTCATGATTAAATGCCATCCTAAGAAATTAAATATACTCCCTGTCAAATTTCAAATGCAAGATGTTGATGAAAATCAACACAATAGCCTATGCTTACATATACAAAACAAAACAAAATAAATACCTAAAACCATATATTCCATGCTAAGCAGCCAATGATGGTGATGTTGATGCCAGGCATGTTGGCCTACATTTAAGCCCAACACTCGACTGGAGTTAGAGCTGGAAGTTCAAAACCAGCCTGTCCACATACAAACTTTCAGGAAACATCCAGGAACTCTGGGACATTATGACAACACACAACATGCTGATAATCAGATTAGAAGAAGGATGAGATCAAAGGTCCAGAAGACATTATCAACAAAATCATACAAGAAAAATTTCTTAACCTAAAGAAGAAGATGTCTATCAAGGCACAAGAAGCATACAAAATACCAAAGACACTGAACCAGAAAAGAAAGTCCTCTTACCAGAGAATAATCAAAACTCTAAATATACAGAAGGAAGAAAGAATATGAAAAGCTGCAACTGAAAACAAACAAACAAAAAAAAAAACCCAAACTAACCAATCAGACAAACCAAAACAAACAAAAACCAACCAAAAAACAAAAAAAGGAAGATCTATTGGAATTAATCCTGTATTCTCAGTAAAAATGCTAGTAGTTGAAGGGCTTAGACAGAGTGCTTCTGACTCTAAAAAACTGCAGAAGCCAACACAAATTACTAACTATGCCCAGAAACTTTCAGTCACCAAATGGGGAAAATAAGATGTTCCATAAAGAGGTCAATTTTAAATAATATGTATCTATAAATACAGCCCCACTCAAGGTGCTAAAACCACTACCACCACCACCAAAATAACAATTATTGTTCAATGATATCTCTTAATAACATCAACCCAAATTCACCAATAAAAAGACACAGACAAACAAAACTGATGATAAAATAGAATCCACCCTTTTCTAAATACAACACAGCTTCACATCAAGATAGACATTATCTCAAGGTAAAGGTTTGGAAAAGATATTCCAAATAAATGGACTAGAGTATCAAGCTTGTATAGCAATTTTAATATCTAACAAAACAGACTTTAAAAACAACTAAACAAAAGATGGCAAAAAACATGACATATTAAAATAAAAGAAACATTTCTGCAGCTTGCATCACATCCTGACCCTTATAAACTGATAGGGAAAGACTTCAATATATCACTCTCACCAATGGACAGGTCCTCCTGACCAAACTAAACAGCTAACTAACATCAAAAAACTAAATATACCCAAATGATGTTTACAGAACATCCACCCAAGCACAAAAGATTATTCCCTCTTCTCAGCACCTCATATACTATTCTCCAAAATTGATGATATACTTGAACAGTAGAAGTATCAAAATACATAAGAAACTTGCAATAATTCCATGAAATGAATACATAACATATCAAAACTCATAGTACACAATAGAAATGTTGACCATTAGACAGTTCATAGCACTAAGTACATTTAGAAAAAAAATCAGCAAGATCTCTTACTAGCAACTTAACAGCACACCTAAATACTGTACAACAAAAAGAAGTAAACATAACTAAAAGGAGTAGACAATGAGAAACTGTTGAACTGTGTCTTCACGGGTAAAACTAAATGTCTCCACAGGAAAGGAATGGTGGATCCTATCAAAATTGATAATGATTAGATTTGAATAGTAGAGATCCCCTGCATAAGCAGAGGTAACTGTTCATCAGACAGCTTGGTCATTGAGTCCACACAAACTTATAAAGACTAGTGTTTTCTTCTTAAATAAAAATGGATACTTTTGTTGTTTCATATTAAAAACAGTTAAGAGGTTTAAATGTTTTAAGTAAATTCAAAGTTACAAACTTGTTTGAGATGGAATAATTTGGAGTGAATATAAAATTTTTGAGCAGTGTAGTGATAGACAGTGCCTTTAATCCCAGCAGAGACAAGCAGTTCACTATTAATTAGTTGTTTTCTAAATTCAGGAGTTACAATGACAGGGTGTTGGTGGTTCATAGCCTTAATCCCAGCATTTGGGAGGCACGTGCCTTTTACATATCACCTGGGAGGCAGAGGCAGGCACATAGGATTTACATTGATTTCATTTAAAAGCTACATGTAAAAGACAGGCTGAAAATCAAAATGAATGCCCTTTATTATCTAGAAATAAATACACATGAAGGCATATTTTATTGTAAACTTTCAAAATATTTTTTAACTTTAATTGAGAGATTATACCTTTATCTATTTCCAAAACCATTTTGCCCTATAAAAGATATAACCTGACTAAAAGAGGAAATACCCCTTCCCAGAATTAGATATGGGGCAGGGTTTTGATTTTGTCTTTCAAGGAGAAAAGAAAAAAAACAAAACATCCAACTAAGGAATATGGAGACCATTGAACAAATGAAACTTCTGAAGGAAAAGGACAGATCACCAAAAGAAAATGTCCAAAGAAAAAGAGTAAACTGGCCAAGTGGTATCACCAACCTTCATGTTGTCTCTTCCGCCTTCTAAAGACATAAGTGATCTTTATGTGCTTGTTAAATGACAATCCAAGATCTCTATCTCATATCAGAAAAGCCACCTGGAAAGAAACAGAGGAAAACAGAAAAATAAGTGAAGAATATATTGCCACTAATCGCATAATCTTCTGGCATGATGTGACTTCTGTACTTTCCACAAACTTCAATAATCAGGAGTGTGCACAGTGTTTGTGAAAGAATGAGGGGGTGAGAGAAAAAGCCACAAACATAAGCCTAAAATATAGCCAATTTTACATGAAAAGACCTAAGGAAACTCTAACATGAAAAATGTGCACTGGATCACAGATACCTTTGATTTTTTTTAATTTAGTACAAATTAAATAAACAAAGATTTCACAACTTCTACAAGACAAAATCAAAGTGACACTTAAACTGTTATATTTCTGACCCTGCTGCTACTCCTAATCTCTTTTCCAGTGAGTCCTTTTGCTCTGGATGTCTCTTAGAAAGTGGAGGTGATCAAAAAAGATGAGCTATGGCTTTCAGTCCCTCATGTCCCCTTGTGGGTTCAGGCACATCCCAGCCCTTGCCAACACTCACACACAAAACAATGTTGGAGAATAATTTAATATGTTTCCTGCTGCGTGGATTATGTCAAAAGATGTGGAATCCGCCCTATCCACTTACCTAAAACCAGGCACACCTGACAAAATTCTACATCTCAGAAATTCATTTTGTACCCTGGAATTGAATTTCTCTAAAGCATGCCATTGTGCCTGGTGGTAGATGCAAAATTTAAAAAAAAAAAAAAAAAGTAATCAAGTATTGCTGAAGGATGGATCACCACCAACTTGTTTCTTCCGGTTTCAAAACTATTTGTAAAATTTGTTACACAAAACCATATGTGGAATACAACGTTCATCATTTCTAGAAATGAGACCTTCATTTTTCCAATCTATCTACTGCACACCAAAAGCAAAGCCTGTGTGTACACAATTCATAATGATATTATAATCACCACAGCTTTCTACTTCCCAGGGTGCAAGTTCCCCTCCTCCCTGGACAATCAACACAAAGGAAGGTTCAGAGTCCAAGAGTCTCTGCCCAGGTCACCACATGGAGAACAACAGAACCACAGTCTGAACCACAGTCCATCTCAGTCAAAGCAGATCAGGCTGTGATATCTCAGCAGATATGCTCTGCCTGGCCTGGGAACAATAGTCCCACACTCACCATTGCATGTCTTGTGGTCTCACTCACAGCTCCCTATAACTACATCAGAAGAAGATCCTAGAACAAATTGGTAAGCTACCTCCCGCTGGTGCTCCTGACTCCTGGCCTACCCAGAGTCTCTCATTAGCTTGAACAATACAGCTGAGTCTCAGGACAGTAGTAGCTCCTCTACCAGTGGATCAAAGATCAAATGATGCAGATAGTAGAGGCATTCTAGCTTTTCCCTAACATCTATGGGCACACAGAACACTAGCGTTGTTATAAAAGAATGAAAATCCCAATTGTTCAATTTTACCAATACAGACCCAAGAGCCAGATACTGGGGAGAAAACCTGCTAGTTCAGCAAGGCAGAGAAAGCACCCATCTGACCATCATACTCACCTCACACTTAAGAGGAAAAAGCTCTAAAACCTCACCAGTTCAGATGACAGCTCAGGGGAGATAGGCCAAAGGAATCCAAGGCCAAAGGCTTTCTAGATCAAAGCTCAAAAAGCCCAAAAGCTACCTTCCTAAAACTCCTTCCACTTTTACACTTTGTCTTAAATACATTTCAGCTGAAAGTTCCACTTTCTCTTTAATCCCTGTCAGCTGGTTTCTTGCTTTGCCTCTTGACCTAGGGTTAACATTATTTACTGCTGTTCACAGAGAGCTTTTGAATTAAAGGTATGTTCCAGGGCCGATGGAACCATACCACAATCACCTGTTTACAATAAACGGAAATTTCTTGGAATTAAGGTTTGTGTTAGGGTTCAACCATACCAAACAAAGCACATGTTTTTACAGTTCACAATCTAAGGGATCACACTGGGATCAAATATCCTGCAACATCCTCATCTTGGAAATGTTTTAAAGCACAATCTTCCACTTTCCCAGGGCACCTGCTCATCATCCAAGATACAGGTCATTTATGTGTCACATTACATCACATGATCAGTGTCCAGTGTACTCATCTCTACCTCATAGTTGTGAAGTCCTTCAGCCAAACTTCAGTCAAAGCCAAACAGTAACAACCTTCAAAGAAACAAATGGCCATGAAGTTGAAAGCAAGGAGTAGTTAAAGGGAGCTCAATGAAAATGAGAAATAAAACAACAACAACAACAAAAAGATATGGCTGTACCTAGGAATGTTGGAGTAGAAAGTTTATTATAGATAGACGAGAGAACATAGTCAGACACAGGGAAATCTGGGACAGTCTAAAGTTGACATGACCCTGAGCTATGTGAGATGAGAGGAAAGAGGGAAGTGGAGAGCCAGAACAAAGAGCCAGGAGGATAAATTATAAATGAAAATGACCATGTAACCAAAACGGTTAGAATACATAAGGAAGGGCAGCTGGGAGGAGAGCAGCTCAACTCCTGGGATAGAGATCTGTGTTTGACACTCATACATTATAACAGGTAAGGACTGAGGGATACTGAGAGAACCTGAGACCCACATTTGCTTTGATTGTTAAGTAGCCACCTTAACCATTCATCCCAGCATTTGAGATGTAAGAGTAGAGAGGAGTGAGAATGTTGAAACGATTTCATTATGCTCTCAAAAATTATTTTTAAAGTTGAAAATGGCTTTATGGTCCAATATTCTTCAGATACTTCAAGTATGTATTAGAGCACACCAAGTATTACTCACACCTTTTCTCTCAGGTTGTGCATTTTCAGATCGGGGGGGAGAGGAAACATGCCTGTTAGTCACTACCACAGCAGTTTATCCAGAACTTCTGTGTTGTTTGAACTCATACAACTATAGAAATTTGCTCCCCAGAAACAAGTTCAGCAACTAATCCTTATTCTTGATTTCCTTTGTATATGAATCCCCCCAAATGTACAGTTTTCATTTTTATTGAACATCTAAAATTGATTACCTGACTCATTACCATTTTCCCTCCTTCCCCTCCCTTTCTGTGTTGTGAATACACCAGCTTCAAAGTATGTCAGTGAAGTCAATTCCTACACAGGTATCTCTTTATTTGTAATTGCTCACCTCCAAAAAATATCAGTGTTCAGTGGACATTCATTCACTGGTCTCTTTTACTTCACACTCACCAGTCAGGGTCCACCTAAAATGAGCTGCAGGACAACGTTCTAGGCACTGGGCAGTAGGAACAGCATTCAGTACTCAAAGAAAGTCTCAATTACATAACATATGAAAGGTTGATCTACAGGAGACATTGCTTTAAACAAAAACAAATATCAAACCACTAGAGAAAAAGGAATGAAATTTTTATTGACAGGGGATTATCAGAGAATATTAACTAATAAGAGACTAGAACAGTGATGCATTAACAAAATAAAATTTACTAATACCAACAACTTCTTTCTTTCTTTCTTTCTTTCTTTCTTTCTTTCTTTCTTTCTTTCTTTCTTTCTTTCTTTCTTATGTATACAGTGTTCTGCATGCATGTACACTTGCACGACAGAAGAGAGCACCAGATCTCATTATAGATGTTGTAAGCCACCATTTGGTTGGTGGGAATTGAACTCCTGATCTCTGGAAGAGCAGCCAGTGCTCTGAACCTCAGAGTTGAAACACACACACACACACACACACACACACACGTAGGCATACTGACTTTGAAAAACACAGGCCATTCTCTTGTAGAGGGAAAGCCATTAATAAGATACTGTTTGATGTTATCCCAGACACAGCTTTAGCCCATAGCCTGTGTCTCAAATTTGAACTGACAGAATTGTGTCAATGAGGATTGACATATAGACATAGGACAGTCCCTTAATTTGAAATTCAATATTCAATGGATAAAGCTACCTGACCCAAATTGTACACCCACCAAATCTGGTCTGTTTTCATTGGCATTCATGAATTAATAAACACATGTTAGGAAATTATAAATTAAAAAAACTTCACTCTGCCTCATTTCTAGATAATCCTGGTGAGCAAACATGTGTATCCCGGGATCCTAATCTCTAACAGGCTTGGTTAGCATACTGCTTATCTGCGGAGTGTTTTACAGGCAGTCTTCCCTCAGCTAAATTCTAACTGGTACCACTAGTTTCTCAGCGACAGTAAATCCTTTACATCATCAGTTCTACTCTTCTATATCACAGCTTAATATTTGAGGGCTCTCTGACACAGGACATATAATTTACAACCCCCACAAAATCCAAATGGATCTTTTAGAATGGAGAGACATCCCCAAAGGTGACCAGGAACTAGGCCTAAAAAAGGGCACTTAAATTTCACCAGAATAGTGACTCTATCATAAAGCCACCAGGAATTGGACCATGGGTCACCAATTCCAAAAACAAGGTCATAAGATTCCTTACCCAAGGAACAGCCTGAGGATAACCACAAAAATGGGAAGGTATCTTATTTCAAAGTGGGGCATTTGTGCTGAGCAGTCTACCAACCTTGTAGTAGAACCTTCAGTGACACAGAAAATACCCAACATTCCTGAGGCCTAGAGATAGCTCCCTCAATGTTAGTTATGTTAGCTAGCCAATCACTTTGTAAAAAGCTTGCCCTTGCCACTTTTGATGTCAACTGATGGACTAAGGTCAGAAAAGAGAGGAGAACCTCCCCTATCAGTGGACTTGGGGAGTGGCATGCATGCAGAGGGAGGAGGGAGGGTGGGGTTGGGAGGGGAGAGAGGGGCCTATGGGGGGATGCAGAATGAATAAAGTGTAATTGATGAAAATTTTTTTAAAAAAAGGGAAAAAATAATTTAAGAACCTTAAATGACTTTCAAAAGTGGAGGAAAACATGCAGTTAGTCAATTTACATGGAGCACGTCTCGCCCCTGGGGGCAATGGTCTGCTGAACCTACTCAGACCTGGGACACCACCACTGCTAGTTCTAGAACTGACGCAGGATGTTCCAACGAGGGGTTAAGGCTTCTCATAATACTTCCTATAAGCCCACACCTGTTTGTTTACATCCCCCATTTTTATTCATTATTAGCCAGATAGAGCCAAGTAATTGTGGTAATGATACTTGCTTTTTCGCCCAATGCTGTAATGCTAGTAAATTTACTAGCTGGTTACTCACATGCCTCACTGGGTGCCTGTGCCCGTTGATGCCCTCACGCTATGACTCTCTTCAGACAGAAAAGGGATCTTGGAATTACAGCCGCCATTGTTACTGCCATCTCATTGGCGGCTGTTGGAGCTACCACCACGGCATTAGCCATGAGTCATACTGGGCAGACTGCCCAGACCCTGAATAACCTTTTAGCCAATGTAGCTCATGCCTTAGATGTACAAAAAGGAATTAATGCTCAACTAAAAGGAGGTTTGATGGTGTTCAATCAGAGGTTTGACCTCGTGCAGGAGCAAACTGATACCCTATGGCAAATCGCTCAACTTGGCTGTCAATGAAAGTATGCTGGACTTTGTGTTACTAGCATACAACATGAGAATTTTTCCTGTGCTGCAATTCTGTCTAAACAATTGTCAAGCTATATTTTAGGTAATTGGACTGGAGAATTCGATACTACGATGGACCAGCTGAGAGTGGCTATTGTCATGATAAATTCTACCAGAGTGGACGCAGGACTAGCCACAGGATTATCATCATGGATTGCTGCAGCCATGAATCATCTGAAGGAAGGGGCGGGCATGGGAGCGTTAGCAGGCCTTCTGGTGTTGGTCACCTTGGTTTGCCTGTGGTGTATATGCAAGATTAGAGTCTCACAACAGCGTAATGCAGCCATGACCATTCAGACCTTTACAGCCATTGAAGCAGGACAGTCTCCCCAAGCATGGTTGGCTACCATAAAAAGCCAAAATGTTACGCTCAGGATGCGAGGCTAAGCACTGCACTCAGGGTCAGCAGCTTTGGACCCAGAGAAGAGCATGTCTGATTGCATGCAGGTTGATGCCCCAGGTCCCGCCTCTGAGAAAAAGGTATCGGACGGGTCTGATGCTCTTTGGGTGGATGACACCTAAATGAACATCAGTACGAAGTCCCAATTTATTTCTAATATCAGAGATCAGACCTCTACTCTTGCCTGATGCGTCCAAAACAAAAAGGAGGAACTGTAGAGAGCTGCGTAATACCGCGCCTGAAAGATGGAGCTGGTTTCCGCCTTCCACCTTCCCGATGGTGAGTGCTCTCTGCCACAAACAACTCCACATTTCGCTAAGGCTGAGGATCTGGCTTGCTTCCATGTATGAGGACCTATCTGCATTTCCCACGTGGCATGCTGAGGTTGGCTACCCAGAGGCTATTTAAAGTGGGCTGGCTTTCCCCAGGGTCAGATGATTGTTCAAGGTTCCTGAATAAACTGCATTGGAAAAAAAAAAAAAAAAAGAAGCAAACAAACAAACAAACAAAAAAAAGCAGCACATCACCAATTAGAAAAAACAGCAGAAAGCTTACAAACTCATAGAAATTGAACAACTCTCTACTGAATAAAAAATGGATCAAAACTGTAATAAAGAAAGAAATTAAAGAATTTCTAGAAGTCAATGAAATGAATACACAACATATCAAAACTCATAGTACACAATGGAAGTGTTGAATACAAGAGAGTTCATAGCACTAAGTACATTCAGAAAATATAATCAGAAAGATCTCTTAGTAGCAACTTAACAGCACACCTAAGTACTTTAGAACAAAAAGAAGTAAACATAAATAAAAGGAGTAGACAGTTAGAAACTACTGAACTGTGTCTTCACTGGTAAAACTGAATGTTTCCACAGGAAAAGAATGGTGGATCCTATCAAAATTGATAATGATCAGATTTGAATAATAGAGATCTCCTGAATAAGCAGAGGTAACTGTTCATCAGACAGTGTGGTCATTCAGTCCAAACTAACTTAATAAAGACTAAAGTTTTCTTCTTAAATAAAAGAAAGATATATTTGTTGTTTCATATTAAAAACAGTTAAGAGGTTTAAAATGTTTTAAGTAAATTCAAAAGTGTAAACTTGTTTGAGTTGGAATAATTTGGAGTGAATATAACATATTTGAACAGTGTGGTGATAGACCACACATTTAATCCCAGCAGAGAAAAGCAGTTCTCTATTAATTAGTTGTTTTCTAAATTCAGGAGTTACAATGACAGGGTGTTGGTGGTTCATAGTCCTAATCACAGCATTTCAGAGGCACATGCCTTTTACATACCACCTGGGAAGCAGAGGCAGGCACATAGGATTTACAGTGATTTTATTTAAAAGCTGCTTGTAAAAGGCAGGCTGAAAATCAAAATGAATGCCCTTTATTATCTAGAAGTAAATACACTTTAAAGTATATTTGTAAACTTTCAAAGATTTTTTTAACTTTAATTGAGATATTATACTTTTTCTATTTCCAAAAAAACATTTTGCCATATAAAAGATATAACATCCCTAAAAAGGCACAACCCTCACCCCAGAATTAGGGATGGGGCAGGGTTTTGATTTAATCTTTTCAGGAGAATAAAATCATCCAACTAAAGAATATGGAGACCATTGGACACATGGAATTTCTGAAGAAAATGACAGATCACCAAAAGAAAATGTCAAAAGAGAAGGAGTAAACTGGCCAACTGGTATCACTCACCTTCATGTTATCTCTTCTGCCTTCTACAGACATAGCTGCAAATTGCCTTTATGTGATTGCTAAAGAACAATCCAAAATCTCTATCTCATATCAGAAAAGCCACCTGGTAAGAAACAGAGGAAAACAGAAAAATAAGGGATGAGTCTATTGTCATGAATTTCATAATCTTCTGGCATGATGTGACTTCTGTTCTTACCACAAACTTCAATAATCAAGAATGTGTACAGTGTTTGTGAAAGAATGAGGGGGTGGGAGAAAAAGCTAAAAAACATAAGCCTAAAATGTAGTCAAGTTTACATGAAAAGACGTAAGGAAAAATCTAACATGAAAAGTGTGCACTGGACCAGAGATACCTTTGATTTTCTCATTAATACAAATTAAATAAACACAGATTCCTCAACTGTTATAAGACAAACACAAAGTGACACCAAAACTGTTATATTTCTGACCCTCCAGCTACTAATAACCTCCTTTACAGAGAGTCTTTTTGCTCTGGAAGTCTCTTGGAAAATGGAGGTGATCATAAAGCTGGGCTATGGCTTGCAGTCCCTCATGTCCCCTTGTGGGTTCAGACAGAGCCCAGCCCTTTTGGACACTCACACACAAAAAATGTTTGAGAATAATTTAGTATCTGTTTCCTGCTGAAAGAATTATGTCACAAGATGTGGAATCTGCCCTATCCATTTATTTAAAACCAGGCACACCTGACAAAATTCTGCATCTCAGAAATCCTTTTGTACCGTCAAATTGAATTTCCCTAAATCACACCATTGTGACTAGTGGTAGTTGAAAGGTAAAAAACAACAACAACAAACAACAACAACAACAAAAAAACGTAATCAAGTATTGCTGAAAGATTACCACCACCACCTCTTTTCTTCCAGTTTCAAATGATTTGTAAAATTTGCTACACAAAGCTGTATGTGGAATACAACGTTCATCATTTCTAGAAATGAGACCTTCAGTATTCCAATTTGTCCACTGCAATACCAATGCCTATGTGTGCACACTAGGTAGTCAAATTATGAGCACCACAACTTTCTACTGCTCAGGCCACAAAATCCTCACTTCTCTGGTGAATAAACACTCAGGAAGGGTTGGATGCCAAGGGTCTCTGCCGAGATCACCACATGGAGACCAACAGAATCACAGCCTGAACCACAATCTGAACCACAGTCCATCTCTTTCAAAGCAGATCAGTCTGTGAGAGCTCAGCAGCCTGCTCTTCCTGGCCTGGGGACAATGGCCCCACACTGAGCATGACATGGCCTCTGGTCTCACTCACAGCTCTTTACAGCTACATCAGAGGAAAATCCCAGAACAAACCCATAAACTACTTCGCACTGTTGCTCCTGACTGCTAGGCCTGCCCAGAGTCCCTCATTAGCTTGAACAATAGAGCTGAGTCTTGGGACAGTAGTAGCTCCTCTATCAGTGGATCAAAGATTAAATGATGCAGAAAGCAGAGGCATTCTAGCTTTTCCCTTACCCCTATGGAAACACAGAACCCTAATGTTGTTATAAGAGAATGAAAGTCCCAATTATTCGATTTTAAAACTTGCTAGTGCAGAGAGACAGAGAAAGCACCCATCTGACCCTGCTACTCACCTCAACTCCAAGAGGAAAAGTCCCAAAAGCTCACAAGTTCAGATGACAGCTCAGGGGGGATAGGCCAAAGGAAGCCAAGGCCAAAGGCTTTCTAGCTCAAAGCCCAAAAAGCCCAAAAGCTATGAATCTAAAACTCCTTCCACTTTTACACTCATCTTAAATACATTTCAGCTGAAAGTTCCACTTACTCTTTAATCCCTATCAGCTGGTTTCTTGCTTTGCCTCTTGACCTTGGGTTAACATTATTTAATGCTGTTCACAGAGAGCTTTTGAATTAAAGGTATGTTCCAGGGCTGATGGAACCATACCATAATCACCTGTTTACAATAAACAGAAAGTTCTTGGAATTAAGGTTTGTGTTAGGGCTCAACCACGCCAAACAAAGCACAGCATTTTACAGTTCACAATCTAAGTGGTCACACTGGGATCAAATATCCTGCAACACCTTCATCTTGGAAATGATTTAAAATTCAATCTTCCACTTTCCCAGGGCACCTGCTCATCTTCCAAGATACAGGTCATGTATGTTGCATATCCCATTACATGATCAGTGTCCAGTGCAGTCATCTCTACCTCATGGTTGGGAAGTCCTTCAGCCAAACTTCAGTCAATACCAAACGGTAACAACCATAAAAGAAACAAATGGCCATGAATTTGAAAGCAAGGAGTAGTTAATGGGAGATCAATGAAAATGAGAAATAAAAGAAAAAGGATATGTCTGTACTTAGGAATGTTGGAGTAGAAAGTTTATTATAGATAGAGGAGAGAACATAGTCAGACACAGGGACATCTGGGACAGTCTAAAGTTGACATGACCCTGAGCTATGTGAGACGAGAGGAGAGAAGTAAGTGGAGAGCCAGAACAAAGGGCCAGGAGGATAAATAATAAATGAAAAAGACCAGGTAATCAAAACGGTTAGAATACAAAAGGAAGGACTGTTGGGAAGAGAGCAGCTCAACTCCTGGACTAGAGATCTGTGTTTGACACCCATACCTTGTAACAGGTAATGACTGAGGGATGCTGGGAGAACCTGACAGCCACGTCTGCTTTGATTGTTAAGTAGCCTCCTTAACGATTCATCTCAGCATTTGAGATGTAAGAGTAGAGAGAAATGAGAAGGATGCAATGATTTCATTATAATCTCAAAAATTATTTTTAAAAGTTGAAAATGGCTTTATGGTCCAATATTCTTCAGGGAATTCAAGTATGTAATAAAACACACCAAGTATTACTCACAACTTTTCTCTCAGGTTGTGCATTTTCAAATGGGGGGAGAAGAAAGCATTCCTGTTAGGCACTACCACACCACTTTGTCCAGATCTTCTTTGTGTTTGAACTAGTGTAAGTGTAGAAATTTGCTTTCCAGAAACAAGTTCAGCAAACTCTCAGGCCTAGGTGTACACTTTTCACTTTTACTGACCATCTAAACTTGATTACCTGACTCATTGCCATCTTCCCTCCTCCCCCTCCCTTTCTGTGTTGTGACAACACCAGCTTCAAAGTAGGTCAGTGAACTCAATTCTTACACAAGTCCCTCTTTATTTGTAATCAACCTCAGAGTTGAAAAAAAAAAAAAAAAAACAGAGTCAAACTGACTTTGAAAAACACCATTTTCTTGTAGAGGGAAAGCCATTAATAAGATACTGTTTGATGCTGTCCCTGTGTACAATATTAGCTGCTGAGACCTGTAACCTGACAAATCTTTAGCCAATAGCCTGTGTCTCAAATTTGAACTGAAAGAACTGTGTCAATGAGGATTGTGCATATGGGCATAGAACAGTCCCTTAATTCGAAATTCAATATTCACTGCATCAAGCTACCTGACCCAAATTTTACACCCACCAATCTGGTCTGTTTTCATTCTGATTCATGAATTGATAAATACACAATTTGGGAAATTACAAATTAAAAAACTTCACTCTGCCACATTTCTAGATAATCCTAGTGAACAAACGTGTATCCCCACATCCTAATCTCTAACGGGCCTGGTTAGCATACTACTTATCTGTGGAATGTTTTACAAGCAGTCTTCCCTCAGCTAAAATCTAACTGGTGCCACTAGTTTCTCAGCAAAAGGAAATCCTTTACATCATCAGTTCTACTCTTGTATATCACAGTTTACTATTGGAGTGCTCTCTGACACATGACATACAAATTACAATCCCCACAAAGTCCAAATGTATTTTTAAGAACTGAGAGAACCAGACCTGACACCCCTAAAGGTCACCAGGAACTAGGCCTAAAAAAAGTCACCCAAAGGTCACCAGACTACTGACTCTACCCCAAGGTCACCAGGAGAGATGATGAATGTGCCCCTATCTGTAAAGGGTGGGAGAGAACCCAGTTTTCTGTGATCTCTGAATCTTTGGATAAGGACAAGACAGGTAGCTCCTGCAGCACTGATTCACTGATGTCCTACTTTCAGTTTTTCTGCTGCATGAGTAGTGGGATTTGTTGTCTGGCCCTGTGTTTTCTGTTGCACAAGCAGTGGGTTGTGGCTGTTTGTGTCTTTTTGTTTGACTGTATTGTCTGTTGCTGCCAGCTGCCTTTTATTTTATTTTTTTAATTGGGACTGACTGAGGATATGTAACAGAATCCTTCTATCCCCCTTTACTTGATTCTTTCCCATTTCAGGAGGCTTGAGCCATGCTCCACAGGCTCCAGTGACAGTGGCAAGGAGACAGCATGGGATGGATAAGGTATACGGAGCCCCAATCTTGGCACCTCTGCAAATGTTCTCTGGCCTCTGGTCTGGCAGAGCTCGGCTGCTGATATGGTCTCTGGTCTGGTAGAGATTGGCTGCTGCTTTGGCCTCTGATCTGGTAGAGATCAAAAGATATGTTGCTGCTCTATTCCATGGTCTGGCTGAATGCGGTCACCATTCCAAACTCTGGTGTAGTTGGGTGGAGCCTGATTTGGTGGTAGACCACCACTAATGGAACAGGATAGATGGCCAATAGAGAGACAAGCCACTGTTCTGAGTTTTGGTATTTTCTTCTTCCATTCTCTTTGTGCACATTGTACCTGGTACATTCTTTTCTTGTGTTGTTCTTTTGTGATTTTGTTTGTTTTTGATGGTCTCAGTAGGCCAGTGACCAAACAGCTGTGCTCCTTTGTGACTTTGCCTGCCCCATGTTTCCAGCACTACATGTAGGGCACCTCTGGTCACTAGTAGGAGCACACATTTCTACACAGTTGGCTGGGAAGGCTCAGTTGGAGAGGGTCTGTGTGCAGAAAATCTTGCTGGGCTGGACCTCTTTGCCTCCTTGCTTTCTCTCTGAGGAAAGTTGGTGACCTGAGGTTAGCTCTGGATTTGAACAATGATTTGCCAAATATGCTCATAGCCAAAATGTATTGTGGTTATTACTATTGTTATTTTTTGGTTAGGGTTCCCTGTAGCCCAGCCTGGCCTGAAACTAAACAGCTATAAGAGGACCTTGAATTTCTGATCCTTCATCTCCATGTCTTATAAACTGAGCTACACCTCCAATCCCTCAAACTTCTTGTATTGAACCATAGGTGGCTTCAACAAGGAAGTGGACTGAACCCGAAAGGAGAAGGCTTGACTTCACTGAGCTCCAGGGTCTGTGCCAGTGTACTGACACTGTTCTAAGAACACCCACCTGAGCACCTTGGCACATGGTTTATTAGCCTGATTGCACTTATGAAATTGTCACCTGAGAACTAAGCCAATTATTTTTCTTTTTTTTTAAGATTTATTTTTTATTTATACAGTGTTCTGCCTGTATGTGTGACAGCAGGCCAGAAGATGGCACCAGATTTCATTATAGATGGTCATGAGCCACCATGTGGTTGCTGGGAATTGAATTCAAGACCTTTGGGAAAGCAGTCATTGCTTTTTAACCTCTGAGCTATCTCTCCAGCCCACCCAATTCTTTTTTAGGCGAGGTCTCAGAATGGCAACTACAAGAATTTTGTTAGAAAACCTTAGAAAGCACATGTATGATTGTGGTTTGCTTAGGTGGGGATGTAATACCAGGAACACAAGACCCTCAGAGACCACCATGAGATGACTTGATGCAAGAGCAAGAGAGCTTTATTACAAGAGTGACTGACTTCGGGGCCCAAGTCTCACTGACACAGCAATATAGAACTGGGACCTTGAGCCCTGAGTGAGCAGGGTTTTTAAAGGGAAAGACTCTAAGCAGGTGGGTTTCCATAACAGCAAGCAGGGGGATACATGTTTCCATGAGAGAAAGCAGGTGGGCTCATGCCTTGATGTTACAGAATTGGGTAGAAGCCATAGGGGAGAGGTGACCATATACATAATCACAATTCCCCAGGAGATTGTCTCTTTTTTACTAAACATTTATTCTGTCATATTTCCTGGAGGCAGTTGCTTGGAGAGCTAACTTTGTATTCTTCCAGGTGCACATTCTGTGATATTTCCTGGTACCTGAGTACAGCTCCTGGTCAAGATGGTGCCTTATTTCAAAATGGAGTCACATATGCTTACTTAAACTCCTCAGGGAACTTCTGTCAATGTGCTCTCCAAAGTACAAAAAGACTTAAGTGGAGGGTGCGGTGGAGAGTGGGAAGAGAGATAGATGAGGAATTCACCATGTCTGGGTATCTACCCCTCCCCCCCAGAAAATGAGTTGATTTACTTAATCACTAGTGCAAGAAAAAAAAAATAGCTGGAATGTATTTTAAGTTCAAGGTCTAAAAGTGAGGCTGCAGGGGTCCTTTTGGCAATACTTTTGCAGAATTTCATCCATTCACTTGCAATGTTTGTAAATTCACACTGAGCAATGAAATAAAGAATGGGAGGAAAGTGAAGGGGAGGAGAGAATAGGGGAATGGAGGGGGAGGGAAGGAACATGTTCAAAATCTTCCTGGCAAGAAAACAAAAAGAAAAAACAAATCCTGCTTAATGAATTTCCACCTTTTGTGTGTCCAAGAATTCTTAAGTTGTGTTTATGTGTAAATCCTTTCATCATATTTACATATATGTATGATG
Organism: Meriones psammophilus; assembly: GCA_036365155.1. Lineage (NCBI taxonomy): Eukaryota > Metazoa > Chordata > Mammalia > Rodentia > Muridae > Meriones > Meriones psammophilus. The sequence goes on along the minus strand of JAEOAE010002909.1, from coordinate 45,411 downwards.
AAAAAGCTTGCTGAATAATGGTGTTTCAATGTCTTCCTTACATTTCAACTCAATTATTTTTGGGCCCTAAATCTAGACCCAATTCTTATCAATATTTGGAGGTTTTGCTTGTTTTGAATGTGTTGTTTTATTTTCTTAGTTAATAGTGTGTCCACAGTCCATTACACCAGGGTCATCATATTTGGGTCTCTAGAAAAGTAATGAAAAACAATAAACAGTACTAATAATGTTAGTGACTAAAATGAAAGTAACTTATGTTCTTCTCAGACAGGTAATTTTATGATGAAATCTTTTTTTTTTTTTTTTCATGAGGAACAAAATGCCTGTTAAGCTTATGGCTTGTTTACAGCATGTTCTTGAAAACAAGGTTCAAGATGCATCCTGAAGTCATAACATCTAATGATGTACAGAGAGGACACAATTAGCTTTGTGGATATGGTCTCCTAGTGATAAGTACGGCAGGATGCAAAGCCCAGAACATTTTCTGAGGACCTGACCTCTCATAAAATCTAATGAATATATAGATTCTTCTCAGAAAATGAACATGTACATAAAACCAATTATGTATAAAACATGTATATAGTGGATGTCAGGAGAAGGATCAGGATAAAACTAATGCCAAATAAGTAGCACTGTTGTTGTACCTGTAATTTCTACTAATCTGGAAGGCAGAAACAGGAAGACTGTTAACCCCTGTATTTAAGGCAGAGCATCTGCATAAAGAAAAGCAATGCTTTGCTTCTCCTCTTCCTTTTCTTCCTCCTCTCTTCCTCCTCTTTCTTTACCTCATATAGTGAAGAAAATATTCTACCTCTGAGCTGTATTCCGAGCTTCTGTACAAACAGACAGATACAGATTGTCTTTGCATATGATAAAACCAGATGCTAAAGCTCACAGAAAGTAACTTGTTATGGGATAAATGAAAGAGAACACAGAGAAGGCAACAGACATAGAGACTGTCCTACTAACAGCAGAAACAGAACAAAGATAAAAATACTTCAGGAGAAGTTTATTACAGTTGGTACAATGGCTGGCATTAACAAATAAAATGCTACATGCACCCATCTTCTAGGTGAGAATGCTGTATCAGATTATGAATGCTGTATCAGATTATGAAGACTTTGTTAAAGGCATTTACTCTTTAAAAGGTTATTTGCCCTTCCCCAGAGAGTTACTGTTTGTGAATTAGGTACCCAATACTGTGCTAATTCCTGTACACACAAAAATGATTCATGCAAACACTATTCTTTCTCTATAAGTTTACAGTCTTCTGAGGTAATCCACCATAAACAAATCCATAGACCATACATAGAAATGTATACATCACTATAAATTCCACTATGAAACCTCAAGAAAAGCAAGAGGGACCTAACACGCCAGAAGAGATAAAGAACATACATATTCAAAGGCTGAGAGTTGAGAACCTTTTAGTTCAGTAGTTGAAATGAAAGAAGGTGAATTTGTTTGGAATGTACTAGGGAAGAAGAAAGGAATTATAATAATAATAACAACAATAATAAAGATTAAAGAGGAAGCCAGAGGGGCTGAAGAGATGACTCAGTGATGAGTATTACCTTCTGTGGGGCTGGAGAGATGACTCAGCTGCTCTTCCATAGGTCATGACTTCAATTCCCAGCAACCACATGGTGGCTCACAAACATCTAAAATGAAATCTGGTGCCCTCTTTTGGCATTCAGGTGTACGTACAGATGGAACATTGTATATGTAATAAAAATAAATCTTAAAACAAAACAAAAAAAAATCATTCCCTGCTTTTTTGCAGAGTTTCTAGCATGTCCATGGTGGCTGACCATCTTCTGTAGCTCCTGTTTTAGGGAATTTGATGACATATGACCTCCTGGAATATAAGGCACTCATGTAGTATGCTTATATATATATATATGCAAGTAAAGTACTCATATCTCTCATCTACGCAAAAGATAAAAATACCTCCCCCCCAACCCCACCCCCACAAAAAAGAAGAGGTCAAACAAACCAGATGTGTGTTCAAGGCCATCCTGGTCTACAGAGCCAAAGCTACACAGGGAAACCCTGTCTTGAACAGCAGAACAAAACAAACAAGATCATAAATCAAGTGTGGTGACACATGCCTGTAAATAGAGCATCAGGAAGGTCAAGAATGAAGGTCAACCTGGACTATATGAAACTGTCTCAGAAACAAAACAACAGCAACAACAACAAAACCTCACAAGAATCTGAGTGCCCGAGATGCTTTGGGATATTCAAAATTTTTATCTTAATTCTTGGCTACATAGGGAGCTATTGAGGAGTGTAGTTGTTTAAATGAAAATGACCCCTACAATCTCATATATTTGAAAATCTGGTCCCCAGTTGGTGGAACTGTTTTGGAAAAATTAGGAAGTGTGATCTTGTTGAAGAGGTGTGTTCCTGTGGGTGGGCTTTGGGGTTTTTAAATCCCACACCATTCTCAGCTCTTTGCCTCATACTTGTAGATCAGGATGTAGGGTCTCAGCCATTGTTCTGTTTGGTGCTCTGCCTGCCATTCCTGTCTGCCACTATGGTCCTTTACCATTATGGTCATGGACTTACCTTCTGAAACTCTAGGTACCCAACCAACCGTTTCATGATATCTTAGCACAGTGATAGAATAGCAGCTAAGACAAGGGGTTTGTAAACAGGAGAGAAATGCTTTGATGTACACTTATCTCAAAGATCCCTTTGTCCTGCAAAATTAACAGTAAGATTTCAGAAATTTCAGGCCTCACAGCGCCGGACCCATAAGGCAGAACCTACTCAGGTGGGGCTGGGGAGGGGCTTGCGCAAGGCACAGCATAGGTGAGGTGCGCGCCTCCATTGTCAAATGTGACTTAAGCGCCGTTGCTATGGCTACAGAAGCCTAAGGGGAAACGCTGAGCTCGCCTGGGCCTGGTGGGCGGCGGTGGTGAGGGCAGCGATGGGAACCCTCTTCCCCGGCGTGGTGGCCAGGGTCCTGGTTCGGCTAGTGGACTACTTCGTCGTGGTAGGCTGAGACCAGGAGAAGCCAGGTAAGGGTGTGGGGAGGGGGCCGCCTGGGCTCCGCCTCTATACCCCCTGGCTCCGTGTCCGCCCCCTGGCTCTGCCTCCTTTCCCACTAGGCTCCACCTCCGGCCGTCCCTGGGTTCCTCCCCTATCCCCGCCTCTGGCTCTGCCTCCGTCCCCGGACTCCGCCCTGTCCACGGGCTCCACCTCCTCCCCCAGGAGCCATCCAGTGGGCTAGGTGGTGCTGGTTCTGTCATCGCAGCTGGGAGGCGGGGAGGAGAGAGGGTTGGGTCCCGCGGTGGAGAAGCAGCAGGTCCACGGGTGTCATCCATCGCGGAGACCCTGGGCCTGGCTGGCTGTGGGCGTGGGTCCACAGGATAGCGGTCGCTGGGCGAGGCTGGGGCTGTGCAGCCAGGGACTGTCCAGCTGTCTGGGCCAGGAGAGCCTGCCAGCATCCTGCCAAGAGCTTCTGTGGAGACTGCTGGTACCCGGGACTCCGCCCTCCTGCCGCCGGGGTTGGGAGGCTGGGGGCGCATTGTGCAGAGTTCCTAGGGATACACTTGTGCCCTGCAGCCTGGGGAAGAGTGATAATGGGCCAGTCTTCCTGGAAAGGAAGTGCAGAGAGTCCAGTGCTGACTCCGCCTGCCCTAGGAAGGGAGAGGGGGGGAGCTTGGACCTCCCAGTCTAACAAATGTACTTGGAAAGGCCAATTATTTTTTTAGGCGAGGTCCCAGAGTGGCAGGTAGAATAATTTTGTTAGAAAATCTAAGAAAGCATATGTATATGATTGTGGTTTGCATGGGTGGGGAACCTCTGTCAATATGCTCCCCAAAGTGCTAAAGGGGAGGGGAGGGGAGGAGAGAGGAAGAACATGTTCAAAAATTTCCCGGCAAAAAAAAAAAAAAACAAAACAAAACAAAAAAACAGAAAGGAAAAAAAAAATCCTGCTTAATTAAGTTCCACCTTTTGTGTGTATGCCCAAGAATTCTTAAGTTGTGTTTATGTGTACATACTTTAATCATATTTACATGCATATATATATATATATATATATATATATATATACATATACTTTAAAAGCTTGCTGAATAATGCTGTTTCAATGTCTTCCTCACATTTCAACTGAATTATTTTGGGGCCATAAATCTAAACCTAATTCTTCTCAATATTTGGAGGTTTTGCTTGGACTGAATGTGTGGTTTTATTTTCATAGTTAACAGTGTTTACACAGTCCCTTACACCAGTGTCAGTAAGGGAAATGAAAGAAGGTGAATTTGTTTGGAATATAATAGAGAAGAAAACAATAACAATAACAATAATATTAACAATAATAATAACAACAACAATAATAAAGATTAAAGAGTAAGCCAGAGGGGCTGAAGAGATGGCTTAGTGATGAAAAATACTTTCTGTGGGGCTGAAGATGGCTCAGAGTTTAAGAGCACTGGCTCGTTTTCCAGAAGTCAGGAGTTCAATACCTAGTAACCACTTGGTGGCTCACAACCATCTATAATGACATCTGGCACCCTCTTCAGCATGCAGGTGTAAATGCAAACACACATTGTATACATAATAAATATTAAAACAAAACAAAACTTTCTGTGCTTTATTTTGCAGACTTCCTAGCACATCCATGGTGGTTGACAATCTTCTGTAGCTCCTGTTTCAGGGAATTTGATACTATATGACCTCCTGGGATATACGGCACACATATAGTATGCTTATATATATACAAGTAAAATACTCTTATCACTCACTTGTGCAAAAGATTAAAATACCCCCCTCAAAAAAAGTAAATGTCAGTGGGCATAGTGGCACAAACTGGATATCTGTGAGTTTGAGGTCATCCTAATCTACAGAGCTAGTCCAGTCCAGGCAAAGCTACACAGAGAAACCATATCTTGAAAAGCAAAGCAAAACAAAAACAAAACAAAACAAAACAAAAACAAACAAACAAACAAAAAGATCATAAAGCAAGTATGTTGACACATACTGGTAAATGGAGCATTAGGAAAGTCAGGAAGGAAGGTCAACCTGAACTATATGAAACTATGTCTCAGAAACAAAACAGCAGCAACAAAAAAACTGCACAAGACTCTGAGAGCCTGGGATGCTTTGGGACATTGACATTTTTTATCTTAATTCCTGACTACATAGGAAGCTATTGAGGAGTGTATTTGTTTGAATGAAAATGACCCCTACTATCTCATATGTTTGAAAATACGGTACCCGCTTATTGGAACTGTTTTGGAAAAATTATGAACTGTGATCTTGTTGAAGAGGTGTGTCATTGTGGGTGGGTTTTGAGGTTTAAAATCCCACACCATTCTCAGTTAGCTCTCTGCCCCATACTTACAGATCAGGATGTAAGCCCTTAACCACAGTTCTCTCTGGTGCTATGCCTGCCATTACTGTCTTCCACTGTGGTCCCTGCCATTATATTCATGGACTTAACATCTGAAACTCTAAGTACCCAAACAACTGTTTCTTCTATAAGCTGCCTTGGTCATGATATCTTAGCACTGTGATAGAAAAGTAACTAAGACAAGGGGTTTGAAAACAGTATAGAAATGATTTGATGTACACTTATCTCAAAGATCTTTTTGTCCTGTAAAATTAATAGTAAGATTTCAAAAATTTAAACATACACACACTTTTATGCTCTGCCTTGGGATGGGTCCATACAGTTTTGTTCTTGATTCTCAGCATAACTTAAAGGGGAAACTTACACAATGTTCTGAGCCTTGATGTCCTAAAGATGAAGGAGGAGGATGTCCTCAAATTCCTTGCCACAGGAACCCAGTTAGTGGCACCAACCTTGACTTTCAGATGGAACAATGCATCTACAAAAGGAAGAGTGATGGTATCTACATAATAAATCTGAGGAGGACCTGTTGCTTGCAGCTCAGGCTATTGTTGCCATTGAGAACCTTGCTGATTTCAGTGTCATATTCTCCAGGAACAATGGTGAGCAAGCTGTGCTGTAGTTTGCCACTGCCACTGTAGCCACTCTAATTGCTGCCCCCTTCACACCTGGGACCTTCACTAACCAGATGCAAGCAGCTTTCAGGGAGCCATGGCTTCTAGTGGTAACTGATCCCAGGGCTGAAACCAGCCCCTCACAGAGGCCCCTTAGGTCAACCTGCCCACCATCACTCAGTGCAACACAAATTCTCTGCACAATGTGGACATTGCCATCCATGCAACAACAAGGGAGTTCACTCAGTGGGCCTGATGTGGTGGATGCTGGCTCAGGAAGTACTCCTCATGTGTGGCACTATCTTCTGTGAGCAGTCATGGGAGGTTACACTTTATTGTTACTTCTACATAGACCCAGAGGAGACTGAGAAAGAGGCACAGGCTACTGCTGAGAAGGCTGCGACCAAGGAGGCATTCCAGAGTGAATGGACTGCACCAGCTTCTGCCCAAGGTGGCAGACTGGTCTGAGGGCATGCAGGTGCCCTCAGAACCCATCCAGAAATTCACTACTGAAGACTGGAGTGTCTAGCCAGACACTGAGAACTGGAGAACAGCTCCCACAGCATAGGCCACTGATTTGGGTTGGAGCCACTCCTGAGTGGTCCTGAGCTCCTCTGCAGAAACCTGTGCAAACAGAAAAGGTGGAAGGAAAATAAAGTTCCTAAAAGCTGAAAACATTCACACACACACACACACACACACACACACAAAACACACACACACACACTTTACAAATAATAGTTTTGAGTGTTGGGTGTAATGGTACACTTCTGTAATCCTGGCTCTCAGGAGGTTGGGGCAGAAGGATGGTGAACTTGGGCTATGTAGTGAGATCATCTCAACAATAATGACAAGACTAGAACAACTAGAGATTGTTTTGAGGCTGGGGTATGTAGCTCAGTGGTAAATCATGTGCTAAGCATGCACAAGGTGGTTCTACGTTTCGTTGTTATCTCCAAAATACCAAACAACCAAAGCCGAATATTGGGGCTGGAGAGATGACTTGGAGGCTAATAGAACTGGCTGTCCTTCCAGAGGACCTGAGTTCAATTCCTGGCAACCACATTGTGGTTCACAACCACCTATACAGGGAGCTGATGCCCTCTTCTGGTATGCAGGTGTATATGCCATGTAGAGAACTCATAGACATAAAAAAAAACAAAATCAATAAAAAGAAAAAAAATACAGGCCGAAGAGATGGCTTAGAGATTAAAAACACTAGCTACTTTTCTAAAGGTCCTGAGTTCAATTCCCAGCAACCAAACCCCCTTCTCCACTCCAGCATGCACACACACTGCACCAACAGAGTCAGCTTTGTGGAAACACACCATATTCAGGCGCTAGGGATCTGCACTCAGAGGAGCCCACCTTTGTTCTAATGCTCTGCTAAAGCTTTTGAAATCTTTAACTTTTGAACAAGGGATCCTTCACTTTTGTTTTGCACTGGACTCTGCAAATTATGTAGCCAAGGCCTGTGTACCAAACTTTCAATCTATATAAGAACAGCCTGCAAAGCCTCTCAGTACCACTGTGACCACTGAGGCCCCAGGTACTTCGAAAAAAAAAATGTCAAGACACAATGGCCTAAGACACAGTCTGTCAGCCATCTCTGGATTTCTCTTTCCTGCACCCCAAACATAGTTCAAACTGAAAATGTGTGCTTGGCACACAAACTTTTTTTTCTCAAAACAGGGCTTTTCTGTGTAGACCAGGCTGGCCCTGAATTCAGAGCCACCCACCTGCCTCTGCTTCTCTGAGTGCTGGGCTCACAGGTGTGTGCCACTGCTCCAGTCCAGGCTTACAGACTTAATTTTAAGACTGGGTCAATATCTTCCTTTTTGTATTTAGTTTTTTTTTATATAAGGGCTTGGAATGTAGCTCAGTTGGTAAAGTGCTTGCCTTGCATCCATGAAACCTCATGTTTTGTACACACCTGTAATCCCAATAAGGAGGTGCAGTCAGGGGCATCAGAAGTTCAACATCATCTTAATGTGTTGGAATTTTTGAGGCTAGCCTGAGATACGTAAAACATGATCTTAAAAAACAAGTTTTACATATAAAAGCCATTTTTACATACATAGAACCAATGAACAGGGAAAAGAGTAAGGAAGGTATTATAAACTATCAAGATGGGAGATGACAATGATGTGAGTGTGAAGTGGACATGTGAGAAGTAGGAGCAACAGGACTGAATGATGAATGTGGGGTTGAGAGAAAGGCCAGTATTAAGGGTGGCAGTCATTAAGATTCTTGCTTAGGCAACTGAGTGGTCTGAGATGTGGTGATGTAACAGGGAAATTTCCAACACATCTCTCAGTTTCCTTTGTTATGGGTCGGGAGAAGGTATAATTGGGGGGGAATCCCACAATAATAATTTTAAAAGCCACACACAGTCATGTGGTGTCCCTCCCCTTCTGGTAGCTTCAGAGAACACGAGGGCAGTTACAGTGGGCCAACTCTGACTTCATAAAGAAGGACTTTCTTAGAGGGCTGGCTGTTAAGCTGTGGAATGGGCTGTCTCTGGAGAAAGTGAGATTACTCTTTACTGAAAAAAGTGGAGAAAGAGCTCCCAGGGACATGACTGGGAAAATGTCTACAGGAGGTGTGGTGGGAGGTTTTGTTTGCTTTAATTATTTTGAAAAACAATCTACTCTTCATCACTTATGCTGACTCCTCCATCCGACTAGGAACCATTTACAAAGGAGGTCCTGAGTTAAAGGACCCCCTCAGTTTCAATTCTTCTAGCATGGCCAGGCCTAACCCGCTCAGACCCCTGCTGAAAACGTCTGCCCTGTCACTGGGAATATAGCTTAATGTTAGAAGGCTTTCCTAGCATGTATGAGACCATAAATCCAATTACTGGCACAGAGTTGGGAAGGGAAACAATAGCCCATAAAAGAGACCTAGTCGACAAAAGCAGTTGAGCTCATGACTCTGAGTTCACAGCTCTAGTCACTAGCTTTCTGCTAGTCATTTGCAGAGGGTGTATGTATTGCACTAAGTACATTGGCATCTACTATATACAACATGTTAAGGATCAAACCCCTCAGGGAATGATGTCCTCACAAAGATAATTTCTAAACCACAGGTTCTGAAAACTTAAGTCTTAATTTGGGTACATATTCAACTACTAAAACTTCATGATCATTAAGAAGTGACAAAGTAAACTCATCCAAGTGTTGTGCCAGCCAAATCTGAAAACATCAGTAGTGGATATTTTGACAACAGTGACTGTCTCTGACATGAACTGATTGGCCTGCTCTTTGATCACCTCCCCCTGGGGGGGGGGGGAGCAGCTTTTCCAGGCCACAGAGGAAGACAGTGCAGCCAGTCCTTATGAGACTAGGATCAGAATGAAGGGGAGGAAAACCACCCCTATCATTGGACTGGCAGAGAGGCATGGGTGGAGAAGGGGGAGGGTGGGTTGGATTGGGAGGGGAGGAGGGAGGGAGCTACAGGAGAAATACATAATGAATAAACTGTAACTAATAAAAATTTAAAAAAATAAAAATAAGGAAGTAAAAAATAAACTCAATCGACTAGGATAATCTCTAGACTGGACAAAGAGCCCCATGAATTTATCTGATTTCACTTTTGCAATAGAGCAACTTGGAAGTTAATACCTGCTTCAGCTACCAGAGCTTTGAGACAAAAAAACAGTGAAATTCAGGTGGGCAGGTCTCCCTGGGGAGAGACAGGACCATTTCAGGAGGATCCCTGGGATGCCCTGATGCCCTGTTTCTAGGTGGAACCCAACTCTCTTGGGCACTCAGAGGAAAGGCCAAGGTGAATGCTCCCAGCCCAGGAATCCCAGAAACCATAGGTGCCTCTGAAGATTGCGCAAGTCTTTTCCTCCCCCGCCAGCTCGGTGGCATGTTTCTAAAATCCCAATCTGCACAACATAAACAGAAAACGTGCAGCCAGAAAGCCTTGGCGATGCAAATTCCAAGCTTCCAGTCTAGGGCAGGAGAATCTCATCCACGCAGCCAGTGGCAAGCAGGCAGCAGAGAAGTGCAAACTTTCCAACTGACCCCGCGCCCCTCCACGCCCTTCTCCCCCACTGCAAAAGGGAGAGAGAAGGCGGAAGGAAACATCCCTAATACAGGAAAATAAAGAATAGGGGAGGGGGGCGTTGAGGCGGGAGCCCGGCCCCTAAGAGCTCCGCCTTGGTGGCTAGAATGCACCCAGCCGCCAGATTCCCTAGTAGAATGTCTCAGCGTCCTCGGAGGAACGCCAAGGCCTAGCCCTCTCAGATAGGGCAGGGGAGGGGCTGGCGCGAGGCGTGGCGCAGGCGCAGTACGCGCCTCCATTGTCCAGCGTGACGTAAGCGCCATTACTATGGTTACAGACGCTGAAGGGAAAAAGTTGAGCTCCTCCCGGGCCTGGTGGGCGGCGGCGGCGAGGGCGGCGAGGGCGGCAACGGGAACCCGCTTCCCAGGCGCGGTGGCGGTGGTCGTGGCTCGGCTAGTGGACTACTTCATCGAGGTAGGCTGAGACCAGGAGAAGCTAGGTAAGGCTGTGGGGCAGGCGCCGCCTGGGCTCCGCCTCCGCCCCCGGCTCCGCCTCCGCTCCCTCGGGCTCTGCCTCTACCCCCGAGCTCCGCCTCAGTCTCCCCGGGCTCCGCCTCCGCCGCAGGCTCCGCCTCCGCTCCCACTAGGCTCCGCCTCTGCTTCCCCGAACTCCGCCTCCCTCCTCCGACAAGCTCTGCCTTCACCTCCCAGGGCTCCACCTCCCTCAGTTTTTGGGCCCCTCCCGTCCCCACCCCGAGCTCCGCCTTCGTCCCCCGGCCTCCGCCCCCGCCTCCACTAGGCTCTGTTTCTGCTACCGCGGACTCCGCCTCCCTCCTCCTCCGAGCTCCTCCCCTGTCCCGGCTTCTGGCTCCGCCTCCGCCCCTTGGGCTCCGCTCCTCCCCCGCCTCCGCCTCTGGGCTCCTCCTCCGCCCCCAGCAGCCTTCCAGTGGGGTAGGAGGTGCTGGGCCTGGACTCGCGGCTGGGAGGCGGGAAGGAGAGAATGTTGGGTCCCGCGGTAGAGGAGCAGCGGATCCACAAGTGTTGGCCATCGCGGAGCGGTTGAGCCTGGCTGGATGTGGGCATGTGTGAGGGACGCACGGGATGGGGGTCGATGGGCGAGGCCGGGCTGTGCAGATGGGGGCTGGCGGACTGGGCGAGTCAGGACAGCCGGCCTAAGTTCCTCCAAGAGCTTCTGTGGAGGATGCTGCTACACGGGACTGCGCCCTTGGGCCACCAGTGATAGGAGGGCGGGAGCACACTGTGCGGAGTTCCTAGGGATAAGCTTGTGCCTTGCATCCTGAGGAAGAGTGATGCTGGGGCCAGTCCCCCCCAGAGAGGAAGTACAAAGAGTCTGGTGCTGCCTCCTGCCTGCCCTGGGGCTCATGGGGTGGGGGAGCTTGGACATCCGGGTCAAAAGAAAGCAGGGTACTTGGAAAGGCCACAGGATCCGTGCACATTTCTAGGAACATTTTTTTTCAGGACGTATATGCCGGCATTCCAGAATGAAATGATTCTTCTTAAGTAAAGACAGCCAGCCTCTTGGGTAAAGAGAGCCAGTGCTCTCTCTCACTCAGCTTTCACGTGTTTTGATGTTCCCTTTATTTGTCAGAGAATTCTTCATAAGGAACAGTTTGGCAGATACATTGCTGGTTATACTTTGATGGACTTGCACAACCAGGAGTATACACGGTTCAAGCAGGCTTATTTTCTTATTTTTATCTCTTTGTATTGTTATGTATAGATAACCAGGACATAATAACAAAGTTACTGTAGAGTTGTGAAAGCTCTTTTATTTCAGGGTAATTCCAGTTTTACACTTGCAAGGAATTTTAGCTACCAGCCCTGCATCCCCTTGTCTCTGGAGGTGCTTAGGTTGTGTTTTGCTGATTGTTAGTCGTTGGTAGCACTAGAGTACCACTGTTTATTATTTATTCATTCCTAAGAATTTGTTTCAGAGAAGGGATTCTTCCCAGTTTTTTCTCACTACTGCCTAATTGAGGTCACTTAAAAAACCGCTTGCAGGTCGATGAGATGGCTCAGCAGATAAAAGCTCTTGTTGGGCAAGCCTGGAGACCTGAGTTTGATCCCTGAATTTATGAAAAGGTGGAAGGCAAGAAGTAATTGCACAGAGTTGTCTTCTAACCTTCCTATGTGTTCCCTAGTATGCATGCTTCACCAGCATCATGAACACACACACACAAAGACGACATTGGGCTTTATTTAGAGAATATTCTTGCTGCTCCAAAATGTCATGTCATTTCACTTGTCAGTTTCTTACAGACATAATCTTACCCAGACTACTAGTGTGGAGATTCAGTTTTGTTTTTAATCTTGTTCAGTTTTCAGTTACATTGTTCTTCCCCCTACAATAATTTTATTTAGGTTTTTTTTGAGACAAATTCTCTCTACAGAACCCTGGCTGGCTGTTCTGGGATTCCCTATGTAGTACAGGCTGGTCTTGAACCTACAGAGATCCACCTTCCTCTTCCTCCCAATTGCTGGGGTTAAAGACCATGCCCAGCTTACCCACAACAATTTTAAAACAATAACAAACTTGAAAAAAGTTCCAAGTATGGTACACAGTTAAGTGCTGTTTTACTTTGGACATTTTGAGAGGAAGCTGTTGACCTTATGCCCTGTCACTCTGAATGGTTTAGTGTCAATTTTATGCAAACAAGAATGTTGTCCTACATAATGACAATGCAGTTATCAAAATAGGAAATTCACGCTGACATAATATTCCATTTAATGTGGGTTTTATTGACTATGTTATTACTCACAAAAATGTTAAAAGAAGCTGGTATATTTAAGTGTTTCATTTTTTTTATCTCTTTAGTCTCTTTCAGTATGGAACTGTTCCCTCAAGTTTTTCATGATCTTGTCACTTTGATGACAATGGGTCAGTTATATTTTTTCTTCATTAATTTATATATTTGTTCATTTCACAGCCTACTCACAACCCCTCTCTCTCATCTCTTGCCAATCCCAACCTCCCAAACACTTTCCCTGTAACTCCCCCAACCAAAACTCCCAGGCAAATCAAGTTATATCAGGATTAAGTACCTCCTCTTTCACTGCAGCAAGACAAGGCAGCCCTGCTAGGGAAATGGTATCCAGAGGGAGACAACAGTGTCCAAGTCAGAGACAGCCCCTGCTCCAGTTGTTAGGGGACCCACTTGAGAATAAGCAGCCCATCAGTTTCATATGTGTAAGAGGCCTAGGGCTAGTCCAGGCATGTTCTTTTATTGGTGGTTCAGTTTCTATGAGGCCCCATGGTCCTATGTGAGCTGGATATGTAGGTCTTGTTGTGGTGTCCTACATCTCCAGCTCCCTCAATCCTTCCTCTCACTCTTCCACAAGATTCCCCGAGTTCTGCTTATTGTTTGTTTGACTGAAGGTCTGTGCAACTGTTTCCATTGTTTGCTGGATGAAGCCTCTCAGATTACAGTTATGCTGGTCTCCTGTCTACAAGCGTAGCAGAGATATGAATAAATGACCAGGGCCCAGGCTTTGGGTACACCATTGCTTAGGGGATGAAAGAAGAGGAGCAGCAAATGCAGTTGTTGAACTTGGAAGAGATACTCAGCTCTCCCTGATAGATATTATTCTTCTTGTAGGTGATATGAGGCATAATTTTTGTCTAGTTACATGGCTGTACAGAAGACATTGTTTTCAAATTAAAACAAAGTTTTTCTAATTTCTTTTTTTTCTATTTTCCTTCTTTTTTTTGTGGAGGAGGGAAGGGGTCATCAAGATATGGTATCGCTGTGTGTGTAGTCCAGGCTGTTCTGGAACTCTGCCTCAGACTCACAGAGATCCTCTGTGAGTCTGCCTCTGTCTCACAAGCACTGGGATTAAAGGCTTGCACCACTTGGTGAGCAGTCAGTAATCTTAATCACTGAGTCATCTTCAGCTCTCTTTACATATTTAGTTATTTATCAGTTACATATTATTAACTCTGTATCCCAGCCGTGTCCCGATCCCTCATTCCCTCCCAGTCCCTCCCTCCCTCCCTCATCTCCACTGTGCCCCTTTCCAAGTCCACAGATAGGGGGGACCTCCTCCCCATTCATCTGATCCTGTTTTATTAGGTATCTTCCCAAAGTGAGGGGAACAAGGACTATTTCTAACAGGAACTCAATGACTGGCTCTTTGGTCTCCCCACCCCCGAAAGGAGGAGCAGTCCTGTTAGGCCACAGAGGAGGGCTTTGCAGCCAGTCCTCTCTTTACATTTTTAACAGATACAATCATGTGACTATGTCTACATTACTTGAATATAAATAGGATGATGAATGTAATGTTTCAAAAGTGTTCTAAGGGGATAATGGTGTGTATTCCCTCCTAGCCTTTCTTTAGCTGAGACTGGAGATTGGCTGGGAGGTGGTGGCTCATCTTTAATCCCAGAATTTGGGAGGCAAGGCAGAAGCATTTGGATCTCTGCATTAACAGCCATCCTGGTCTATAAATCTAGTTCCAGGACAGCAGGGAAACCTACACAGAGAAACCCAATCCAAGCAAGCAAGCAAGAAATGGACTGGAGATGTAGCAGCCATCTTGGGTAGGAGTAACAGAGCAAACAGCTAGAAAGATCCTGGATAACTAATGACTGACAGTAGGGTTGCCATAGCAGGTCTAGATAGCTGCTTTGTATTTTGTTTTTCTTTGTGTTTAACATGATAAATAATAACATTATATGTTTAAAGCACTATAAATCTGAGTTTTCAGTTTCATGCTGGCAAAACAGGTACAAGGTGACAGGATGGGTTATCAGGATCCAGGGACATAGATAGTGAAGGAATGTTTTTCAGTGTCATGTGTAACCAATTGAGGGCACCATTGAGAGAAGCAGTTATTGAAGAACTTTGTGGTTGAATGTACAGATGATCTACTTATATGCATTATACAGATAAGGAGGAGACTGTAAAGTCTCCTTCCTTCCTGTGGCCTCCAATTTTTTCTTGTGAGTATTTAACTCCATCATTGAATAGCAAATCATGAACTGCAAGTTTACTCTAATGAATGATGTACTCTTTTGAGAATTTATACATTTTTTTTTTCAGTTTTTGGTTGTTGTTGTTTGTTTGTTTGTTTTCCCAAGATAGGATTTCTCTATGTAGCCCTGCCTATCCTGGAACTTCCTCTGTAAATCAAGAATGTTCTCAAACTCAGAGATCTGCCTGTCTCTGCCTCCTGAGCACTGCTGGGATTAAAGATGTGTGCCATCACTGCTTGGCATAAAGGATAATTTTTAACTCTGAGTTTTTTTATTTGATTGTTGTTTTACTAACCAAATTACAGAATATTGGTAGAAGAAATGATAAGAATTGAGGTTAGCTGAGTAAACACCCCCCATGTGAGAAATCTCATTGTGATAGGTATGAACATATGTTGGAATACTTTGAATGTGTTTTATTAAAATTTAAAAAAAGACCAGTTCCATGTACTAGTGTGGTCTGGCTTTTTACTTTCCTTCCTTCCTTCCTTCCTTCCTTCCTTCCTTCCTTCCTTCCTTCCTTCCTTCCTTCTGAGACAGGATCTCTGAAGCCTAGTCTGGCCTGTAACTCACTAGGTAGTTGCCACCAGTACTTGCAAACATTACATTTTAAGAGGAAAATACAAAGGAAGTATTTTTTTGAGACAGGGTTGATCTTTGTAGCTTGGCTATCCTGGACTCATTTTGTAGACCAGGCTGGCCTGGAAATCTCAAAGATCCACCTGTCTCTGACTCCCCTGAGTTGCTGGAATTGTAGGCTTGCATCAAGATGCCCAACTTCAAATCTTTATTTTATAAAATCATTTAATCTTCCTCTCTGAGTTTATTTCATTTTCACTTTTTATATTTTAAATTTTTGAAATAGAGTTTCTCTGTGTAGTCTTGGTTGTCACATAACTCAGATCTGCTGGTTTCTGCCTCCCAAATTCTGGAACTAAAGTGTTGGCCATCACCATCAGGCTTAAATCTGTTTCTTAATGATATATTACATACTAGTTACAAGTTAGTTTTCCAGCATAGGGGCTGCTATAACAAAGTATCATAAATGTGGAGGCTTAAAACAACAGGTGGTTATTCTTGCATAATTTTGGGGGTTGCTCTGAAATTTACTTGTCAGGAGGTAACCTCCTTTGAGGGCTTTCAGGGAAGAATATTCATCTCTTCTAGTTTCTGGTGGTCCCCATTGTTCTACCATTTATGGCACCATAATTCTATTTTTTTTTTTCTCTTCTCTTCGCATGGCTTTCTTTGTTTGAATCTTTTTATTTATTTATTTTTTTTTTTCATAAAAACAATTTCTTTGTTCAGCCTGGTGGTACATGTCTATAATCCCAGCTATTTGGGGACAGATGCTGGAAGATGCCAAGTTCAAGGCTTTTGTGAGTTACAGAATGAGTTCAAGGCCTGACTTGGAAACTTAATCTCAAACAAAAATAAAATTAGAAAAATGTCTGTGGCCATAGCTCAGTATAGTGAATCACCTGCCTAGTGAGGCCCCAGGTTCATTTCTCAGTCCTGGGTGTT
Source organism: Meriones psammophilus (assembly GCA_036365155.1). Taxonomy (NCBI): domain Eukaryota; kingdom Metazoa; phylum Chordata; class Mammalia; order Rodentia; family Muridae; genus Meriones; species Meriones psammophilus. The sequence continues at coordinate 28,905 of JAEOAE010002909.1, read as the reverse complement.
GAGGAATATTAGAAGGCCCTGTTTTGCCTTATTATTTCCTTTTCTTTCTTGTTTTCCTCCCTTCTTCCCTTCTTTTTTCCCTGTACTAGTGACTGTGCCTAGAAAACACACATTTTCTCTCGCCTCCTTTTCTTGCTCCTTTTCTTTCCTCCCCCCTTCTTACCTCCCTACCAATCTGAGCTATATGCCCAGCCCTGTTTTTTTCTATAGCCAAAGACTGTTATAATGGCTAACTTGAACTGTCAGGTTGACTCACCTGAGAGAAAGGAACCTTAAATAAAATTGCTTTCCATCAGATTGCCATGGGGCAATTGCTAACTGATGTAGGAGGGCCCAGTCCATTGTGGAAGTACCTTTCTGCTTGTGTATGTTACCATTCCTTCAGGTGGGCCTGGGTTGTATAATAAAGGTAACTGAGCAAGCCAATGAGTGTTGTTCCTTCATGCTTTCTGCCTCAGTCACTACTTTGAGTTTTTGCCCTGTTTTTCCTCAATGGATTATAAGCCAGATAAACCCTTTCCAAAGTTGCTTTGATCAGTGTTTATCATAGCAACAGAGAAACAAACCAGGACAACTGTTAAACATAGAAAAACAGTGAATAAATTCCATAAGTAAAGCAGGTTTTAGTTTCATAAGGTGCACATTCTACCTTAGGAAAGGGAAACACAGAACTTAACTTAATATTCAGTATTTCCAAAAAAATAGAATAATTTTTCTTTGTATTCTGTAAGTAAAATTAGGAGAAATAGGTATCATGTCCACCAGAATTAGCTTTCAGGAAGCTGTAAACACTGTGTTTTAGTGTTGAAGTCTAGGGAATCACTGCTAAAGACTTTCAAAGCCTTGTCATTCCTTTTCAGCTACAAGTACTAATCAGGTAACACCTTGGGAAAATGTGGCTTTACTGGAAAACAGGTTAATGCTTTTGATTGCAGACTGGTGGCCTAGTCTCCTTTTTTCTTCTCTCTTAGCAAGTTGTATGACCTGTTCACTGTTTTACTTGTGATAATGAGATTTGAAGCTATTGAAGCTATTAGGTATTCAGAATTTTTGGAGATGAATACAAATTTCACGATGCTTTTTTTTTACATTACTGTTTATTGTCATGTATTACAATTTATTCAAATTGTACTGTGTCTGTGTTCCCCTCCCTCATATTCATCCAATCACACCCTCCTTCCCTCTTATGCTCCTAAGCCCCTCCTCTAGCCTACTGATAGGAAAGGTCCTACTCCCTTTCTATTTGACCCTAGCCTATCACGATGTTTTATATGAGTATTCCTCCTATTGTTGCACACATATTATTACAGATTACAGTTATCTACCCTTCTCTCTAACATCTATCATCTGTTTATCATCTATATCATATATTTATTATACACACAGGAACACACACATAAGGTTGTGAAAATGTTATTTCTTCCAAAAACATGTGTTTCAAAAATTGATCAAAAAGAGTGATTTAAAGTCAAAAGTTTGAAGGAAATGAAATGCATGTGTCACTTTGTCAGTTATGGCCTGAGGCTTGGGATGTTGACATCACAGTGGTTTCTCCTCCTGACTACTACAGAATGTTTGCACTTCAGTGGTTTGTATACAGACTGCTGGAGCCATTTTTGGTTAGCACCAGTAAAGAAAAGGATAATTTCATGATCAATGAGAGAGTTTCTCTATTCCAGGCTTCACTGTGAAGCTATTTTAAAATGACTATTATTATTCTCTTGATAGACTAGTGGTTTCAGGAAGTGTTCGGTCTTGATTTCTCTAGAACATGTGAACTAATTCTTAACAGTTGCTTCATGACAGCTACTCCTGTTAGAAATAGTCAATACCAATACGCCCAAAAAACAGAGTTTTCAGGTCAGAGAGGTATGCTCTGAGCTATACAAGAGAATGATATCTATGTATCTTCAAAACTATCAGCCTAAGTTATGAAAGATTATTTTCTCTTTCATCTAGTTGTTTTACCCACTATGCCAACAAAGATTTGTTGGAAACTGGTCAGATTTCAGTCCAAAGTCCAACAACATTCTGGTTTTAAACATTTATTTGTCAGTATTTTAACACTGATTCAGCTAGATAGAAATGACTTTACAGACATACACATTTAATTTCAAGTTCATCATAAAACTGAGTTGACAATATTTTATAAAATTCCTTTATATTATTGCCTCTCTTTGACTCTTCTATTCACAGGTATCTTTAATCCTCCCCAAGTGAAAACTGTGGCTTTTCAGTACATATTCCTTGAATGGTGTAACATGATTTAGACATAGTAATATTCACTTAATAAAATATGTACTTTAAATATTCAAACTTTTTAAGCAGGGACAGAAAAGAGACCAGCAAAATAATAGCCACTCCATTATTATAGGGGATGTTTTTATGGGCTAGAGAGGGAAAATGTTCAGAGGCACCTGGAAGAGTTCAGAGCAGAGAGTAAAAGAAGCAGACTTGATATGATCCAAGACTACCTAGAAGAGAATAGAGACTATTACGAGAAAAATAGAAAATAGCTTACACAGAGACAAACTGTGCTAAATGCATAGGCTGAACCTAGGTCCATCTACACATATGTAGCAGATGTGCAGGTTACTCAACATGTGGGTCCCCTAACAATTGGACTGAGAGCTTTCTTTGACTCCTTTGCTTGCCCTTACTTTTGTTTCCCTTAGCGGTGCTGCCTTGCCTGTCCTTAGTGAGATAGGATGTTCTTAGTCCTGCCTGATGTGATGTGTCAGGGTGGGTCGGTACATTTACAGTGTCTCTCTGAAGAGAAATAAGGAATGGGTAAGGGGAGAATGATTGTGGGGCTGTGAGGAGAGAAGGGAGGGGCCTATGATGAAGATATAAAATTAATAAATTAATTAGTGGAAAAAAGATGGGGTATTTCTAGAATATTTAGGAGATTCAGATAGTGCAAAGAGAGATGAGGATGTTTGGGAAGGGACAGGAATCTAGATGTGCATTTTGAAATGTGTAACAAGTACATTTACTTTCACTTCAGGTAACCTGGAGGCCACCATGGGTGTTCGTATCCAATAGGAGCCACAGGTCAATAGAGATCCTCAGGTCCCTTTTGTTGGAGCAAGGAAAATGGTTACTTTGATGGACAAGAAGTATTTCACAAATTTTTGCTGAATGCTGTTTTTTTGTATGTTTGCTTTTTGTGGCTTATTTGGTTCTAATCGCCAGAATTCCTTTGATAATGCATGTTGAGCAGGTCTAGAACTAGCATTTTTGCATATTTGCACTCCCTGGGACCTAACTAGTTTCAACTATTAGGAAGGCCTGATTACCTTCATCACACCTATTCATATCCTTTTAAATAGTAATGGGTTTACTTATGACATACCATTACATAGATTTCCTTCTGCTGTGTTTTTGTTTCTAATATTCAAATGTCAATTTTTAAAATAATTTTTATTTTTTATATTAATTACATGTTGTTTACTTTGTATCCCAGCTGTAGTCCCCTCCCTCATTCCCTCCCAATCCTACCCTCCCTCCTTGATCTCCTCTTTGCCCCTCTCTAAGTCCACTGATTGAGGAGGTCTTTCTCCCCTTCCCTCTGACCCTATCTTATTAGGTCTCACCAGGACTGGCTCCAAGTCCTCCTCTGTGGCCTAGCAAGGCTGCTCCTCCCTCAGGGGTTGTGGGGGGAGGTCAAAGACTCTGCCACTGAGTTCATATCAGACACAGTCCCTGTTTCCCTTACTAGGGTACCCACTTGGATGCTGAGCTGCCATGGTCTATGTCTGAGCAGGGGTTCTAGGTTATATCCATGCATGTTTTTTTGTTGGAGAATCAAGTTTCAGAAAAGACCCCTGTTCCCAGATACATTTGGCCCTTGTGGTGCTCCCATTCTCTCCAGGTCTTACTAACTCCCCCTTCTTTCATATGATTCCCTACACTCTACTCAAAGTTTGGTTATGGCCCGAATGTCCCTCATAGCATGAATGGATACAGAAACTGTGGTACATTTACACGATGGAATACTACTCAGCAATTAAAAACAAGGCAATCGTGAAATTTGCAGGCAAATGGTGGAATATAGAAAAGATCATCCTGAGTGACGTATCCCAGCAGCAGAAAGACACGCTCAGTAAATACTCACTTATAAGTGGCTACTAGACCTATAAGATAGGATAAACATACTAAAATCTGCATACCTAAAGAAGCTAAACAAGAAGAGGTTCTGGAGTAAGATGATCAGTCCTCACTTAGCAAGACAAATGGGATGGACATGTTAAGTAGGAGAAAACAAGAAACAGGACAGGAGCCTATCAGAGAGGGCCTTGGAAAGACTCTACCTAGCAGTGTATCAAAGCAGATGCTGAGGCACATAACCAAATGTCATAATTTGAATATCACTATTTTTCAGTAGAATATATTAATGAGGAACTTTACAGTCTGGTGGAATTTTGTTATCTTAATTAGAACTGTATAATGACATGTATTAATGAAATTGAACACTTTGCAAGAGCTAAAAATTTTTACTGTTACCAAAATACAATCATTTTAAAGACAGGCATTCTAATTTTGAATAATTTGCCCATGATTATTATATGTTTAATGTATACTTCATATTTTAGTATGAAATTGATAGAGTATCTCTTCAGTCAAAATTCTTTGTGGCTCTAGGATTAATATATAAAATTTACTATATATTAATAAGCATGTGCAGTCCTCTCCACTTTTCAAAACTTTCTGACTTCTCTGTGCATGAAACTTTCTGACTATATCTCAGTACAGTGCATTTATCTTTAAAATCTGCTGTGATTTTTGCATGTCTTATACTCTAAGGTTCAGTCTTAATGATTTTGAATGTTGCCTTTTTTCACATAGACCTTTAACAGTTTGAAAGAATTAGGAATTAATAACCTTTGGAGATGAATATAAAATTCATGATGCTTTTTTACATTACTGTTTATTATTATCATTTATTAAAATTTATTCAAATTGTACTGTGGCTGTGCCCCCCTCCCTCATGTCCATCTGCTCACATCCTCCTTCCTTCTTCTGTGCCTAAGCCCCTCCCATAGTCCACTGATAGGCAAGGTCCTATTCCCCTTCTATTTGACCCTAGCCTATCACGATGTTTTATACAAGTATCCTTCCTACTGTTGCACACATATTATTACAGTTATCTAGCCATCTATCTCACATCTATCATCTACCATCTTTGTCATATGTCTATTACACACACATATTGTGAAAATCTGTCATTTCTTCCAGAGACACGTGGTTCAAAAATTGTTCAAAAAAATGTTCTAAATCAAAAGTAATCTAATAAAAATGGGGACAGAGCTAAACAGAATTTTCTGTAGAGGAATATCTCTGAGAAACACTTAAAAATGCTCAATGCACTTAGTTATCAGACAGATGCAAATCAAAATGACCCTGAGATTTCGCCTTACACCCATCAGAATGGCTAAGATCAAAAGCTCAAAAGACTATTCAGGCTTGTGGTCATCCTCAGCTACAGACCGAGATTTAGGGCAGCCAGGGTATATGAGACCCCACCTCAAGAAAGAAAAAAAGTGAACTAGTGTGCAGTGATGAACAGAGAAAGTAGCAGAAGATTTGATGGACTTGGCAGTAGGGTTAGCAGGAGCTGAAGCAGGTCGATGGGCACAGCAGCTTGGCAGGCACAGTGAGGGGTCTTAGGCATAATAGTAGTCTCCAGTGCAGGGCGAGCTCATGCTGTGTCCACCTGTCCATTTATCTCTGTCTGTCCTTCTCGGTTTTTTAAGTAGATTTATTTTATTTATCTGTGTGCATGTGGGTATACATGCCTGGCAAAGGCTAGAAGAGGGTAAGAGATGCCCAAAAGCTAGAGGTCATTGTGAGCCACCCGATATAGGGGCTGTGTGCCCAACCCAGGACTCTGCAAGAGCAACATGTGTCTTAACTACTGAGCCATCTCTTCAGCCCAGTTCTCTGGGTTTTGGTGAGACAAAAAGTTGGAAACATGAAGCCCAGGTTGGTCTGGAACTCATCATCCTCCCTCAGCTTCTTGTCCTTTAATTACAAGTCTGCACCTTCATGCCTGCCAGTCTTTTCTTGAATGGTTTCAGGTCCTCATTTTGTGTTCCAGGCCACAGACTGCAGATAACAGTGAACCTGACTTTAGCCCTGTGTCCCTGAAGGTATATAGACAGTGTTTCCCCTGTTGTTAGGGTAAGGCTAGGGTAGACCTGCCACCCTGCTAGAGCTTTAAGAATCATGCTGGGACTGCTTTTTAAAACTTGTCCTTCATCAGGGCCTTTTCCCCTTAGCAAAAGGAAAAGTGAATAATTAATTGCTGTTTTGTCTAGGACTGATCCTGTGGATCCCAGGCTTCTGTAGATCTGAGGTTGGAGCTCTATGCCCCAGTACCAAAGTGGTAATCAGCAGCAGGTGAGTGCAGCAGTCATGCATGCAGCAGGAGGCTAGATCCTGGAGCCTGTGGGAACGTATAACCTTTTCCTGAACTGGATGTCCTGAGTTTGGAACTGGTGTTTTCCCCACCGTATGGCTTCCTCCCGACAGGGCGACCCAGTCTGTCCTGTTTTGGGGTCCACAGTTCAGTCTAGATGGTTGAGTAGAGCACGCAGAAGCAGGTAAGTGGATCTATGCTGGTGACTGGGTATCAGAAGGAACCCAAAAACTTTTCATGAGAAGTTGTTGGGGGAGTGTGGGGGAATTCCACTGGATGCCCTGAGGTTGGACTTGATGTTTCTTTCAACATGGGGTTTCCTCCCAACAGGAAACCTGGTCCCTGGTGCTTTGGTGCCCACAGTTCTGTGTGGGACAGTGATTTGGGCATACAAGCAGCTCTCTGGCCTGAGCACCTTCTAGAGCCCAGACCTTTTTAAGGGATTTTCTGGGTGACCTGAGGTCAGTCCTGATTGCTTCCTACTCCATGGGGTTTTATCTAATCTGGAAATCCCAATCTCTGATGTTGTGGGGCCCACAGTACAGTCTGGGATGGTGACCAGAGCACATAGTCATGTGGCTCTGGGCTGGTGACCTATTGCCTGCAGGGACCCAGGAACTCTTCCATGGTTTATCTGGGTGGCCTGAGAAAAGAAGCGATTACTTCCCACTCCGTGGGGTTTGTTCTTAACTTGGAAACACAATTCCTGTTGTTTTAGGGCTCAGAGTTTGGTCTGTTGCTTGCTGTGTAGTCACTGCTCTACTGCTCTGCAGAAACTGTCTTCTTGATACCACCATCTTTGATTCTCGTTTCTTTTATTAAACATTTTTTAAATTTTTCTTTTCTTTTTTATTTTAATAATTACAGTTTATTCACTCTGTATCCCAGCTGTAGCCACTCCACCATCCCCTCTCAATCTCACCCTCCCTCCCTCTTCTTCTCCTATGTCTCTCCCCCAGTCCAGTGATAGGGGAGGACTTCCTCCGCTTCCATCTGACTATAGTCAATCAGGTCTCATCAGGACTGGATTCTTTGTCTTTCTCTATGGACTGGAAGGATAGTTCCCCACTCAGGTGGAGCTGATCCAAGAACTAGCCCATGAGTTCATGTCAGAGATTATCCCTAGTACTATTATTGGGAACCCTCTTGGATACAGAGACGCATTGGACTATTTCTGTGTAGGGGTTTTAATTTGTCTCCATGCATGGTCCTTGTTTAGTGTATCAGTCTCAAAAAGACTCCTGTGCCCAGACCTGTTGATTCTATTGTTCTCCTTGTGGATCTCCTATTCCATCCAGATATTTCTATCTCCCCCTTCTTTCATAACATTCTCTGCACTCTGCAAAATGTTTAGCTCTGAATCTCAGCATGTTTTGATACCCTGCTGGGTAGAGTCTTTCAGAGGACCTTTGATAGGCTCCTGTTATTTTCTCAGACAATTAGGATTAGTGCTACCTCAAGATCCAGCTATACCATGCCTAGGCATATATCCAAAATGCTCAAGTATACAACTAGGATATTTGCTCAACCATATTCATAGGAGCTTTACTTGTAATAGCCAGAAGCCGGAAACAACCCAGATGTCCCTCAGTTGAGGAATGGATACAGAAATTGTTGTACATTTACACAATGGAATACAAGTCAGCAATTAAAATCAAAGAAATCATGAAATTTGGTGGCAAATGGTGGGATCTAGAAATGATCATCTTGAGAAAGGTATCTCAGAAACAGAAAGACACACATGATACATACTCACATATAAGTGGATATTAGACCTATGAATAGGATGATCATACTAAAATCTGTAGACATAGGGAAGCTAATCAAGAGGGAAGACTGTGGTAAGATGCTTAATCTTTTCTTTCTTTATATATATATATATATATATATATATATATATATATATATATATATATATATTTTTTTTTTTTTTTTTTTTTTTTTTGAGCAAGGGCAGTTACCCAGACTGAACTCAAATTTTTGCTTTCTGGTTTTGTTTTTCTAATTCTTTTTTCTTTTATTAATTATTTTTAATTTTTTCACAATTTATCCATTATATATCCTGGCTGAAGGCCCCTCCCTCAACTCCTACTGGTCCCATACTTACTCTTCCCTCTATCCTATTCCCCTAGTCCACTCAAAAGGTGAGTTTCCTTCCTCTGCCATCCACCCATGTCTTATCACAATACTACTCAGCTATTAAAACAAGGAAATAATATTTCTGCTCTTATTACTTCTCCATAGGCCACTCTGCTCACATCAGAAGACTCCATACCCTGAAGCTTGCCTGCAACCTTACTGTGAAGTTAACACTAAGTATAACCCATTTTACAGAGTCTCACTCACAAGACAATGTTTAATTGACCATCTCAAATCCAGAAACATGTGAAATATGAAATGCTATGAAGTCTGAAACATTTGATCACAAGCATTTCAAAGAACTTGGTTCTCCTACTGTCTAGAGGAACCACATCAGGAAATAAGTTCAAATTTAATTCCAGAAAACAGAGGCTTTATACCCCTTGGAAAATGATTGGGATGCTCCATGGAGAGGTGTATATAATCGTTCAAAACTAGGTACATCAAGAATGCTTGACTTGCATTCAATAGCACATTCCTATCGTATGAACAAGAGCACAGATCCTAATCATCCTATATTTATAGGGAGGAGAGAGTTAGCAGGGATCAGTGTCAAAAGCCATCTATCAAATTTGGCTAGTAGCATCTATGTCTAAAGACACTCCCCAGTTGAAGTCAGTCACAGAAAACTCACCCTTGCATGGTTACACAACTAGGCCAGCAGCAGGGTCATACATGGAAGAGAAAGCTTTCTCCTTCAGATCTCAAAATTCAGACTGGGTTGTGATGGTTTTCAATAGAACCCCTGGAACAATATATATGTATAGACAAAGAAACTTCTACAGGCTACCACTGTTCTATTACTCTCAGAGAACTTCCTGGCTGGTGTAGTTCACCATTCCCTACATATTCATACACTGGACTGAACTTTTCTTGTCTAAAGTGAGGCAATTGAAAACAGTAAATGTTGAGAATCAGGTTTATCAATAAGTCTTCCCTAAACACATTTTATAATACTTTTGCATGTAATTGATATTTACCATTCATTGTATTCTTTTAAAAAATAAGTTTATTTACTTTACATTACAATCATAATCCCCCTCCCTTCTCTCCCCCATTACTACCCTCCACTCCTATTGTCTCTATTCACTTTAACCTTTCCCTTCAGAAAAGGAAGGTCATTTCCATTGAGCTAGATCTTCACTTCTGTTGGATCTCAGTGGACCAAAGAACACAAAGGCCTTTCCATATTGCTTTTAGTCACAGAATTCCTCTCCAGTAAGGATACTTTCATGATGATGATGACTGTAGATTTGTGTAAGGCCCACCATTTTAACACATTCATAAGTTCTATCCAGTATGAATCCTTCCAAGATGATGAAGATTATACAAATATGGAATGGTTTCACCATGGTAAAAGCACTCACAGGCTTTCTGTCCATTAGGATTTCTTTCATGAGTGTGAAGATGATTCTGAAGTGCAAAAGCTTTTCACATTGGTTACAGTCAGACAGCTTCTTTCCAGTATGTGTTATTTTATGTATTAGGAGATGTTATGTGCAAAGGCTTTGCCACACAGTTAATTCATATGGTTTCCCTCCAGAATGTGTTGTTGTCTTAGGAGATGACTGTTACATGTAAAGGCTTAATCACACTAATTTTCCTCACCAGGCTTGTCTCCACTGTGTGTTTTTTCATGTTTTCAGAGACTACTCTGCTGTGTAAAGGCTTTAACACATTGGGTATATTCATAAGGTTTCTTTCCAGTATGTGTTCTTTTATGTCTTATGAGATGACTGTTTCGTGCAAAGGCTTTACCACAATGTTTACATTCATAAGGTTTCTCTCCAGTGTGTGTTCTTTTATGGCTTAAGAGATGACTGTTTTCTGCAAAGGCTTTACCACACTTGTCACATTCATAAGGTTTCTCTCCAGTGTGTGTTCTTTTATGTCTTATGAGATGACTGTTTTGTGCAAAGGATTTACCACACTGGTTACATTCATAAGGTTTCTCTCCAGTGTGTGTTCTTTTATGGATTAAGAGAGCACTGTTTTGTGAAAAGCCTTTACCACACTGGTTACATTCATAAGGTTTCTCTCCAGTGTGTGTTCTTTTATGCCGTATGAGAACAGTGGTATATGTGAAGGCTTTACCACATAGAGTGCATTTAAAGGTTTTCTCTCCAGTATGACTACTTTCATGCCTGAAAAGATAATTGGCACATGTGAAAAATTTACCACAGTCATTTCATTACACTAATATATTTATCTAAATGAATTAATTTTATAATTCAGTCTAATGGTAAAGAAGAATAAAATTTTAAAGTTTTATCACTTTGTTTACATTCATGGTATTCCCCTTCATTACGGGTATTTTTGAAGAATCCTGTGATGGTAAGAGAATTTGTTATGTGATTCCATCATTTTTCTATAAGAGATTTTCTCAAATATATGAAGAGTATTGTAAGAATTCAGAGCTTTACCACAGCAATCCCATTCACAAATTTTTGTACTGTATGAATGACACTTCATTTAAGAAGTGAGCAGAACAAGCAGAAGAAGTTATAAATTCATAGGTATTTTCAGCAGTATGAGTTTGCTGATAAATTCTCAGTGAAGGTGCAAAACCAATTAACACTAACCATTTATCACATTCAGAAAATCTACTCAAAGTGGAAACTACTACAAAATCAATTGTTCTTGGAGAAAGACAGGTACACTGCTTCTTTCAATATTACTATGCTCATGTGTCTTAGAAACATTGTGATATATGATATACCTATTTAAATTACAAGAATAATAAAAGTTTCCCACATTGAATTAACACTGTTTTTTTTTTTTTTTTTTTTTTTTTTTTCATAATAGACATGTCATATAGGGATTAAGGTTTCTCCACAACAATAATCTTGACTCTCATAAGCTGCTCCTTTCACTAAACTGTATAATGTTACTATATGAATATGAGTAACACTGGTTGTACTATGACATATTTGCTTATTAGAAGGTTTTGGACACATACTGATCACCTATTCAATGAATATACATCTTACAATATCTGAGTAGATAGAATGAGACTAAACACATTGGCAGTTCAACTCAGTAGCTGTAATGTCCCTATGATTCCATTGGCATTTTCTGTTACAACATTATTTTATTTTCTTCAATCTTAGGGGAGTACCTTGCAAACACAAATCAGATACCTGACATTGAAGTACATGGAATTATGAGATTTTAATGATCATCAGTACACTTAAAGCAGTGCTGTTTTTATGCTGTTGCTTTTCTTTAAAACTTCCAGGACACAGCCATGTGTGCTGGTACATGTCTTTAATCCCAGCACTTGTGGAGGCAGAAGCAGGCAGATTTGTGTGATGTTGAGGTCAGGATGGTCTAACAAGCAAGTCTAACAAAGTCACAGATACCCAGAAAAAAAATCTATTTCAAAAACAGAAAATAAAAAGCAGGCAATAAACAAACAAACAAACAAAAAACACCAGACTTCCAGGACACATTAAAATTTAAGATTTATATCTGTATCAACATGCACATGAAGTTACCTTTTATTGCTTGTAGAACTTTGAAAATGTTCTTCAATATTATGGTCATCCCAATTGTAGCCTAAATTATAGTACCAGAAAATATATATTATTGGAAATATCATGTTATTATTAAGGCAAAACTTAAATCACTATCTTCTGTGACCCTTAGAACCATGCCTGATTTATTTACCTCATTCCTCCTCATTCTCAATTGGAATTACAGAAGAGGATCAATAACAAAGTAAAAGTTGTCTCTTTATTTTAAAAGTGAAAGAAAAATTGCAGTCTTACCTATAGCAGTGAGGTTTTCACAGGTCTCTAGCATCACATCTTTGTAGAGTTGCTTCTGGGAAGGTTTCAGCAAGGCCCACTCTTCTTGGCTGAATTTCACATGCACATCATTGAAGATCACCGAATTCTAAAATATGCCATACATTTGTACAACAGAAACCGTGGCAACAATATAATTTATACGTCATTGTCAATATAATCATATAATTCTACTGCTTCTTCAATTTATTTTCTGACACAGAAGTGCGAATGTTTTACAGTTGGGTGCCGTGCGTGATATAAAGTAGGGGAGATGAAAAAGCTTAAAGGTTAGATTGAAAAAAAAAAAAAAAAGCGTGCTTCAAAAACCTGTGCTTCATCAGTTTGTAAGACATGAATATATAGTAGCCATTAGTTGGGTTCTTGAGCAATCTATGAATCATCTTCAGTTACTTGGGTGAGTAGGTCAGGACCCTGTCATGATACAAGTGGAAGGACAAAACACAGTCATGATATTTTATATAGCAACAAATGAGATGTGTTGATCAGGGGACACTGAACAGATGGGTAACATCAGTCAAAAGACACCATAGTACTGAATATTATGTTTTGACCAGGGCTCAGGGATGTGGCATATCAGTATGTGAAGAGGGGGGCTCATATATTTGTGGAAGGGAAAGTGGACTACAGTGAATACATGGATAAAAATAATGTGATTGGCAAGCAACAACAATCATAGCCAATAACACCATATTTCTGAGTGACCAGAAACAAGAAAAGGAATAGAACACATGATTATTCTTTGATCATTGTTTTGTATATCCTCCTTACTAAATAATGTAGTCTATAGATTAAAAATAAAGATTAAAACTTTTCTATTAAAAAAGAAGTGTTAATGTTATCACTAAGTCATTTTAGAAGAAAACGGAATAATAAGTTTTAACTGTATCATATCTGAACTTTTTGAAGAGGATATAGCTTTGGAATAAACATGGCAATTAATGTGGACAAATACAAACAGAGAGAAGAGTGTGAAATAGAGAGACAGAGACATAGAGACAGAGACACACAGAAAGAGAAATTAACAGATGAACAATACTAAGTACAGATCAGAGAAATTTATTAACAGTTTCTAACTACAAAAAATGGTGGACAAGCTGGGTATATTCTGTCATGCCTTCAATTCCATCACTCAGGAGGCAGACGCAGGTGTATCTTATTGAACTGGATGTCAGCATTATCTATTCAAAGAGTTCTAGGATAGCCAGACCTATATAGTAAGACAGAGCCTCCTCTAAAAGTCAATCAAAGAAACACGAAATATTGAAAGAACTCAGAGGTCTTTACTGAAGCTTCTACATGGAACTATACATTCACTCCTGTTATATATTTATTCTCCAGAAATCTGCACTGCCCCAGCTTAAACTGTAACTTCAATGATATCTTACTAAAAGGGAATGCATGTTTAAACAGCTAAAAATAGAAAGATGAAAATATTAACAATGTAAATGCTGATCATAAATAAACAACATAAAACAGGACAGATGGCTCAGCAGCGAGGAGTTCTTGCTGCTCTTTCAACTAATTGGGCTCAATTGTCAGTGATTACCTGGGACCCACTACTATCAATTGCTATAAGTTCATGAGTTCTGAAGACATCTTTAGACTACTGTGAGGATTAGGCGCACAAGAGGTGCATATTCATGCATACAATCAAAATACTCATATTCAATAAAAATTAAAAATAGATCCCAGATGGTTGGGTTGATTGCATACTGTGTCTGATAAGCTGGGTAGCAGAGACTGCATGTCGTCCAATATTTAGATCTGTAGGTCCCAACTGACTGTGTTTCAAATGTAAGAAGAAAACCAATGATGAGGGAAAGAATCGGGTCCAACCTCAGAGCACCCAGCTAATCTCTGGGAAAGTTCCTGGGATGTTGCAGCAGGAATAAGGTTTTCAAGCAAATGGACCCAAGAAGCAAGCAGGAGTAGATATTCTAATATCTAATAAAGTAGACTTTCAACCAAAATTATTTCAAAGGGATGAGGAAGGGGGGAATCCAAGATGGAGGTGCCAGGAGGACATTGGGTCTGAGGAGTAGGACAGCAATGTTGGTACAGCAAGTAAAAGACTGAACTCTGGGCCCTAAAACAACAAAGATCCTTTTTCCCAGATGAGAGGAAACTCCACGGTGTGGGAATCAGTCAGGTCCACTCTCAGGTCACTCAGCGAGAACTTGGAAGATATCCTGGGTCACAGGATACACCTTTGTGTCCTGATAACTTTTCCAGACTAAATTATATTCTCCAGGGCACCAGAGACTGGGAGCCCCAGTCTATAAAAGAAACAGGGAAGAAGAAAGCAGGACTGACCTCAGGTCACCCAGTCTATCCCTGGAAAGGTCCTGCAGACTAGTGGGTGCAAAGCCGCCAGGCCTGAGTGCGCCGCCAGCTGCTAGCCCTGCATGCCCTACTCTCCATCACAGAACTGTGTGCCCCAGGACACTAGAGGCTGGGTTTCCCTGTCTGGAGAAAACCCCACAGGCAGGGAAACAGCAGGTCCCAGATTAGAGAACTCAGCCAACTCCCCAAATACACACTACATCCACCATACACAGGAACATTCTTGGAAAAGTTCTCAGCTTCTTTCCCAGTCACCAGCTTGGAGCCATCATTGGCAAGTGCCTACGCATTCTACACACTATGTCAAACACCACAGACTGAGTCTTCCTATTGAAAGAAAACCCAAAGGTGGGGGAAATATCTGGCCCTACCTCACGACACCTAGCTCTGGAAAATTTTCTGGTTATTCACAGGCTCCAGACACTAGCCTCCTGCTGCACATGTGAGAACAGTGCTCAGCTCCCATGGATTATTGCTTGGGTACTGGGGCACAGAGCTCTAACCTCAGTCCTACAGAAGCCTGGGATCCCCAAGATCAACCCCAAGATACTGCTCCAAGGGACAACCAGTTATCCCTAACTAAACTGACCAAACCAAGGGGTACCCAGGTTACAGCTGCAGCTTACTAAATTTACAGCAAGAAAGCCAGAAGCAGGACAGCTGTCTCCAGGACTTCTCTGGGTGAGAGGAGAGCCCCCTTGACTAACAAAAACCACAATTACCGCTCAAGTCTCTATGCCTGTGGTGAGTTTTGGCAATTCCTGAAAAATACCTGCTATTCAGTGACTGTACCCCAAAAGCTGAGGAGGCCTCCTTCAGGAAAAAATCATATTCCTGCCAAGGGGATTATCCCCACCAGAGGATTCCAGGAAGCACTAGAAACTAACACTCAACACCTAAGATAGCCAAAAGGGTAGAGGCAAGTGTAAAAGCTCAAAGAGACAGAGCAATATGGCATCTCCAGAATCCAGTTATTCACTGGCAAGCAGCCCTGGACATACTAGGGTAAATGAAATTCAAGAAGATGACCTTACATCTGTGCTTATGAACAGGAAAATAGAGGAAAAAATAAACTGCGTAAAGACCTAGATGAAGATAAATTCAAACAGATTATTGCCATCTGCAAAGAAATGGAAGAAGACAAAGTCAAACAGATTATGGCCATCCTTAAAGAAATACAGGAAGATGCAGCCAAACAAATTGTGGCCTTTCTTTAGAGAGGAAATACTTAAATCACTGAAAGAAATTAAAGAAACAGAGGATTGTTCATACAAACAGCTGAAAGGAATTGAAGGAAAATATAGTCAGACAGGTAAAGGAAATCAATAAAATGGCTCAAGAGCTGATAATAGAATTGAAAAAATTAAAGAAAACACAAATTGAGGAAATTGTGGAGAGAAAGAACTTAGGGAAGAAAACAGGAACTACACAGGTAAGCATAGCCAATAGAATATGAGAGATGGAAGAAATAATCTCAGGTGTAGAAGACACAATGGAAGAAATCAATGTATCCATCAAAGAAAATGTTAAATCTACAAAATTCCTGACCATCCAAGAAATCCAAGACAACATGAAAAGGCAAAACCTAAGAATAATAGGAATAGAGGAAAAAGAGTTTCCTTCCTCCAAGGCCCAGAAAATATTTTCAGCAAAATCATAGGAGAAAATTTCACCAATTTAAAAGAGAGGTCTATACGAATACAAGAGGCCTACAGAACAACCAATAAATTGGATCAGAAAAGAAAATTCTCCCACCATATAATAAATAGTAAGTATACAGAAAAAAAAAATAGTAAAAGCTACAAGGGAAAAAGGCCAAGTAACATATAATGGCAAACCCATCAGAATCACACCTGACTTCTCAACAGAAACTATGAAATCCATAAGGGCCTGAACAGATGTCATGCAGACCCTAAGAGAACATAGATGTCCACCCAGGCTACTATACCCCGCAAAAGTCTCAGTCATCATAGATGGAGCCAACAAGATATTTAATGACAAAAACAAATATAAACAATACCTACCCACAAATCCAGAGGTACAAAAGCTCCTAGAAGGAAACCTACAACCCAGGAAAGCTAACTACATTCAGGAAAACACAGGAAAGAAATAATGTCATTACAGCAAAACTAAAAATAACCAAGCACACAAACACACTACCACAAGCAACATCAAAATAAAAGGAACTAACAGCAACTGGTCATTAATTTCCCTCAACATCGATGCACTTATCTCTCCAATAAAGACACAGACTAACAGAATGGATACTTAAACAAGACCCAACAATCTGTTGTATACAAGAAACACATCTAAGTCACAAAGATAGACATTACCTGAGAGTAAAGATCTGGAAGGAGGGTCCAAGCAAATGGACCTAAGAAACAAGCAGGAGCAGCCATTCTAATATCAAATAAAATATATTTTCAACCAAAATTAATCAAAAGACATATGGAAGGTCATTTCATAGTCATCAAAGAAAAATTCTGCCAAGAAGAAATCAAAATTCTGAACATCTATGTCTCAAATACAAAGGTACCCACAATTGTAAAAGAAACATTTATAAAACCTAAACCACACACAGATTCCCATACATTACTAGTGGGAGGCTTCAACAACCCACTCTCAACAAAGTACAGGTCAACAAAACAGAAATTAAAAAAAAAAAAGAAAACAATATCTCTAACAGAGGTCATGAATCAAATGGACCTAACAGACGTCTACAAAACCTTACACACAAACACAAAAGAATTTACTTCTCAGCACCTCATGGAACCTTCTCCAAAACAGACCATATCATTGGTCACAAAGTGAGCCTCAACAGATACAAGAAGATTGAAATAATCCCTTCTACAATATTTTATCACCATGGAATAAAGCTGGACCTCAACAACAACAGAAATAGTAAAAAGCCTACACACACATGGAAATTGAACAACTCACTACTAAACGACAGCTGGGTCAGGGAATAAATAAAGAAAGAAATTAAAGTCTTCCTAGAATTCAGTGAAAATGAAGACACAACATACCCAAACTTATGGGACATGATGAAAGCAGTACTAAGAGGAAAGTTCATAGCACAATGTGCCTTCAAGAAGAAATTTGTAACATCTCATATAATCAACTTAATGGCTCATCTAAAAGCCCTAGAAAAAAAGAAGCAAACACAGCAAAAAGGAATAGACACCTGGAAATAATCAAACTCAGGACTGAAATCAATAAATTAGAAACAAATAAAACATTTCAAAGAATCAATAAAACCAAGAGCTGGTTCTTTGAGAAAATCAAGAAGATAGACAAAACCTTAGCCAAACTAACTAAAAGGCAGAGAGACACTATCCAAATTAACAAAATCAGAAATTAAAACAGGGACAAAACAAAAGACACTGAGGAAATCCAAACAATCGTTAGTACTTACTTCAAAAGTCTATATGCCACACAATTTGAAAATCTAAATGAAATGGACAATTTTCTTGGTCGATTCAACTTACCAAGGCTGAATCAAGACCAGGTAAATCAATAAAATATTTCTGTATCCACTAAGGAAATAGAAACATTCACCAAAAGTTTCCAATCCACAAAAAGCTCAGGGCCAGATGGTTTCAGTGAAGAATTCTACCAGACCTTCAAAGAAGAGGTAACTCCAGCTCTCTTCTTCAATACATTCCACAAAATAGAAACAAAAGGAACACTACCAAACTCATTCACTGAAGCCACAGTCACCTTGTAACCTAAACTTCACAAAGACACAACAAAGAAAAATAACTTCAGGCCAATCTCCCTTATGAACATTGATGCAAAAATACTCAACAAAATACTTTGCAAACCCAATACAAGAACACATCAAATTTATCATCCACTCTGACCATATAGGCTTCATGCCAGGTATGCCGGGGTGGTTCAATATACAAAAATCCATCAATGTGATTTACCATATTAAAAAAATTGAAAGAAAAAAACACATGATAATCTCCTTAGATACTGAAAAAGCATTTGAAAAAATCCAGCATCCATTCATGTTTAAACTATTGGAGAGATCAGGGATACAAGACACATACCTAAACAAAGTAAAGGCAATATACAGCAAGCCTATAGCCAATATCAAGCTAAATGGAGAGAAACTTAAATCAATCCCACTGAAATCAGGGACAAGGTAAGGCTGCCTACTCTTTCCATATCTCTTCAACATAGTTCTTGAAGTCCTTGCTAGAGTAATAAGATAATTAAAGGAAATCAAAAGGATACAAATTGGAAAGGAAGAAGTCAAAGTATCACTATTTGCAGATGCTATGATAGTATACCGGAGTAACTCCAAAAATTCTACCAGAGAACTCCTATAGGTGATAAACACCTTTGGCAAAGGGGCAGGATACAAAATTAACTCAAAAAATCAGTAGCCCTCCTGTACACAAAAGACAAAAGGGCTGAGAAAGAATTTAGGGAACCAACACCCTTCACAATAGCCACAAAGGACATAAAGTATCTTGGTGTGACCATAACCAAGCAAGTCAAAGACTTGTATGAAAAAAATTTCAAGTCTCTGAAGAAAGAATTAGAAGATTTCAGAAGATGGAACTATCTTCCATTTTCATAGTTTGGCAGGATTAACATAGTAAAATTGGACATCTTACCAAAAGCAATCAACAGATTCAATGCAATTTCCATCAAAATACCAACAGAATACTTTGCAGACCTTGATAGAAGATTTCTCAACTTCATATGGGATGCAGTGAAAGCAGTCCTTAGAGGAGTTTTAATAGCACTAAAGGCCTTCGTAAGCTATTAGAGACATCCCATACAAGCAACTTAATGGCACACCTAAAAGCCCTAGGAAAAAAGAAGCAGGCACACCCAGCAGGAGTAGACCACTAGGAAAAAACAAACTCAGGACTGAAATCAATGAATTAGAAACAAAGATAATAATTCAAAGAATCGACAAAACCAAGAGGTAGTTATTTGAGAAAATAAAAAAAACACAGACAAACTCTTAGCCAAACTAAGTAAATGGCAGAAAGACACTATCCAAATCCACAAAGTCTGAAAGAAAGATCTAACAGACACTGAGAAAATCCAAAGAACCATTAACTCTTATGTCAAAAGCCTGTATGCCACAAAATTTGAAAAGCTAAATGAAATATACAATTCTCTTTAGATTCCACTTACCAAAGTTGAATCAACATCAGGTAAAAATATTAAATAGTCTTATAGTGTTTAAGACAATAGAGGCAGCCACCAAAATACTCCCAACCAAAAAATTCCAAGGGCCAGATCATTTCAGAGCAGAATTCTACAAGACCTTCAAAGAAGAGTGAATACTGATATTCTCTAAATTATTCCACAAAATAGAAATGTATGCAATATGAACAAATTCCTTTTTTAAGACCACAGTCACCTTGATAAATCCTCAAAGATCCCCAAAAAGAAAGAGAATTTCAGACCAATCTCTTTTATGAACAATGATGTAAAAATACTCGCAAATCAAATCCAAGAATATATCAAAGATATCATCCACCATAAACAAGTAATCTTCATCCCAGGCATGCAGGGGTGGTTAAGTACATGGAATCCATCAATGTAATCCACCATATAAACAAATTGAAAAAAAAAAAAAAACAACCAAAAAACAGAACAACACAGGACCAGTTTCTTAGATGCTGAAAAAGCATTTGACAATATACAAGAGTTATTCTTGTTTACAGTCCTGGAGAGACCAGAGACAAAGGCACATATCTAAAAATAGTAAAGACAGTATACAGAAATCCTATAGCTAACATCAAACTAAATGAAAAGAAGGTTAAATCAATTCTACTGGACTCAAGGACAAGACAAGGCTACACACTCTCTCCAAAACTCTTCAATACAGTACTCAAAGTCCTATCTAGGGCAATAAGACAACTAACAGAGATCAAGGGGACACAAATTGATAAGGAAGAAGTCAAATATCACTATTCACAGATGATATGACAGTATACAAAAATGACACCAAAAAGTCCAAGTTTTTCAAAGACATCAACATAAAACCAGATACACTAAATCTGTTCGATAAAAAAGTGGGAAAGATCCTCAATCTCATTGGCATAGAAGGTAACTTCCTCAATAGAACACAAAAAACACTTGCTCTAAAATCAAGAATTAATGAATAGGATCTCATAAAACAAAAAGCTTCTATGAAGCAAAGAACTCTGGCAATAGAACAAAATGACAGCCTACAGCCTGACAAAAGATCTTCACCAACCCTACATACCACTGAAAGAGCTAATAAACAGTATATATAAAGAGCTCAAGAAATTAAACTCCAATAATCCAAATAATCCAGTTTAAAACTGGGGTACAGAACTATACAAAGATTTCTCCACAGAGGAATATCAAATGGTGGACATTAAATGCTCAATATCTGTAGTCATCATGGAAATGCAAATGACATTCCATCTTAAACCCATCATGGCTAAGGTCAAAACCTGAATTTAATAGCAAGCTAGTGAGAACGTGGAGAAAGAAAAACACTCCTCCATTGCTGGTGGGTGCGCAAACTTATACAACCACTTTAGAAATCAATCTGATGCTTTCTCAGACAATTGGAAATAGTGTTACTTCAAGACTCTGCTATACCATTCCTGGGCATATATCAAAAAGATGCTCTACCATTCAACAAAGATATTTGCTCAACTATGTTCATAGCATCTATATTCATAATAGCCAGAATCAGGAAACAACCTACATGTCTCTCAGCTGAACAATTGTTTTACAGAAATTGTGGTACATTTACACAATGGAATGCTACTCAGGTATTTAAAAAAAAAAGGAAACCATGAAATTTTCAGGCAAGTGGACAGAACTAGAAATGATCATCCTAAGTGAGTTATTCCAAAACCAGAAAGACATGCATGGTAAGTGGATAATAGCCATAATACAGGATAAACATACTACAATCCACAGGCCTAAAGGAGCTAAATAAAAAGAGGATCCTATGGAGGAAGGTCAATTCTTATTCAAAAGGGAAAATAGAATCAACATCAGAAGTGACTGCGGAGAGGGAACAGGATGAGAGCCTAACATACATGTCATCTGAAAGGTTCTACCCAGCAGGGGATCAAAGCAGATGCTAAGACTCACAGCCAAACTTTGGGTAGAGCAGAGGGAATCATAGGAAAGCATGGGGGGATAGAAAGACCCAGAGCTGGCAGGACCTCCATAACAAGACCAACAAGGACAACAAATCTGGGCCCGTGGGGACTTGGAGAGATTGATGCACCCACCAAAGAACATTCATGAAGAGGAACCAGACTGCTGCTCAGATGTAGCTGATAGGCATCTCAGTCTACATGTGGGATCCATAGAAAGGGAAGAAGTTGCCTGATCTGATCTGGACTGTGTTGTCTGATATTTGATCACTTCCACTTGGTGGAGGGGGCATTGCTATGCCACAGAGGAAAAGGATGCAGGCAGTCCTAGTGAGACTTGATAGGCTGGGTTCAGATGGTAGGAGAGGAGGGCTTCCTGTATCTGAGATATAGGAAATGGGATAAAGGGGAAAGAAGAATGGAGGGTGAGACTAGGAAGAGACAAAGGAGGGGATTACAATTGGGATGTTAAGTGAATAAATTATATTTAATTTAATTTATTTATTTATTACAATGTGTTCACTTTGTATCCTTGCCATATCCCCCTCTCTCATCTCTTACCCAGTCCCACCCACCCTCCTTCTTCTGTCCCTATGCCCTTTCTCTAGTCTCCCAATTGAGGAGGAACTCCTTCCCTTCTAGCTTATCAAGTCTCATCAAGGATGGCTGCATCATCTTTCTTTGTGGCATTGCAAGGCTGCAACACTCAGAAGGAGGTAATCAAAGACTTGAGTTCATGTCAGAGAATAAATTAAAAAAAAACAAATTTAAATTAAAAATAAATGAAATGTGAATAAAACAAACAAATAAAACTAAAAAAAAAAACAAATACAACAGGTAAAACGAGCATCACAAACCCACTATTCAATGACTCAGAAAGCTCTAATAGTGTTAGTGTCATGAATAAATGCCATCCTAAGAAATTAAATATAGTCCCTGCCAAATTTCAAATGCAAGATGTTGATGAAGATCAACACAATAACCTATGCTTACATATACAAAACAAAACAAAATAAATAACTAAATCCGTATATTCCATGCTCAGCAGCCAATGATGGTGATGTTGATGCCAGGCATGTTGGCCTACATTTAAGCCCAACACTCGACTGGAGTTAGAGCTGTAAGTTCAAAACTAGCCTGGTCTGCATACAAACTTTCAGGAAACATCGAGGAACTCTGGGACATTATGACAACACAAAACATGCTGATAATCAGATTAGAAGAAGAAGGATGAGATCAAAGGTCCAGAAGATATTTTCAACAAAATCATACAAGAAAAATTTCTTAACCTAAAGAAGAAGATGTCTATGAAGGCACAAGAAGCATACAAAACACCAAAGAGAAAAGAAAGTTCTCTTAGCACAGAATAATCAAAATACAAAACATGCAGAACAAAGAAATACTATGAAAAGCTGCAACTGAAAACAACAACAAAAAAAACAAACCAAACTAACCAACAAATCAGACAAACCAAAAAAAAAAAAAAAAAAAAAAAAAGCAAAAAAGAAAAAGGCAAATCTATTGTAATTAATCCTGTATTCTCAGTAAAAATGCTAGAAGTTGAATGGCTTAGACAGAGTGCTTCTGACTCTAAAACCTACAGAAGCCAAGACAAATTATTAACCATGCCCAGAAAGTTTCAATCAGCAAATGAAGAAAATAAGATGTTTCATGATAAGGTCAAATTTAAATAATATGTATCTATAAATATAGCCCCACACAAGGTGCTAAAACCACTACCACTTCCACCACCAAAATACCAAGGTTAACAATCACAGTTCATTGATATCTCTTAATACCATTGACCCAAATTCACCAATAAAAAGACACAGGCTCACAAAAATGGATGATAAAACAAAATCCACCCTTCTTCTAAATACATCAAACACAGCTTCACATCAAGATAGACATTATCTCAAGGAAAAGATATTCCAAATAAATGAATTAGAGTATCAAGCTTGTAAAGCGATTTTAATATCTAACAAAACAGACTTCAAAAACAACTAATCAAAAGATGGCAAAGGACATGACATATATTAAAAAAAAAAAAACCTCCAGCAATATAACATTTCAATACTTAACATCTGTGCCCCAAACATAAGAGCAACCAAGTTATAAAAGAAACCCTTCTGTAGCTTGCATCACATCCTGGTCCTCATAAACTGATAGGGGAAGGCTTCAATATATAACTCTCATCAATGGACAGCTCCCCCTGACCAAACTGAACACAGAAATGCTCCAGTTAACTAACATCAAAAAACTAAATATACCCAAATGATGTTTACAGAACATTCACACAAGCACAAAAGATTGTTCCCTCTTCTCAGCAACACATATATTGTTCTCCAAAATTGATGATATACTTGAACAATGGAAGTCTCAAAATATATAAGAAACTTGCAATAACCTTCTGCATCCTATCAGACCACTAAGGTTTAAAGCATCACATCACCAATAACAAAATCAATAGAAAGCTTACAAACTCATAGAAATTGAACAACTCTATTGAATAAAAAATGGATCAAAACTGAAATAAATAAAGAAATTAAAGACTTTCTAAAAGTCAATGAAATGAAGACACAACATATCAAAAGTCATAGTACACAACGGAATTGTTGACCAGAAGACAGTTCATACCACTAAGTACAATCAGAAAAAAATAATCAGAAAGATCTCTTAGTAGCAACTTAACAGCACACCTAAATACTCTAAAAAAAAAAGAAGTAAAGAAAACTAAAAGGAGTAGATAGTGAGAAATTACTGAACTGTGTCTTCACTGGTAAAACCGAATGTTTCCACAGGAAAAGAAAGGTGGATCCTATCAAAATTGATAATGATTAGATTTGAATCGTAGAGATCTCCTATATAAGTTGAGGTAACTGTTCATCAGACAGTGTGGTCATTCAGTCCAAACTAACTTAATAAAGACTAAAGGTTTTTTTCTTAAATAAAAAGGATACTTTTGTTGTTTCATATTAAAAACAGTTAAAGGGTTTAAAATGTTTTAAGTAAATTCAAAGGTATAAACTTGTTTGAGTTGGAATAATTTGGAGTGAATATAACATATTTGAACAGTGTGGTGATAGACCGTGAATTTAATCCCAGTAGAGACAAGAAGTTCTCTATTAATTAGTTGTTTTCTAGATTCAGGAGTTATAATGACAGGGTGTTGGTGGTTCATAGCCTTAATCCCAGCTTTTGGGAGGCACATGCCTTTTACATACCACCTGGGAGGCAGAGGCAGGCACATAGGATTTACAGTGATTTCATTTAAAAGCTGCTTGTAAAAAGCAGGCTGAAAATGAAAGTGAATGCCCTTTATTATCTAGAAATAAATACACTTTAAGGTATATTTGTAAACTTTCAAAGATTTTTTTAACTTTAATTGAGATATTATACTTTTCTATTTCCAAAAGCAACAACAACAACAACAAAAAACCATTTTGCCCTATAAAAGATATAACATGCCTAAAAAGGTACAACCCTAACCCCCGAATTAGGGATGGGGCAGGGTTTTGATTTAATATTTTCAGGAGAATAAAATCATCCAACTAAAGAATATGGAGACCACTGGACACATGAAACTTCTGAAGAAAATGAAAGATCACCAAAAGAAAATGTCAAAAGAAAAGGAGTAAACTGGCCAACTGGTATCACTCACCTTCATGTTGTCTCTTCTGCCTCCTAACGACATAAGTGCAAATTGTCTTTAAGTGATTGCTAAAGAACAATGCAAAATCTCTATCTCATATAAGAAAAGACACCTGGTAAGAAACAGAGGAAAACAGAAAAATAAGGGATAATTCTTTTGTCATGAATTTCATAATCTTCTGGCATGATGTGACTTCTGTACTTACCACAAACTTCTAATCAAGAATGTGTACAGTGTTTGTGAAATAATGAGGGAAGGAAAAAGCCAAAAACATAAGCCTAAAATATAGTCAAGTTTACATGAAAAGATGTAAGGAAACTCTAGTATGAAAAATGTGCACTGGACCAGAGATATATTTGATTTTCTAATTAATACAAATTAAATAAACACAGATTTCACAAGTGCTATAAGATAATCACAAAGTGACACATAAACTGATATATTTCTGACCCTCCAGCTACTACTAACCTCCTTTACAGAGAGTCCTTTTACTCTGGAAATCTCTTGGAAAATGGAGGTGATCATAAAGCTAGGCTATGGTTTGCAGTCCCTCATATCCCCTTGTGGGTTCAGGCACATCCCAGCCCTTGCCAACACTCACACACAAAACAATGTTGGAGAATAATTTAATATGTTTCCTGATGCATGGATTATGTCACAAGATGTGGAATCTGCCCTATCCACTTACCTAAAACCAGGCACACCTGACAAAATTCTGCATCTCAGAAATTCATTTTGTACCCTGGAATTGAATTTCTCTAAAGCATGCCATTGTGCCTGGTGGTAGACGCAAAGTAAAAAAAAAAAAAAAAAAAATCAAAAACAAATAATCAATTATTGCTGAAGGATGATCACCACCAACTCTTTTCTGCCAGTTTCAAAACTATTTGTAAAATTTGTTACAAAAAAACGTGTGTGGAACACAACATTCATCATTTCTAGAAATGAGGCCTTCAGTTTTCCAATCTGTCCACTGCAAAACCAATGCCTGTGTGTGCACACTAGATAGTGATATTATAAGCACCATGACTTTCTACTGCCCAGGCTGCAGAGTCTTCACTTCTCTGGACAATCAAAACTCAGGAAGGGTCAGAGGCCAAGGGTCTGCCAAGATCACCACAGAACCACAGCCTGAACTACAGTCAGTCTCATTCAAAGCAATTCAGGCTGAGATATCTCAACAGCCTGCTCTTCTTGGCCTGGGGACAACGGCCCCACACTCAGCATGACAAGGCCTCTGGTCTCTCTCACAGTTCTTTAGAGCTACATCAGAGGAAAATCACAGAACAAACCCAAAAACTACTTCCCACTGTTGCTCCTGACTGCTATGCCTGCCCAGAGTCCCTCATTAGCTTGAACAATGGAGCTGAGTCTCAGGATAGTAGTAGTTACTCTACCAGTGGATCAAATATCAAATAATGCAGATAGCAGAGGCATTCTAGCTTTGCCCTAACCCCTATGGGCACACAGAACCCTAGTGTTGTTATAAAAGAATGAAAATCCCAATGATTCGATTTTAAAACCTGCTAGCACAAAGAGGCATAAAAAGCACCCATCTGAACTTGCTATCCACCTCACTTCCAAGAGGAAAAAGCCCCAAAAGCTCACCAGTTCAGATGAAAGTCCAAGGGGTGGATAGTCCAAAGGAACCCAAGGCCAAATGCTTTCTAACTCAAAGCTCAAAAAGCCCAAAATCTACCAAGCTAAAACTCCTTCCACTTTTACACTCTGTCTTAAATACATTTCAGCTGAAAGTTCCATTTACTCTTTAATCCCTGCCAGCTGGTTTCCTGCTTCGTCTCTTGACCTATGGTTAACATTATTAAATCCTGTGCACAGAGAGCTTTTGAATTAAAGGCATGTTCTAGGGTTGAGAGAACCATACCATAATCACCTGTTTTCAATAAACAGAAAGTTCTTGGAATTAAGGGTATGTGTTAGGGCTCAACCACACCAAACAAAGCACAGGTTTTTAGAGTTCACAGTCTGAGGGATCACACTGGGATCAAATAACCTGCAACATCCTCATCTTGGAAATGTTTTAAAATACAATCTTCCACTTTCCCAGGATACCTGCTCATCTTCAAAGATACAGGTCATTTATATTGCACATTCCATTACAGAATCAGTGTACAGTGCAGTCATTTCTACCTCATAGTTGGGAAGTCCTTCAGCCAAACTTCAGTCAAACCCAAACAGTAACAACTATTAAAGAAACAAATAGCCATTAACTTGAAAGAAAGGAGTAGTTATTAGGAGCTCAATGAAAATGAGAAATAAACCAAAAAGGATGTGGCTGTTCCTAGGTATGTTGGAGTAGAAAGTTTATTATAGATAGAAGAGAGAACCTAGTCAGACACAGGGAAATCTGGGACAGTCTAGAGTTGACATGACCCTGAGCTATGTGAGATGAGAGGAGAGAGGGAAGTGGAGAGCCAGAACAAAGGGCCAGGAGGATAAATGATAAATGAAAAAGACCAGGCAACTAAAACTGTTAGAATACATAAGGAAGGACAGCTGGGAGGAGGCCAGCTCAACTCTTGGGCTAGAGATCTGTCTTTGACACCCATACCTTTAACAGGTAAGGACTGAGGATGCTGGGAGAACCTGACAGCCATGTCTGCTTTGATTTTTAAGTAGCCTCCATAACGATTCATCCCAGTATTTGATAGAGAGGAATGAGTAGGTTGAAATGATTTCATTATAATCTCAAAAAATATTTTTCTTGTGTTTTTAATTATACTTTATTCACTTTGTACCGCCCATAAGCCCCTCCCTCCTCCCCTCCTGACCCCACCCTCCCACCCCTTTCTTCATGCATGCCCTTCCCAAAGTCCACTGATAGGGAGGTCCTCTTCTGATCTTTGTCAATCAGATCACATCAGGAGTGGCTGTATTGTCAATGACAATGCAGCCACTCAAAAATTATTTTTAAAAGTTGAAAATGGCTTTATGGTCCAATATTCTTCAGGGAATTCAAGAATATATTAGAGCACACACAGTATTACTCACACGTTTTCTCTGAGGTTGTGCATTTTCAAATGGGGGGAGGGGAAATCATTCCTGTCAGGCACTACCACATCACTTTGTCCAGATCGTCTGTGTGTTTGAACTAGTGTAACTGTAGAAATTTGCTTTCCAGAAACAAGTTTAGCAACTAATCCATATTCTTGATTCTCTTTGTGAATCCCATCCCTAAGTGTACACTTTCCACTTTTACTGACCATCTAAAATTGATTACCTGACTCATTGCCATCTTCCATCCACCCCTTCCTTTCTGTGTTGTGACAACACCAGCTTCAAAGTAGGTCAGTGAACTCAATTCTTACACAGGTCCCTCTTTATTTGTAATACCAACCTCCAAACAAACAAACAAAAAAACCCAGGGAGGTCAGTAGACACTCATTCACTGATCTCTTT